>JBCNJP010000013.1:6105828-6130828 GCA_039602395.1 Deinandra increscens subsp. villosa
TCTTTGTCTCTTTCACTATTTCATCGGCGATTTCGAACCCGAATCTCCGACTCTCATTCAAGTGAATCGATCGTGGCTTTGTTCGTGGTTGACTCGGCTCAATCCCTACAAAGTGTTCGGTGAGTTTTACTCTTTGTATTCCTTGAGAATCGATTGAGATTTAGGCTCAGTTCTTCTTTCGCACCTGTGTCTAAACCAAAATCGTCCAATACTTATTGTTCGGTTCAATTTAATCTCAGATTCATCTTCAGTTGAGGTCGCATTCTTCATCTTCCCTCACAATTCAAGGTAATTTTGAATTATTTTGAACGATTTGAGGTCTAGTTTAGGGTACAGGGGTGTCAGCGGCGCCATGTTTTAGAGGAACTAGGGTTCTTTGTATTTTTTCTTTTGGTTGTGAGATTTTAGTGAAATCTAGGTTAAGCTCAATTGAAATCAAGGTTAGATACTTCAAATATTGGTTTCATGTTGTTCAATTGTAACCTACCCACTGTTAAGTGAGATTAGGAGGATGTGGATATAGAATTTTTTTTTAAATTTATTATTGCACTTGGTTAATTTTTGTATTGAACTATGTTCCAAACTAAATAACCATTGAGGTTGTCAAGTTAAGATGAATGTTTAGCTTGATAAATGATTAAGTTGATTTCTCATCATAGCCTACAACTCATGTGTGTTAGTTTGTAGAATCTGTCTCTTTCTTGTCACTTTTTAAGTAATGATAATCTCAAGTAAATTTGATCGAATTGAGTTGTTGATTCAACACATGACTCTTTGGTCAAATAATAGAAAGTTTTCTTTTAATATATTAATTTGATGTTAAAATGTATTGGAAATTGCTTAATATGTGCCTGAATTATCTAAATGGATGTGATTAGGTTTGACATGTAGCAATTGAAATGCATAAGACTGAGAGTTAAATTTTACTGATTTATTTTGTTTAAGTTAACCTTGACTTCACTTAGAATGTTCCAAAGCTTGTAAAAAATGAAGTTAGACAAACTCTCATTAGGTCATTCTAACTTCTAATATGCATGACTCTTTGTTGAACTTTGTAGTAAGTCAGGTTGTCATTTATCTTTTAATTTTACTAAATTATGTATTGATAATGTGATTGTCATGCTTACAGTTGACTTGTCTTAATTACTTGGTTCTAATGCACATTTGCTTGATCCTAAACAGATTATTCTGTGATTACGAGTGATATCATTCCCGTGTGATCTTTACAAACTGTTAGATCATCAAAAGGTATGTCATTACTTGTTATTCAGGCACTGTTGCATAATCAAGAAACAAGCTAAACAGGGGCATACTCTCACCTTATTGATAGTATTTATCTCTAATTTTGTCAATTTATTAATTCAATTTTGCTTGATTAAACACAGATTATTTTGGAAGCAATAGCTCTCTGAATTCATTTATCTCTTTTAGATCTTAGAAATACCTAGATCTACTTCGAGGTATGTGCTTCTGTGAACTTTTTCAAGTATGTTGAGGTCTCATTTGCCTCATTTGTATTTTATATTATCAAACTCTTGGTTCAAGTTGCTTCAGTTTTGATAGGTCCTTAGGATGAAGTGTGTTAATTGGATACTGCATTTCTTCAAATTAACCTGCATAACCTGATTATGTGATCTACATCAAAAATAGTAATGAACCATTGTTTGAATATTTGTCTGACTAATGTGTTATAATGATCTGTCGTTGATATGATTGATAGTTATTCATTGATGCTAGTTAGTAGAATTCATATATCCATTATTCCTAACTTTGACTCATGAATTGTCTCATGTTCTTGATTGATTGATTGTTATGATGCAAGGTCAAAAGCTTTATCAATATTGGATTGCACTCAATTGATGTCATATGGTTCAAAATTCCATTCTTAAGACTTGATCTGGTCTATTTGGATATTCATTTAGGTCCATGCTAGTCGAGTCTTTAGTGTGTTGAGTATAGAACATGTGATTTCATTATGACTATCCAGTCTGACAAGTGCTACTTGCTATGACAATGTGTGTTGTGATTTGGGTGATTTATATACCAGATAGTCACATGTTTAGGGGGAACAAACACATTATGTGGTCCACCTGAATAATTTGAGCTTAATCATTTATTTGCTTTATTCTCAAGATTTAAAAGTTAAGTTTATTTTTCTCAATTTATCTCAATATTAATTTCTATGCTCAATGTGACATCTTGTTAATTACTCCTCAAGTTGCATTATATTGATCTGGTGCAATTTAGCCTTTGTCTAGGTAAAGTCTATGTTTCTTTTTCTCAGTTATTCATGTTTTATGATTAATTGAAAGTATGAATATCTGGTTCAATTGTGGGTTTCCACAGATATCTGTTGCAAATGTTAAATGAATATGTGCTATGACATTTTAGGAACCTGCTTAGTTGAACCCAAATATACCTTGATTTTGCTTTAAACAGCTCTGTCATTATCCCGGTTTAGTGTTGACATGACATTTCAAGGTAAAACCAATTGGTTGTAATTGTGTTGTTTCACTTGTGCAGATGCCTCCTAGACGAGCGGGGAATGAGCCATTAGGCTATGGTGTAACCCATAATCAAATAAGCATTTTCAACAGAGAATGGAAATATGCTGATGCTTTCGAACAAACTTTTCAGATGATTCTGGAATACTCCAACTGGGGTTATTGTATGCTTTTGGATCTTCCAATATACAAATCAATAATGGAGAGTTTCTGGATGAATGCTCAAAAGGTGGTAAATGATGATGGTTCAGAATACTTGAGCTCCAGAATTCAGGAAACTGACGTGGTGATGACTGAAGATATGATCAGAACGACCCTTCGTCTAGATGATGCTGACTGCCCTGATTCTTACACAAAGCAAGAGTGGCATGATAGCATGAGGAACATGGGTTATACTGGTCCACTTCCAATTAATACAAGTCCCGTGATCAAGAAACCATTGTTTCCTCTCAACTGGAGAAAAATGCTAGGCTTCTTCATTCTGACCTTCTCCCCGAGGAAGACAGGAACTGATGACTTCAAGGATGAGCTGGCTCATGCCCTTCATGGTTTTGTTGCCGGAATTGGTTATAACATGTCAAGATTTCTCCTCAGAAGTATGATTAGGAACCTGACTCCTATAGGTCGTGCTGAGAAGTTTAAAATGTATCCCAAGTTTCTGTA
Organism: Deinandra increscens subsp. villosa; assembly: GCA_039602395.1. Lineage (NCBI taxonomy): Eukaryota > Viridiplantae > Streptophyta > Magnoliopsida > Asterales > Asteraceae > Deinandra > Deinandra increscens. Next base: position 6,108,996 of record JBCNJP010000013.1, read on the forward strand.
AGCTATCTTAAACCACTACTACCCAAATTTGGTGAAAGCAGGAGAAAAGTTTGCTCCCCGAAAGACAGATCATGATTCCTACAGAAAATATCTGTTACTTGGTAATGAAGGACCAAATGCACCTTACTTTCGAAATTTGGTGGATACTATTGGTGATCTAGGCCACGCCCAGTACTACCAAAATTCAATGAGTGCAACTGCAGCAGCTGCCGCTCAAGATCAGCTAAATTTAAATGAGCCCGCACACTACTAGAAACAGGGCCTTCCTTGACGCGCGAACGATGACGCTCGTAAATTTATGACGCGCAAAAACAAGCGTCATAAAAAAACTGTCGTATTTACTAAAATTTAACAAAATTCTATGGTTAGATGACGCGCATTTTTGCGCGTCATAAAATTTGTGTCATTTGAAAAAAAAATGAAAACACGGAGGACATAATCTACCCGCGCGTCAAGCCTAAATTTTTTTTCCGTCGTTTTATAATATTCCCGCCAAAACGAAATTCCTTCCCCGCCTCCTACACTTAGGGTTTATTTTCACATTTTCCCCAAAATCTCTCTCTCTCTCGTCCCGCTCACAAAGGAAAACGGCGATATTTTTGCCCTAAACTGGTCCGCCGACCGCCGACCGACGACCGCCGGCCGCCGACCCTTGACATCCGACCGCCGAAATCTGTGCTCTTGCTGGATTTGGTAGGGTTTAATTTCGGGTTTTACTTTGTTTAATTTCTTCTGTTTTGATGTGTTCGATTTGGTATGCTGGCGATGAATCCGTAAGTAATTAGGGTTTATAAAACCCTAATTTCTTCTGTTTTGCTGTGTTCGATCTGTGAAAGCTTTAGCCGTCACATAATACCCTGAGAAGCATATTTGTATTTAACTCAAAGCATTCGTTTGATTATGTTGAGAAAAACTGCAGGAAAGCTCGATTCATCATCCTAGCTGTAAGTTCTTGAACAAGGGGTCTGTTGGATTATAAAAACTGCAGGAAAGCTGTTTATACTCCTGAACTAAGATTATCGCAGGCAGGTATAATCTGTTTGTTCCATAGACATGTTAACAGATTTCATTCTGTAAAAATGACTTTTGTGGATGGTATTTTAGATAGTTCAGTAGTTTTATTCCTGTTTTGGGCAACTGGCAGGTACATCCAGGGCAGTTGTTTCTTTGGTAACTCAGCTCCTGCAACTACTCCAGCTGCCATTGAGCAGTCTGTTCCTGATTCTGCTATTACAAGTGAGTCAGGCACTTTGATATCAACTGGTGCTACATTTCGTACACGCTTTGTTGGTCAGGGATACAAACAGGTAAGCCTTTTTTCCAACGTCTAATCCACATAGAAAATGATAGCTTTATGATAAAGCTAGATATGGCAAAATGGGCTGTCAGACGGGTCGGGTTGACCCAGAACATCATTCCTCTTTATGTTTCCTTTTTGAGGTTTATAGTAATTTAATGTGTTAATTGTTAATTTACGCCCCACCTAAAGTGTGCCCATAGAATGTTAAGTAGGCTCTTCTATGCTGTGTTATGTTTACTTGAAATATTTAAGGTAAAAACGTATAGCAATCTGAGTCAGTACCCCACAAAGACCACCAAACGATTTTGGGTTTGCTTTCTGTTGAAGTGTTCTGTAAAAAGGGGTAGCTACAATTGCTTTTCATAGAATTTAATTAGGTTTTATGTTGCTAGCTCGTTCCTTTTTGATTTGGTGATTATGTGTTGGCGTCAATTGTTACAAGGAAAGTTAAGACTCTAAGTCAACTTTCTGTGCCAATTAAAGATTGGTTTTAGTTGGTAAAAAATCCGTAAAAGTTTAACACGTGATGATAAATTATTATACCGAATATATGAGAAAATGAGTAACAGATGCCATGGTGTTACAATTAGATTTGAGACATGGATCACTAAAACTCACCCAAACACACAATAATAGTAAGAACGGTAACAATAATCAAATGAGCTAGGCAGAATGATAACTCATTTTCTCGTTTGCTCTTTCCTATATAGGATTATTCTTCGGCTCTAATGGGTGGTCAGATGGGTAAGGTGACGTGTTAGTTACAAATATAATCGCTTATTATCTTAGTGATACACACACAGATTGGAAACAAGTGCAGGAAAGCCTGACCCGCGTGCTTGGTTACTTGAGAACTTTAGTTTAAAACAAATAAACATAAAAACAAAACCAATCGAAAAAAGGAAGAAAACTCCCAGACATCTCAAAGCAAATTGAAAAGAACCAGATTTATGGCAATCTGTTTGACTTAATGGTAACGACAAAGATAATATGGCAATCTGTTTCATCATGTTTGCTGATCTGTTTAGTTAGTTATATGGAACTGCTTAGCAATCTATACAATCAAATATGTTTTGACTGATTAGTTAGTCATATCATATAAAAGTTTAAAAAGGGGACCATGACAAAATACAAACTTAACTCAATTGACAATATTAGATAATGGTCAAGTTTTTTTAGTGCTTTGGTTCATTGGTCAAGCTCTTTGAGTGCTTTGTTCATCAAATTTGATTTTATAGCCATATGAATCTGCTGATGCTGTTCTTAATATGTATTTGTTGCTGCTATTTTTTATAGTATAAGTGCATAACCTGTTGTATTATAAATTTATAATCTGCTGATGTTCATATAATGATTAGCATGCTGTTATCATCCATCTATTTCTAATATATGTTTTAATTTTCTCTTTTTCTACTTTTCTCAGATTCTCCATGAAGATTGCAATTTGAATCGCAATTTGAAGTAATATCTTAGGTGTTGGGAGGCATCCTTTGTTGATTCATTAGGTACCCACTTCATATTCTATATTTTCATGTGTTATCCTGATTTGTTCTAAAGTCACCCTCGATATTTTCATGTGTTATCCTGATTTGCTCATATGTATTGTTCCTAGTGATTATATCTCTTTTGAACTGTTGATAATTTGATTATAACTTTCAAGATTTTCCTTCTAACTTGAGATGCTTTTACAAACTATTAAGGTTTAAATATAGTTTTACTTTTCTTGTAACATATTTGACATCATCTAAGATGTCAACTAGTTGGTGTAGTTGACCCTATCTGTGGTAACTAAGCTGTCAACTAATATACATTGTTTTGTTTAAGTATAAAGTAGTAATCCTTTTGTATAGGCTGTTGTTACTGTTAGTATTAGGCTGTTAGTATTAGGCTGCTGTTACTGTTAGTATTAGGCTGCTATTCTTTATAGTATAACCTGATGTATTATAAATTTATAACTTGCTGGCCTGCTGCTGTTAATATAGTGAGTTAGTGACATTGTGTTAACCTATAAATATGTTTTAGTATATGATTTGCTAAAGTAAATGATTTGTTTTGGGGCTGTTTTGTGGCCTTAGCTATAGTTGATACATATTTGTTTATTGTCATTGTGTAGTTATTATTTGCTAAGGTCATGGATAAATCATGGATGTCATCAGATAGGTTATCAAAAGCATATGATGAGGGTGTTAATGCCTTTTTAGAGTTTGCGCAAAGTAATAATCCAGAGTCAGATTTAATACGCTGTCCTTGTGTAAATTGTAACAATCTGTGGCACCACTCTATTGATAGAGTGAGCTATCATTTGTTTGCCCACGGTTTCGATGAAAAATACACGGTTTGGTCTTTCCATGGAGAAGATCCTCCTATGGTTGAAGTTAGATGCCCTGATGAATCTAGTCGTCCCGAGTTTGATTATACAAAGGAAATGTTACATGATGCTTTTGCTTATGAGGAGAAAGAACCTGATGCATTGAAATCACTTCTTGAAGAATGTGATAAGCCACTTTACGAAGGGTCAACGCATAACGCACTTAGTGGATTGATGATATTTCAACACTTGAAGGGTCAATTTGGATGGTCAGATACTAGTTTTGATGCTTTGTTAGGTGCCTTAAAGACTGTTTTACTTGCAAAGAATACAATCCCTAGCTCGATGTACGAGGCAAAGAAGATGCTAAAAGGAATAGGTCTAGAATATGAGAAGTTTCATGCGTGTGAAAATGATTGTGTTCTATGCTGCGCAGCAGAGGCAGATCCCTTTGCACACTTGGAACTTGCGGCTGTTGGCCAAAACCTGTCACCTAGTCATCAAGGCTCTGAGCACACTGATTTAGAAGAAGATGAAAATGAGAATGATGCTAGTGAATCTGAAGGAGATTCTGAAAATGATTCAGACGGCGATTCAAATGGTGACGTCAGAAATATTTTAGCACAATCATTACCTGAAGAATCCCAGCATGAAGCTGAAGAAAGCAATTCTAGGTTTGAACCTTCTCAATCTGATTCTGAAACTTCTGATGCTCGAGTCCCACCGAAAAAGAAACAGAAGACCGGAGCTGACACCGCCGGATCTTTTCGTACCAGAACACAGGGAGATGTACAATCTCAAGTAGAACCTTACTCATCAAGTGTTAAGTCAGATAAGGTTGTGTACAAAGAAAAGCATTGGATAGCCACTTCTTATCCCAGACCGGCTAGGAAGAAGAAGTTCTATTTGGAACATAAGAAACGCCTGGCTGAGCAAGCTAAGTCAGACGCTGCTACTCATTCCACTAGAGCTGACATTGAAGAACCTGTTGATCAAGAATGTCAAAATGTTCAAGATAAGCCGATGCCAAAAATTGCTGCTCAAACAGAACCTGAAATAGAGAAGATGGTGGAAACTGTTGAGGCTGATGTTAACAAGTCTGCAGAGACTGAACCTGTGACTGTTGAAGCTGAAACAGAAGCTGTTACAGAACCTGTCACCCTCCCAACTGAACCTTGTTTCACCTAAACAGGGTCAAATGGTGCAAGCGACAGTAACTCCAACCCATGTCATTACTACCCAACCTGAGGTTAGAACTAGCCTTATTGCCTTGGCAGGAACTTCTGAAGCTGGACCATCAGGAACAAACCCTTATGATGTCTATGACTATGAGGAGATGAACTCAGAAATTGAGATCCTGACTATCCAAAACTCTCACCTTGAGGTTGAATTAAGAACTGCAAATCAGACAATTCTGGATCAAGCTGTTGAGATTAGAAAGCTCAAGGAGTTGCTTGATAAAGTGCATAATGATAGGCAACAGAATGTTCCAAAAGATGGTAGAGACGGAGATGGGGATACAGGTACAAACAATCAGGCTGGTGAACAACCCTCAACAACTGAACCATCTGTTCAACCGAGTTCACATGCTCCATGCAAAGAATCAATTTTCCCAAGTTATGAAGAAAAAGGCCCAAAAGACAGTGATTCTGACGACTCTGATGATGATGATTCTGATTCCGAAGTGGATGCCTCATATGGTGACGCATTCTTGAATAGTGAACCATGTGAAGATGAGGAAACACAAATGCAGATCTACAACAGCTTACAGTATCTGGTGCCACCGCCTGAAAACCCAAAACTCGCAAGATTTACTACGGCTGCACTAGAAACTGCTGCTGCTTCTTCCTCAGGAGCCCCACTGGCTATCGCTGCCGGTGAAATTGGAGTTGCTCCAGACATTCCAAGGAGTGTATCATTACAGCTCCAACTTGCTCCTCCAGTCCAACCGTCACAGACAAACCTTTCTAGTGCACTGATTCCAGCAATGGAAGATGTTCAACATATGTCTGTTGACCCGGCCTTTCTGGATGCTGGTAGAGAAACCTTCAAGGACTTCTATTCTACTATGCTTGCTACTAATCCCAGCTCCAGAAGCATTGTGACTGTCAATGATGAAAATCCAGAAGAGCAAGCTGTGGAAGACATCTCAGTAAATCCAGATGATTTAAATGACGCTGAAGAGTTGGGTGACCGTCTTGACCTACTGGTAAACCGGTCAAACCCTCTAAAATTCATAGATTTGGAGTTTACTGGTGATGAGTATGATGATGACATCCTGTACAATGTCAAGGAAGAAGAATTTGAAGAAGAAACAGAGGCTGATATGACACATCCTCATCCCATTTCTCCAATCAAGGCAGTGACATTTATGGGAGAACAGGTAGAAATGGAGGAACATCAATTAGCTCTGGCATTACCCTCCACTGAAAGAGATCAGAATGAGCCATTAGACCATGTCACTGAAGAGCAAACCTCTACTTTACCCTCCAACTCTGCTGAAGCTGCCATTGGTTCATCTGTGATGGCTACTGAAGCTGTCTAGAGAAGACCATATCCCGAGGATATTTTTGGACCAGAGCCTAATGATCGTCCAGCAAACCCTGGAAGAAACTGGTTGAACATGGCAAGCAGGATTGATCTAAACAGAGGCTTTTACCCATTAACACTTGAAGAACATGAATTCAAGACAGTGATAAGGCAAATTGCTCCGGAACGGTTAAGATATCGTCCTATAGGTCTCCCTCCTCGACCAGAATCACCGCTGGTTGGTGATACCGTACCTGCAAACGTGGTGGATCCAGAGCTTCTGGAATAACCTACTGTTGTGAGAACTTCTGCAGAAACAGGTCCATCTGGTACCACTCGAACACTGAGTCGAAGAGACAAAGGGAAACAGAAGATGACACCGCAAGAGGAGTTTGAGGATGCAGAGAATAAGAGGAAAGCTAAAGAAGAAGAGTTTAGATAAGCTTAACAGGCAAGGGCAGAGGAAATTTTGAAGGTGATGGATGGTAGACAAGCAGAAATACTTCGTCAAACCCAACTCCTGAATACTACCATTTTAGGAAATGATTCAATGCCGATGGAACCAAAGTCAAATCTCTCTGACCCATTAATCCAGGTGATTCCCAATGAAACTGGCAATGGTGTACACCCTAATGACCACTCCGAGGCTGTAAGATACGTTAGAGCACTAGTAGAGTGTGGTTTACCCTTCTAATATCTCATGACTTTCAACACCTACCAAATTGTTGAAATGTATACTGATGAAATGGATATGGAAAAGCTGCTAAAGGAGAACCCTGACTATAGCCTGAGAGACCCGAAGAAGGCATTTTTGAATCCGTATGCTGACACAGATCAAGATGTAGACTACGTCCAATTTAATGACGGCTTATCGGGAAAAACTTCATCAAATGCATACTAGATATCGGGCACCCCCTGCCGACCCAGATTGTCAACTGCCCAGCCCTCCTAGTCCCAAATATATCCAAGACAAGGTCAACTCCATGACCAAACAAGAGCTTCGAGACTTCTTATCAGTCAGGAATGTTGCAAGAAAAGACTACATTTTCAAGCAAATGCCCGAACTAAGAAAGATGGCCAATCAATTCATGGATGATGACGTTGAGTCCAAGAACAGAAAAATCAACATGATGGAACAGGAGAGGGTAGAAAGTCATCGAGTCAGAGATGCTCCCACTTTGGTAGACGAATGGAAGGAGATGCTCCCGCACACTAAAGCTATGATGTAGTTCACTGCGCGTAAGCTGAAGGAGATGCCTTCTACTTCCGAGCATCCTGATGCAATGAAAATACTGGGATGGAAGTATGATCACGAGTTCGGGGCCTTCATCTTTAAAAGAAGAAATGGGTTCGTTCAATTCTTCGCAACTATCAGAGACCTCATGAAGCTCTTCTCCTGGGAACTTAAAGAATTGAGACGGTTCGACATTGTCAATCAATCAAACATTGAGATTGCTGTGATAGCTCAGAGTTTAGTGCATAACACATACCTCAACAGATATCACAAGCAGACCAGAGAGCAAGAGAAGAAGGAACATGAACGGTTTGAGAAGAAACGAGCTAAAGTCCCTTACAAACAGATCTACTCCAATATTGGCAAGAACATAAAGACTAAGAAGATTGAGGGTAATCTGAAGGAAAATCCCATCAAGGATTGGTACTACAGTGCTCAAACTCATGAGTTAGTGATTGAACGAGAAAATGCAGAACCAATCAGACTCTTTGCTGCCATATAGCTCAGGTTGTTGCCCATCTGCTACTTACGTTGGATCTTCTATGGTCGTCTTGAAACAGTTCCACCCAGACTGAAGCCCTATGAGGTAGTTGATGCAAATTACTTCCTGCTGTTCCTTAAATGGTGGAGCTGGGAATGGATTAATGCCGGAAGGATGAAAACTGAAAGTATGGCGAACTTGGAAAGATGGGAAATAGACAGTCGTGGAATAAGTCATTTGTGTCGAGGATCAGACAGGAAGCTTGAAATGTGGCACTACTCAGATCTGAAGAAGTTTGCAAGAAAATATCTTTGGATGCTGTGGCAAACCCAGATCTACTGCTATGACCGCAAGTATAACAGGTTGGCTAGGAGATACTAGCGTTTCCTATTGAAGCTTCTTGGACAGTTAAGATGATGATGATGGAGGGTGTTCGCATTACCACCAAAGGAGGAATTGTTGGAACCTGGAGGTTGGTGATAACACGAACACAGGAACCCAAGAACAAGATCACAGGTGAAGCTACAGAACCAACATGTATTTGCTACTTATGTATTTGAACACTTTGGTTTGTAATAACTTAGTTAAATGTTGAACTTTGAATCCTTACTTTGTATGTTTACTTGTTATCATATGTTGGTTCAGCTTGATTTACTTTTGTGTTGATCTTGTGATTGTTTGTTTGTTTGGTTGTTCGACACTTAGAATATTTTCATGCTTAAGTTGCACTTAACGATCAGGTTGAAATACTCTAAACGATCTGACCCTTGTTGTGCTTAACGATCTGCCAGACAAAGGTCTTAACGACTTGAGTACTTTTGCCTTAACGACTTGCATGTGAAACATACTTAGCAATCTAAAAGTATTCTATTTAACGACCTGCCTCCTCTTGTCTATTTAACGATCTGCCTCACATGACTTAATGACTTGACCTGGTCGTTTAACCTTAACGACCTGACTAGTCTGCTGATGGCTAATGATCTGCCTACTTGGTTAACGATCTGGCTAAGCTGGCTAACGATCTGACAATTTGGTTAACTATCTGACTTGTTCTTAACGATCTGACATTCTGACTTAGATGAATTTAATGATTCCTTGATGTGATGTGTGATTCTCCTTGTATTTAGTGCATAGATACGTGTGCTCCTCATTGGGTATAAATAGGAATTCTTAGGAAACCCTAAACAAGCCTTGAGATAACCTCCTGAGGAGCACTGTGTGTTTGTGGGTGTGTTCTTGGTGTTTTTTCTTGAGTTTCAGAGGCGAATGGAGAGGCATTGTTGCTGATCCAACAAAGAGTGATCATCAACACGTGATTTCCGCACTCGTGTGATGAATCAAATGATGATCTTTGGCTAAGAAATTGGTCCTAACACGACTAAGACTAAACCAAGTCTGAGTTCTGCACCACCTACTGCTTTTATTGGAAATATTTCTGGAAATTCTGATAATAATACATCACGGGGTTGTAGCTTTACAATTCTAGAATCATCAAATCAGAATGCTTTTTCTGCTAAAACAACGGATGATTGTGCTAAAATGATTGTTGCTTTAATATCTTCATCTTTTGGATTGGTTATCAAAAATGTTGCTGATGCAAAAATAACAAGAGATGACCTTGATGAACTTGATGATGATTAATTAAATGAATTGGATTTATCTTGGCAATATGCTATGCTGGGTCAAAGATCAAAAAGGTTTTTCAAGAAAAATGGAAGAACTACTTCTGATTTTAATGGAAGATTGGGTTTTGACAAATCTAAGTTAAAATGTTACAAGTGTTCCAAGCTTGGACATTTTGCTAGAGAATATCAGCATGAACATGTTAACAAACCTGGTTTTATATCTAATACTGGTTCTCAACCATCAGCAAGTAGTTCAAACAAGACAACTTTAACGGTTCAAAATGATGTTATTTATGATTGGGGTAAACATTTTGACACATCTGCTTTGATTGTCACTCATGATCAACAAGATGATTACTGTTCAGATTCGAGTTCAGAACCAAGTTCCTATGAATCAGCTGAAAATATGGAAATTTTGTTGAAAGAAAATACTTCATTTTTGAATGAAATTAGCAAGCTTTCTGATGAACTTAAGTTAGTAAAGGAGGATTTGATAGTTTCTAAGAAGAACGAGAAGAATTGGTTGTGAAAAATGATTTGTTGAAAAAGGAGATTACACTGAATACCAAAGTTCTTCAATATGTAAAGAATGATTTGGAGATGTTTAAAAAGAATGAAAGGGATTGTGAAGAACAAATTGCTAAATTGATTGAAGAAAAGGAGGAATTGGTTAAAGAAGTGAAGAAATGGAAAGATGTCACACCCCCAAAAATCCCACGCGCGACAACGCGCCGCAGGGAGCGTGACAAACCAGGATCGAACACATTAGCCATACGAACAGTCTATATGCAATGTAAAAGTAAAACTAGAGTAAATGCGTTTTTAAATGCGGAAGCGTAATCGACAAAGTTGTAATAATTGTTCAAGCGCCAAAACATGCGCAAACCAAAATTTAATAAGTTTGATGAATAAATAAGTCTATGATGCATGCATGGTAATATAAATCCTTATGTGGTGCATCCTAGCTCGTGGCAGACAATCCAGTTTAGCGACCTGAGATATAACATGCTAAAGTGTCAACACAATGGTTGGTGAGTTCACAGGTTTATCAGTTCAATAACATTTCAAGTTCAGTTTAAGATTGACCGTTCAATAACGTCAAGTTGTAAGAGCATAATCACTAATATATATCAAATAGCTAGCGAGGCTATATACATGAAACTTCGCACGTTGATGGTCACCGAAGCTAACTGTTGTTTACAGTTTGCCTTGTTGTGTTTAGGACGAATATAACACCCGTTCGATATCCAATCGTGTCAGCGCGACTGACCCGGGTGGGGTTTGTCAGACCCAGTAGTACTACAATATATTTCCCGCTATCGTCATTAATACTAATGGTACCATAAGAAGGACTTTGTTGTATCAGTGTGCTACAAGTACTTCAAGTGATATATAAAAGTCTAATTATCTCAGTTGTGTAAATCATGCATGTTAATCTCCCCCAACAGGATTAAAACAGTAAAATGGGGCCGTGAAACTCACCTTACGTTGCTCGGCAAGGTTTCCAGACAAACAGTTAATTCAAGTAGCAAGAACGAGTCTTGTGCAAGCAATCAATCACCTAACGAGCATACGAGTATAAGTGTGTGTTCTAAACTATTAAATCTAACGTAAACGATAAAAACGAAGGATCGTGAAGTCCGGAATAAGTCGAGGATGGCACGTGTGCCAAATCCGAGCGAATATCGAAGTAACGCGAGAAAATCCAATATATATCTTTAATATATATTTTCTAAGTAAATACATATATAATATATATATATATATTTAAATAAATGTTCAAGTGACGTTGATAATAAAGTTTTAACAAGTTATATATATATATATATATATATTCATAAATATGTTAAATCTAATGATTTAAATATTTATTTTGAAAAGAACAACAATTTATGGCGAAACATAATCTAAAACCGAGTATTTCGTGTTTCTAGTCAAAACAACGCTTTTTAATAGTTTTCCTAAAGACATTTTAATGTTTACACAAAATATCATTTTGTTTTAAGCCAACTTCATGTATATATATATTTCTCCTTTTTAGATAAACCCAAAGTTTCATATCAATATATATATACATAGGTGTTAAAAACTATATGTTTAATTTAAATTGACAAGTTAAACATGTTTTACAACTAAAATACGATTTACAATGTTTAAATGTCTCAATTATAATTTTTACGGGTTTAAGATAGGATGTGAAACACATTTGGTACAAGATCTAGTGATTAAGTACACAAGAGATGCAAAATAAAAAAAAAAGAAAACAGCAACCGGAGGTCACTGGGTTCGAACCCGTGAACTCTGTGTTATCACAGCGCGAGCTTACCACCCGGCCAGCGGACCCTTTTGGTTTAAAAGTCGACCGGAATCGTATTTATTTAATCAGCAGTGGCCCAGATTTCGACCACAGCAAAAACAGGGAAAAAAAACGTGTCGGCGGGTTTCGAACCCCCGACCTCTCGCAACTAGAACCCGCGCCCAAACCATTGTGCCAGATTGGCGTCTGGTTTTATATCCGAACCCTTAACCTTATAACCCGGACCCATCAGATGTCATCTTCTTCACTCAATAACTCAGTCTCGCCGGAACCCTAATCCGGTGGCCGGAAAATCGTAAAACACAAAAAAACAATCCCAGAACATGCGATTAACATAGGGGACGAGTTACCTTGAGTCGGAGATGAGATACGAGAAGTTTTTGATGCCGAAACGAACCCGAAAGCTTGAATGCGAACACCGAGCACGGTCGTGATTCCAACTTCTAATGACCCCTGATTGTTCGTGAAGGCTTCACGATCACAGTGGTGGTCTCTAGATGGTGTAACAGTGGATAATAAGTGAGAATTTTGCCGAAATTGTGGGTTTACCGGAAAACTTAAAAAAAAACACAACGAGAGAGTAAGAAGGAACGAGTGAAGGACTGTGGTTTCTGATTCGTGATTTTATACTGATGATATTTGCATATCATTGAAGGAGATTGATGGTCATTGAAGGCAATTGATTATGCTCAACGGAAACTGTCGAGTGATGGTGAGTATCGGTTTCGACCGATTCTCAATTCTTTGAATTCACAAGTAATGGTCATTAATTAGCAATTGGCTATTGACACAATCAGTCCCTCCAGATTTACCTAATGAGAACCAAGTTTCGGTAATTACAGAACCAGTCCTTCACATTTTTATTGAATAATATGAAGTTTAGGAAATGGCAGAAAGGGTCCCTCGAGTTATAAAAAAATTAACAATGCTAACGGACATAACGGGACGTTAACGAGGTTGACGGAAGATGTTTTTAATGACGAATATATGGTGTACGCCAAAGTATAATATTCGTCTAACGTTTATAAGGAAGTATAAATTTAAATGACTACATAAAATCATAGAAAATAATTCCACTTCTCCATTTAGTTTCACATAAAATCATAGGTTTTAAATTTATTCTAAAGTTATAAATAATGACTTGTAATTGAAATCTTTTAAAATCATAACTTATGTCTTTAAATCACATAACTCTATGATTAAATAACTTGTAATTAGAGTCCTTAAATTACATACAATCATAAATGTGATTAAATTATGTTTTATATATATACATATATTTATATTTATCACCTAAAATCATAAGGTACAATTGTCACATAAAATGACACAACGTTCACAGGAAATCGTAACATACGATTTACATAAAATCATAGAACAAGAATATCAAACGGCAAACTTAAGTGCATGCTCGTTTAGTGATTACTACACAAAACCCTAATTGCTAAAGTCAACAAGTCAACACATAAATGTTCACACAACATTTAATACGGTTTACGTTCAGTTAATGTCAGAAAATGACCTGAAAAGTCGGATTGTCACAGTATCCCCTTGTTGAAGAATTTTCGTCCTCGAAAATTGCGTAATGTGGTAAAAGTTAATGAGCTAGACACAAAGAAAAGAAAAGAAAATTTCTCAGTCGTCACATCATCCCCTTGTTGAAGAATTTTCGTCCTCGAAAATTAAACCAGTACCTGAACTAGACGAAGGCTGAACCTTGAATAGTCTGGGATATTTCTTAAATTCATCATCTGATCTTCGCATTCCTATGTGAATTCAGGACCATGTCTCGAGTTCCAACGAACTTTAACGATTGGGATTTTGCTACGCTTTAACTGTTTAACTTCCCGGTCCATAATTTCCACCGGTTCTTCGATAAATCGAAGTTGTTCGTCTACATGCAACTCCTCAAGTTGAGTGATTAACGTCTCATCCGCTAAACATTTCTTTAAATTCGACACGTGGAAAACGTTATGTACCCCACTTAGTTCTGCTGGTAAGTTTAGTTCATATGCTGATAGACCAACCCTATCAACAATCTCGAATGGTCCAATGTATCTCGGGTTTAACTTACCACGTTTACCAAAACGTACTACACCTTTCCAGGGTGAGACCTTTAACAAGACCTTGTCTCCTTCCTTAAATTCCAAAGGTCTTCGCCGTTTATCAGCATAACTTTTCTGTCTATCTCGTGCTGCTGCCATACGATTACGAATTTGCACGATTTTCTCTATTGTCTCGAGTACCAACTCAGGACCTGTGAGTTGACTGTCACCAACTTCCGCCCAACAGAGAGGTGATCTACACTTTCGCCCGTAAAGTGCTTCAAACGGAGCTACACCAATACTGGTGTGGTAACTGTTGTTATACGAGAATTCGACCAAGGGTAAGTGTTTATCCCAACTTTCACCAAAATCGATCGCACATGCACGCAGCATGTCTTCAAGAGTTTGAATGGTCCGTTCACTTTGACCATCGGTCTGAGGGTGATATGCTGTACTCATATCCAGACGCGATCCCAATGCTTCATGTAGAGATTCCCAACATTTGGATGTAAATCGAGCATCTCGATCTGATATGATAGAAACTGGTACTCCATGTCGCGAGACGATCTCTTTAAGATAAAGTTTGCCTAATGTCTCGGAGGTATCAGTTTCCTTGATCGGTAGGAAATGTCCGACTTAGTTAAGCGATCAACAATTACCCAAATTGTATCACATTTGCTTGCTGTACGGGGTAGATTTGTGATAAAGTCCATAGCAATTCCCTCCCATTTCCACTCAGGAATTTTTGGTTGTTGAAGTAACCCTGCCGGTTTTTGGTATTCCGCCTTAAATTTTGAACAAGTCAAGCATTTGCTTACGTAATTGGCAATGTCTGCTTTCATCTTAGGCCACCAGTAAATCAGTTTTAAATCCTGGTACATCTTATCCGAGCCTGGATGAATAGAGTAACGAGACTTATGGGCTTCATCCATAATCAATTCCCTCAAATTTCCATACACGGGAATCCATATTCGGTTCGCACAATACCGGATATCATCGGATCTAACTTCCAGTAACTTATCCATACCCCGCAAGGATTCTAATTCAATGTTCTCATCTTTGAGTGCTTCGAGTTGTGCATTCCGGATCTGATCGGGTAATCCTGTATGAAAAGTAAGTTGCAACGCACAAACTCTTCTAGGCTTGGGGTTGTCCTTCCGACTTAAGGCACCGGCTACTACATTAGCTTTGCCTGGATGGTACCTAATTGCGCAATCGTAGTTATTAAGAAGTTCCACCCAACGACGTTGTCTCATGCTCAACTCCTTTTGAGCAAAGATATGCTCGAGACTCTTGTGATCAGTGTAGATAGTACACTTTGTACCATAAAGATAATGTCTCCAAATTTTCAACGCGAAAATGACTGCTCCCAACTCCAAATCATGAGTTGTATAATTCTGCTCGTGAATCTTTAATTGACGAGAGGCATAAGCTATAACTTTCTCCCTTTGCATCAACACGCAACCTAATCCTTGCTTCGATGCATCACAATACACCACGAAATCATCACTACCCTCTGGTAGGGATAATATTGGCGCGCTACAAAGTTTCTGCTTTAGTAGCTGAAAAGCGGCGTCATGCTTTTCATTCCAGTTATACGCCGTTCCTTTATGCGTTAGCGCCGTAAGAGGTTGGGCTATCTTCGAAAATCCCTCAATAAATCGTCTATAATAACCTGCTAAACCAAGAAATTGGCGGATTTCCGTTGGTGTCTTAGGCGCAGGCCAATTCTCAATTGCCTCAACTTTGATTGGATCAACGTGAATCCCCTGATCGTTAACGATATGACCAAGAAATTGCACCTCACGCATCCAGAAATCACACTTTGAAAATTTTGCATACAATTGCTCCTTCTTGAGTAACTCTAAGATCAAACGAAGATGTTGTTCGTGCTCTTCTTTAGACTTAGAATATATCAGAATATCATCAATGAAGACGATGACGAATTTATCGAGATATGGCTTGCAAACACGATTCATCAAGTCCATGAAAATCGCTGGTGCGTTGGTTAACCCAAATGGCATAACCTGGAACTCATAATGACCATAACGAGTTCTAAACGCTGTTTTCGAGACGTCCTCTTCACGGACTCTCAGTTGGTGATAACCTGATCTTAAATCGATTTTGGAATAGTAGCTAGAACCTTGTAGTTGATCAAACAAATCATCGATTCGGGGCAAGGGATAACGATTCTTGACAGTCACCTTGTTGAGTTCTCTGTAATCGATGCACATTCGAAAGGTTCCATCTTTCTTTTTAACAAATAACACTGGAGCTCCCCAGGGTGATGAGCTGGGCCTAATAAATCCCTTTTCAAGTAGTTCTTGAAGTTGAGTATATAGCTCTTGTAACTCATTTGGTGCTAAACGATAAGGTGCACGAGCAATAGGTGCTGCTCCAGGAGCAAGATCAATCTGAAATTCGACTTCTCGATGAGGCAGTAGACCTGGTAGATCTTCCGGAAAGACTTCAGGAAAGTCCTTCACGATCGGGATATCTTCAATTCTCTTCTCCTCATTCGTTTTCTCCGTAATGTTCGCGAGAACAGCAAAATGTCCTTTACGCAAACACTTCTGCGCCTTGAGATAAGATATCACACCCGTAACAGTACCACACTTTTCTCCTTGAACTGAGAGCAATTCTCCACTAGGCAACGGTATCCGAACAATCTTCTCGTGACAAACGATTTCAGCACGATTCTTGGATAGCCAATCCATTCCCACAATAACGTCAAAACTTCCAAAGGAGATGGGCATAAGATCTATTTCTAATTTATGGCTAGCCAATTCCAATTTACAGTCTTTAACTAAATGGGTAGACTCAACAAGTTTACCATTAGCAAGTTCAACTACGTATTTAGCATCTAAAGGAGTCATGTTGGCATTTATCATATTGCTAAATTTAGTAGATATGAAGCTTCTATCAGCACCAGTGTCAAACAAGACTAGAGCATAGTATCCATTAAGAGAAAACTTACCAGTAACGACATTTGGATCTGCCCTAGCATCTCCCGAGCCTATGACAAAAGCTCTACCTCTGGCACCATTTCCACCGTTGTTCCCATTGTTGTTGTTATTATTGCCATTGCGATTGCCAGTGTTGGTGTTATTGTTGTTGTTGTAGTTGTTGTTGTTTCCACCGTTGAGCTGAGGACAATTTCTCTTTATGTGGCCTTCCTTACCACAATTAAAACAACCTTTGGGAGTTTCAGCATCCTGAACTTGTTTCCCATTGTTCTTAACCCTGCAGGTTTCACATAAGAGTCACATGCACCATAGTGATGGAAACCACACTTGTTACAACGTGGGGAATTTCCCATGTAAGATGATCCTCCTTGGCCGCCTCGGCCTTGATTGTTCTGCTTCTGGTTGTTTGAGGAGAAATTCCTAGAATTATCAAACTTGCGATTCTGGTTTTGATGGTTCTGCTGATTGGAGGACTTGTTTCCAGACTGATTCCCAGAATTATCCCACTTTCTTTTATTATCAGAGGTTCCAGTAGTTCCTTTCTTAGGAGGTAAGACTCCTTGATCAACCGCTTGATTTGTGAGCCTATTAGCAATCCTTACAGCATCACGAATAGTCACAGGGTTTGAAGCAGTCACCATTCCCTGGATTTGGGGCACTAAACCCTTGATATACAGCTCGATTCTTCGGTAAGCAGGTGTGGCGATTCTAGGACACAAATTCGCAAGAGAATTTGAACGAGTAGTGTAAGCTTCAATCTCCGATGCCTCCATCTTGAGGTTATACAGCTCAGTTTCCAGTTTCTGGATCTCGTCCCGTGGACAATACTCCTCTTGTAGCAACTCTTTGAACTCGGCCCAAGGCACTGCATTAGCTTCTTCAATCCCCAGCATCTGCGCCTCGGTCTTCCACCAGGTGAGAGCCGGTCCTTCCAAAGTACCCGTGGCAAATTTTACTTTGCTAGCTTCAGGGCAGTTACACATTTCAAAAGCAGATTCCACTTTTTCAATCCAGTGGAATAGGCTAACAGCTCCTTCAGTTCCTTTGAACTGATTAGGCTTACAGTCCATGAAAGTCTTAAATGTATCATTACCTGTACATACATTCATACAACTTCTCAATCACAGATTACCAATATGTGTGATAACATCAAACAACAAAACATGAATTTTGTGTTACCTTGGGGTGGCCCTGCATTGCCCGCACCTTGGGCATGTGCCGCTAAAGCATCAGCCACATGTTGGTTGATTAGTGCAGCCAATTGAGCCGGTGTCATGTTTGGTACATTTCCGTCTGCCATTATCTTCAATTCACAATTACCCAAAATGAGAATAAGATATAACATGAATCACAACAACCATCACATAAGTAATAAATTACTTCACAATAGACAAGCACATATTAAATAGTAAATCCCATTTCAAATAAAATGCAACTCGTTCACAAATTATCCAACAGAAATTCAAAATTCAAAATGCATAGTCTTGGGAACATCCTCCCGATAAAACAACCAATCAAAACAAATGTGAAAACAAATAACTCAAGAGCTATCATGATCACTGGATGCATCAGGCATCTCCTCCTCTGGTTCCTCTTCAGGATCCTCTTCAGGTTCTTCCTCGGGATCCTCTTCAGGTTCTTCCTCGGGATCCTCCATAACAGGTTCATTAATAGGTTCTACCGGAGCCGGAGGTGCAGCCAGAGCTGGAGCCGGAGCCGCAGCCTCCCTAGCCAACTCAAGCTCAGCAACTCGAGCCGTGAGTGTCTCAACCAGCTCTGAGAGGTGATTCACCTGATAATATGTGTCACTCAGTCATACTTGATACTCGGCCAGACGCCTATTAGCCCCTTTCAACTCTCCCCTAAGGATAGCAACTCTGAGACTGGTGTTGGCTCCATTATCTTGTAGCTCCCTGACCATATCAAACATCCTCCTAATGTCCCTGAGCGCGCGGTCAAACATAGAGACCATTGCCGCGACGACCCTTTCAATAGCATACGGCAGTTCGGGTAGAAAGAATCGAGTTGACGACGGCTCTGTTGGAGTAGGTGGCACTTGCTCCCGATGAACCCAACTGGCCACAAGTGACTCGTACCAGTTCCAGTTGCCGTTGTCTCTTCCACGAACGACATTTGGTTCTCCATAAACGTGGCCCTCGGAAGTTATCCTCCGAACACCATGAGTCGGGGTAGTAGGACCCGTAGAAATCCGCCTACTGGTGACAGATGGGGATGATGATGATGAGGATGATTGGGAAGCGGATATCCATCCAGCCATGTCTGCATATATACCATATATATATACATATATAAGTACAAGTAACACGTAGTCAAATAGTCACATACTAGTGTGTGTGTTCGAGTGTATGACTAAGGTGTGTCTAAGGCTATAGTCGGTCTACTAAATGCAAACCTAGTTCACTATAACCAAATGCTCTGATACCAATCTGTCACACCCCCAAAAATCCCACGCGTGACAACGCGCCGCAGGGAGCGTGACAAACCAGGATCGAACATATTAGCCATACGAACAGTCTATATGCAATGTAAAACTAAAACCAGAGTAAATGCGTTTTTAAATGCGGAAGCGTAATCGACAAAGTTGTAATAATTGTTCTAGCGCCAAAACATGCGCAAACCAAAAGTTAATAAGTTTGATGAATAAATAAGTCTATGATGCATGCATGGTAATAGAAATCCTTATGTGGTGCATCCTAGCTCGTGGCAGACAATCCAGTTTAGCGACCTGAGATATAACATGCTAAAGTGTCAACACAAAGGTTGGTGAGTTCACAGGTTTATCAGTTCAATAACATTTCAGTTCAGTTTAAGATTGACCGTTCAATAACGTCAAGTTGTAAGAGCATAATCACTAATATATATCAAATAGCTAGCTAGGCTATATACATGAAACTTCGCACGTTGATGGTCACCGAAGCTAACAGTTGTTTACAGTTTGCCTTGTTGTATTTAGGACGAATATAACACCCGTTCGATATCCAATCGTGTCAGCGCGACTGACCCGGGTGGGGTTTGTCAGACCCAGTAGTACTACAATATATTTCCCGCTATCGTCATTAATACTAGGGTTATTGGATTTTAATAATATGAATTAAGCTCTATTGGCGGATAATAATACGAATTCAGGAATTTCTCTACAATAATACGAATTCGTCACTTAGGTGTCAAAAATAACTAACGGTGTTAAGTTTTGCTGACGTGGACTGATGACGTGGCATGTTTAACTAGGTTTTTAAAATGAGGGACTATTTCTGTAATACCTTCAAAAATGTGGGGTTAATATAATAAAATAAAAAACCTAAAAATCTAATTATCGTCTTCCTCATCCTTGCCACCAATCTAGAGTCCTCTGGCCACCACCGACAAACAGGTTATGGTGGTGGCCAGAGGACGAGTTTGTCGGAGCCGGAGAATGGGGCGGTGGTGGCGGATTCCGGTGGTCACCGACAAACAGGTTATGGTGGTGCCTGCGAACAGGTTATGGTGGTGGCAAGGATGAGGAAGACGATGATTAGATTTTTAGGTTTTTTTTTCTTTTTTTTATATTAACCCCGCATTTTTGAAGGTATTATAGAAATAGTCCCTCATTTTAAAAACCTAGTTAAACATGCCACGTCATCAATCCACGTCAGCAAAACTTAACACCGTTAGTGAAAAACTAACGGTGTATCATTTTTGACACCTAAGTGACGATTTCGTATTATTGTAGAGAAATTCCTGAATTCGTATTATTATCCGCCAATAGAGCTTAATTCATATTATTAAAATCCAATAACCCTTAATACCAACGGTACCATAAGAAGGACTTTGTTGTATCAGTGTGCTACAAGTACTTCAAGTGATATATAAAAGTCTAATTATCTCAGTTGTGTAAATCATGCATGTTAATCTCCCCCAACAGGATTAAAACAGTAAAATGGGGCCGTGAAACTCACCTTACGTTGCTCGGCAAGGTTTCCAGACAAACAGTTAATTCAAGTAGCAAGAACGAGTCTTGTGCAAGCAATCAATCACCTAACGAGCATACGAGTATAAGTGTGTGTTCTAAACTATTAAATCTAACGTAAACGATAAAAACTAAGGATCGTGAAGTCCGGAATAAGTCGAGGATGGCACGTGTGCCAAATCCGAGCGAATATCGAAGTAACGCGAGAAAATCCAATATATATCTTTAATATATATTTTCTAAGTAAATACATATATAATATATATATATATATATATATATATATATATTTTAAATAAATGTTCAAGTGACGTTGATAATAAAGTTTTAACAAGTTATATATATATATATATATATATCTATTACTATATATAATACATATTGCCCTAAAAGGGCATTTTCGTCATGAAATTTCCTTAATCCTTAAGACGCGTACAAATGATTATGCAATGTGTACAAGCAGTTTAAGCATCACATTTAAAGCCAACTCCACAATTTAAAAGCATAAAGCACGGGGGTATTTTCGTAAAATAGCCATCCAACCCTTTTGCTCTCGATGGCCACTCTCATCTTTAGTATTCGGTTGGGCAAGATTCTGATATTCAACTCTATTGGGCCGCTATATCCTCGATTTACGAAGGAGATTCAAATTGGAAGTTAATTTAGCACGCGTGGGAGTAGGCGTGAAGATCACTTTATCGAGAGAAGAAATGTCCGCATGCGATTGCTTTATTGGGAGAAGGCATGGGACAGCCTTCAAAAATCAAAAATCTTTGCTCTATGTTCGTTGTTTCATTTGCAAGGTAAACCCTAATTCTCAACTTCCAATCCATTTTCGTGCCTTCTATCTTCTTGATTACCACCAAAATAGTGGTGCTTCACTGTTACCAGTGATTCAAACGGTAATTCCTCATCGATTGTCATATGTTTTTTTTCCCTTCTCCTTTGATAGTAAAGCGGATTCAGATCTTCCATTATATCAGGTTATTACTCATAACTGATCTTAATAGAACAACTATTCAATTTGATGAGTTGTCATCTAATTTTGTGCTAAATTTGCA
>JBCNJP010000013.1:6131328-6156443 GCA_039602395.1 Deinandra increscens subsp. villosa
ATAGGTAGAAATGAGTTGGGTTATGGGTATATTAGGTCATTGGGCCATTTTATGCATGTTTGGGCTCAATTAGAAAGTGTTTAGAGGGAGTTTAGTGGGCCTAGATGGTCAAATCCGGAAATTAATGTGTGATTAGGGTTTTTAGGGTGTCTTGTTTAGCAAGTTGGAGACTCCCTATATAAGGGAAGCCCTCCTCTCATTATTAGGTTGTTGTTGATTCTAGAGACAAGGTTTAAGGGTGTAATCGAAATTCTCTAGAGGAGAATTTCGAATCTCTCAAGGTGTATTGCAACCGATTAATCAAGGAAGTTCAATTCTCATTCGGTTTGTTATTTGATTTCAATTGTTCTTTAATTATTTCTTTCGATTATACTTGAATCATCTCTAACCTTCGGATTCCGCACGTTGGTTAGCAGATTTGATATCGCATTTGGATCATTTTCGGGACTTACAAGATGGGAAATGGTTCGTAGATATGTTTAATAATATTCACAATCATGAGCTAACCGTTACTCCGACCAAAGTAATGAAACACCGTTCTCATGGAAAGTTCCACCGCTCAATGGCTTGCAAATCTCTAATGTCGGAACTTGGTCAATCTGGGTTGAGACCTTGTCAAATCAAGAAGGTCGTAAATACTATGAAAAGTCCATATGAAAACGATGTTACATCAAAACAATGTTCTGATATCTTAGCTGATCAACGAAAACAATACAAAGGTAAGGAGTTTTATGGGCTTATTAAACATTTCAATGATAAATTAGTCGAAGATCCTAACCTTTATTTTATTGTGGACTTATTTGATGATGGGTCTCCAAGAAATATTTTCTGGGCTGACGGGAGATCAAGAGACTCGTATATAAAATTTGGTGATGTTGTTGTGTTTGATGTCACGTACATGACTAACAAATTTATGATGCCATTTGCTCCATTCGTTGGGGTCAATCATCATGGTCAATCTATACTTTTTGGTGGTGCACTATTGGAGAATGAGAAACAAGAGACCTTTGTATGGTTATTTCAAAGTTTCTTAAAGTGCATGTTTGACAAGTATCCAATAGCAATAATCACCGATCAAGATAAAGCAATTTGCAATGCAATCAAAGAAGTTTTTCCAAAAACTCGACATCGTTACTGTTCATGGCATATTAAGAAACATGAGATTGAACATCTTCGACCTCTTAAAGCTCGTTGTAGTGACTTTCAAGAGTTACACAAACAGTGGGTAAAGAGTAATACCATTGAAGAATTTGAAGCCCGTTGGGAACTTTTACGTGACAAATATAATTTTGAAAGTGGCAGTTGGATAACAGAGATGTATAATCAACGTAAATATTGGGCTAAAGCCTTCTTGAAAGATTGTTTTTTTGCTGGCATGACATCAAGCGGAAGAAGCGAGAGCATTCATTCTTTTTTTGATGGATATGTTAATTCCAAGACCATGTTAAATGAGTTCGTAATACAATATGATAAAGCTGTTGAGGCTCGAAGGGCTGTAGAAGAAGATGAAGATTTCAAGACCATGAACTCCAAGCCAATTCTTTCTTCTATTAGTATGATAGAGGCAAAAGCAAGTTCACGTTACACTAAAAAGCTCTTTGATGTATTCAAGAAGGAATGGAGCCAAGCTACCTTTAATTTAACCCACGATACAATAAGCAAGAGTTCAGAAGAAATAGAATACAAGGTTGGACAACTGAATGTTGATAAAATGTATTGGAGAACTGTTAACTTCCGTCTCTCAGATAAGATAGATGTTACATGTTCATGTGCAAAGTTTGAAACATATGGGATATTATGCAAGCATATATTATATGTCTTGAAGAAGAGACGCGTTGAAACCCTTCCGGATCATTATATTTTACCTAGGTGGACACTTGATGCTAGGTATAAGTTGGATAATTGCAGTATTGGGCTCGAAGACATACATAGTGGGAATGAAGTCAGTGCGTTAACTTTATGGTGTGTTCAATCAAATTTTAGAAAAGCGGTCGAACAAGCAAAAGACTCTCCATCTGAGATTAAGAAACTAAATACAATCTTGTTAAAGTTTTTGGAAGAGCAAAGTACTCGAACAAAGTCTAAACAGTTTGAGGTTGCTTCAGAAGATTCTAATGTGGGAAGTTCGCAAGTAAACTTAATGCCTCAGATTTCTATTCGTGATCCACTAGTTCATACAAATACCAAAGGTCGTCCTAAATGTTCAAATAGACACAAATCTTTCCTAGAAGCACCAAAAAAGAGAACTTGTTCTTACTGCAAGGAAAAGGGTCATTACATCAGTGGATGTCCGAAAAAGAAAGTAAGATTTATATTATATTTATTAATAATTAACGACCAAATTTTTTTGGTTAATATAATTCTTGTATTTACATTTTTTTTCAGGCTGATGATTCTTTACGGGAAAGAGAAGCATGAGTAGTGAATCCACTTGAAGAATTACCAACTTGAAGATCAGTAGTGTAGGCTTTGATTAAAATTGCGTAGATACTATGTTTATGAAATTCATCATAGTGTACTAAGAGTTTGTTTTTATTTATATTCAAGATGATTTCTTTGACTTACTAAATTGTTATAAGCTGGATAATTGCATATAAAGATGATTTCTTTGACTTACTAAATTGTTATAAGCTGGATAATTGCATATATCGTTTCAAGAGTTTTGAAAAAAATTATATATTTTCTGGGTAACTCCGATCCATTTCAGGTCAAATTTAGTTCACATGTATTGTAGTTACTAAATATTGCAATTGATATGAGCTACTGTTGGTAACATAATTTCTATTGTTCCACTAGAATGCAAGATGTTGCTCAAGATTAAGAAATGATTTGTGCCTTATATCCATTCAACATGTTGATTAGAATATGCTACAGTTCAAGATTGTGTTCATTTATATAGTCAAAATTAAGTGCAGTCAAATGTAAAGTACATTGCATTTAAATGAATACCTCAAACGATTCGTATTTTTTTGAACGACCGATATATTAAAACAAAACCACTAGCAAGATGCTAGGAAAGTACAATACAAACAAATGAAATACTAGAATACACGAACAAGCGTGGAACAATACAAGAAACGAAATACAAAGAATCATGTGCCTCAACTTCAATCCAAAAAAAAATCATCAGCACTGTTGTTGCCAATTTTCATAGCAAGAATCCTGCCTCAACTTGTTGCTGTTGCCGATTTTCATCCCAAGAATTTGCCTCAACTTGTTTTAACTTCTTTCCAAACTTCACCAATGACTCAAGTGTGTTCATCTTCTGTTCTCAAGTGTGTTCATTTTCTGTTCAGCATTCAGTGGTGATCTTACAGTGATCACTACCTCTTTAAGGCAAAGGATCATGAAACTTGAATCCACCTAAAGTTTTGCTAAAAAATTGGTTCGTTAATCAAGATTCTTAGAGCATCAAACATTGCACCATGGATGTCAAATTTTTTTATAATGGGATGACTTTTGGAAAAGTCAACAAAATTATCTTCGGAAAGGGGAGAAAAGCCTTAAAATCTCCACTGAATACCTTTGGTAGTAAGATAAACATCAAATTTCATTCTAACAAAAGGGGCGAGGGAGAATTGCATTATAATACCTTTCGGTGGTAATTGAAACTTGAGGGTCCAATTTGCCCACCACCATCTAACTTAAGAAATCCCTAATTTACATGAATTAACCAACCCTATCTGCATTCTACAATAACCAAAAGAGAAAAAAAGACTCTAAATGCACCTTAATCGGACCTGCTTGTGGATCGGACCTGCTTGTGGATTTAGGTGAATGTTGATGTTGGTTGATCCACTCGAGCAGTATTGCGGTTTAACTTTCACACGAGAAGATAGAGACAGCGGCTTGGCTTCTTTGGATGATCAGAGGAGAATATCGAATTGCTTTGGAGGAGATCGAAGTGGTGATGAATTTGTGGACAGTAGAAAAGAAAAGAGGGATTGAGATTAGATCGATGAGCTTGAGGATCTGTGCGCAGAAAAGAAACAATATATTAACCTAATTGATTTTTTATGTGATTTTATCAAAACTACGTAGTTTTGAGGGTTTCGCATCTAAGGTTAGATGCTTAACAGCCCCATATTCACTTTCCCCTATATGGGTTTCGCATCTAAGGTTAGATACTTAACTGCGAAAACACATATTAAAACTCACGTAATTTTTTCATACGTTAACGATTTTTCATAAAATTTGCGCCAAAAGTCTTATAATTACGTTATCTTTAAATCTGGAGCAAAATATTAAAAAAAAAACTGAACGTTTTTTTTCCGTGTGATGCACATGTGCATCATATAATTAAAAAAAATTATAAAATGCTATTTTTTTTCTTTAAATCTAAAGATAACACAACTATAAGATTTAGGGTGCAATTTCTTTTTAAACTATTAATGTATATCACATGTATGAGCGTTTTTTGTGGTATGTGCATCATTCAATAAAAACGCCAAAAAATGATGAAAATATATGACATATGGTGCGACTAAGAAAAAAAATATTAACTCATACTAAAAGTATGAGTTTTTTTTTGTGATGCACATGTGCACCACACAAAAAAATATTTAAAAAATATTTAAAAAAAAAAGCATCAAGTTTTTTAAAACTTTTATAGGATTAAAGATAATATAATTTTAAGACTTTTGGTGCAAATTTTTAAAAAAAATATTAACGTATGAAAAAGTTATGTAGGTTTTAAGATTTGTTTACGCAGTTCTCACAAAAAATGGTGTTTTCGCAGGATCCTTCCCCTATATATATATATATATATATATATATATATATATATATATATATATATAGGGAGAGGATCGATTTGAGAACCAATTTGATTTAAGAACTATAAAGAACTAATTTGAGCCACAAGTTTATTACATGTATCCCCCCTCCCATGAATTGTAGTGGTCCCCCCCCCCTGAAATTTGTGGTTGAGATTTAGTTCTCAATATAAAAAGTTCTCATTCGAACCTAACCATATATATATATATATATATATATATATATATATATATATATATATATATATATATATATATATATATATAGGGAGAGGATCATTTGAGAACTAATTGGGTTTGAGAACTAAAAAGAACTAATCTTAGCCACTAGTTTATATATATGGAAAACCCCCCCTATGAATTTGAATGCTCCCCCCTTAAAATTAGTGGCCCAAATTGGTTCTCAAAAGTTCTCAAAAGAAAAAGTTCTCATTTGAACCCTACCCTATATATATATATATATATATATATATATATATATATATATATATATATATATATATATATGTATATATGGTGGGTTTATTGTAGACACTTTCGCATGTGAAATAGCTCTTTTTCACATGTGAAAGTTTCTAATTAATGAGAAAAAGAAAAAAAGAAAAAAGAAAATTAATCACAACCATTAGATCAAGAGATCTAATGGTGAAAAAGGGTGTCTACCTGTCTATATATATAGTGAAACGTTCATTGTAGACACCCCCCATAAGTGTAGACAGGTAGACACCCTTTTTCACCATTAGATCTCTTGATCTAATGGTTATGATTAATTTCTTTTTTCTTTTTTTTCCTTTTTCTCATTGTTCAGAAAATTTCACATGTGAAAACACATATGAAATAAAGTAATTTCACATGTGAAATAGGGTGTCTACATGTCTACACTTATGGGGGTGTCTACAATGAACCTCACCCTATATATATATATATATATAGGGTTAGGTTCAAACGAGAACTTTTTTCTTTGAGAACTTTTGAGAACCATTCTGAGCCACTAATTTTCAGGGGGGAAGCATTCAAATTCATGGGGGGGGGGGGGGATTTCCTTATATATAACTTGTGGCTCAGAATAGTTCTCAAAAGTTCTCAAACCCAATTGGTTCTCAAATGATCCTCTCCCTATATATATATATATATATATATATATATATATATAATGGACTTGATAAAAATTCTGGTGCCCCTAAATCCATTGGGCCCGGCGCATTTGCGCCTCCTGCGCCACCTCAGGGCCGGCCCTGTCTGTGGTAGACCAGGACACGTGGCAAGAAACTGTTTATACCGGCCTTATGAACCCTATTATCCCAAAAGGGTTCATCAGAGACCCAGTCCAAGGACCCAAAAACAAAGTGACCCAACTCCAAGGCCCGGTCCATCAAAACCCAAGGTGCAGAAACAAGCACCTCAGAGTCACAAAGTACAGCAGAAACCCAAGGCTCCTAAGCAACGGCCAAAGACCATTTTTAAAGAAAACAAAGCATCTCAGAAATCTGTCAAAACAGCTTGGAGACCAAAATCTGTTGAATCCCCAAAACCAGTTTTCAAGATCTGTTTTCAAAACTGTTTCAAATCACCCATCCATCCAAATCCAGTTGGTTCAGCTAAATCAAATGGTTGGAGGAAGGATGACAGGTGGAATGTTTCAAAGGTGGTAAACCTGTCTTTCAAGCCTACTGGAGTGTACAAAAAACACTCCAAACAGTTTCAAGAGGTAAAATTTCTAAAGAAAAATGAAACTAAAAATTCACCACCGAGAAAACCACAGGTTTTTGGGAAAGAAAATCACCAACCCAGAGATGTCAACAAAAAGGACATTCTCCGTCCAACCAAGGCAGCCACACCCCCAATCCCTGATGTTACCAAGGGAATGTTTTTAAAAGAAATTTCTTTCACCGACTCTTCAGGTATACCCAGAACCACAATGGCCTGGGTACTTATGGCTAATTGATCTCTCACCTTGTGCAGGAACAGTCAAGGAGGACTTCCATTAACTTATTTGGTTTATGAAAGTGATTGTTCCAGGCACATGATAGAAGGCATCTCTCAACTACATGACATGCAGATTCTCAATAGTAGGGATGTTCTTCTGGTAAGAGGTAAATCTAGCAAAATCAGCAAGGTACTGTCTTGATTGTTTGTTTCTTGGCTAATTTGATGTGAAGTCTGGTAGTGCATTAAACAAAACCCATTTCTGAAATTTTTCAAAAGATAAACTTTGAAGGTTAACTTGGCCAATTGTGTTTAGTGAGTCGATGTTTAGTGATGTGTCAGTGTGTTCAAGTTACAAAAAAAAAAAGAAGGAAAAGAAAAAAATGTGTGTTGTTATTAAAAATCAAAAAGCAAGGGGAAGAATAGAAAAGATGAAATTGTTGACCCCTCAAAATTAAATTGTGCTTTTTAATTTTTAATCTTTTGTTTGCGTGCTTGAGAAGGTGGGAAGTGAAATAAATTTCCGTCTTGGAGATGGCTGACACGCGTAAGGCAGATGTGAAAGACATGATCCATGGTGATATGCTGGTAGGCTCAGCTCTTAAATCTGAAAAGGTATGCGTTACACACTTAAAGATAACGTATGGCAGTTTGTTGGGTAACAACACTTAGGTTAATTGCATTTCTATTTGACTGCATGTTCAAGTTCCTGATACACACGCTTGTCTCCAAGAGTGTGAAATTGAGCTCAAAAAGTCGGTGTCCCCTCTGCTTTGCGTGAGCAATGACCTGGGGATGCTTCGCATGTATGTAAGGCTCTCCTCTGCTTTGCGTGAGCAATGACCTGGAGTTGTCCATACATACGTGCTTCTAGATCATCAATAAAAAATATAAAAAAATTCAAAAAAATAATAATATACACCCAAAAGATGCCAAAGAGCACATCAAAAGAGACCCTCAAGAGTCCAAAACCCTCAGCCTTTGTCACTGATGAGAGCATTATTAAAAATGTTTCAAAAATTCAGTTGACTTTGTATATTATACCCAAAAAATCTATGTGATCTATTCTTTCTCTTCTCAACCAAGTCTCGAGCTCAGTTTCAAACTTCTGGATCAGGTTGTGAAAATATGTGGTAGGGAATTTATATGCTTGATAGTGTGTAATAACATGTACCTAGGATTTGTTGAAACCCACTTGCTGTTCATAATTAATACACAATAAAAGATAATAAAGTGACAAACAGCCTGATAAAGAAAAGGGTTTGAGTTTAAAGTGGATCGGTATATTGGCAATCACCTGGACGTGGTCGAGTAACAGAAGCTGAAAAGGGTTCCTCAGTCAGATTCATACGGTTTGATCCCATAGAAACCTTCTCGTTTAGTAATTTGGTATGTTTGTTTTATTTTTATTCTTCTTTTGAGTTATCTTAAGTTTTTATTGTTTATTTTCAACGATGGCCAGGTTAATTTAAAGGTTTTAATAAGTTTTTATGGGTTTTGTGCAAGAAAGTATCACCCGTCCAGAATCTCAGGGGGAGAAAATGTGAAGTGAGACATTGGGTTCAGGGGAAGTATTTAAAGGAAACCCGTAATTAATGTTAGGGTTTGTGTTAAATTATGTTGATCTCCTGCTAACCCAGTAACCAGTCATCATTTGCTGGTTAGTGTTTGTTCCATGTTGTGCATGACAGGTTAAGTGGAAAAGAAAACTCATGGACAAGAAGGTCAAGGACTCAGTTGACCAAAGCAAGAACTCTGCTACTGATCAAGTTGAAGAACCAGCCGGAAAAGGACTTACCCTATGCTTAGGGGAAGTTTGTTGGTTGTTCAAGTAAAGCTTCCAAAGACTCAAAAGACACCGCTCGCAAGTTTCAGGGGAAGCTAAATGAAGTAAAGTTGCAGAGCAGTCACAACAAGAAGTTCAAGAATGCCAAGACAGAGGTTTTCAAAATTTATCCTCTGAAGTTACCATGTCAAGTCAAGACAGTTACTACTGACTCAGCAAGGACTCCACATTTTTCAAGAAGAAGCAAGTATTTGAGAATCCTCCTCTCATTACGTGTTTATCATTTGAAGTTCAAGCTGATGCTGATTAAGAGAGAGAGCCATCAAACATCCCACATGCTGCCCAATGAAGATTGTAAAAGAAAAGAATCTTCATCAACCCATGTTCAAGCCAAAGAAGAAGACTGCAAGTCTGAAGATTGAAAGAAGAAGACATTTAATATCACAAGCCAAGGGGAAGATTGTAAGGGAATAATTTGTGGCTTGTGTATTAAATTATCCTTTGGCGGATTATTTTGAAGGCCTATGTGTTAGAATAGGTGAAAATTAGATGGGTTATGGGTATATTAGGTCACTGGGCCATTTTAGATGTGTTTGGGCTCAATTAGAATGAGTTTAAGGGGAGTTTTGTGGGCCTTTAAGGTCCAATACGGAAATTAGTGGGGATTTAGGGTTTTTAGGATGACTTGTTCTCCAAGATGGAGAATCCCTATAAAAGGGAAACCCTCCTCACATTAATAGGTTGCTGGTTTTGTTGGTTGTTGGCTCTAGTGTTCTTGAAGTGTATTTCACGAAATTCTCCTTAGAGAATTTCGACTTTTGTGTTGCAACCAAGGTGATCAATCAAGTGTTCTTCAATCGGTTTGTTCTTTTTATTACTTTCTTTGATTGTTCATTGCTTTAATTGTTTATTCTTGAATCACCAATCAAACCGGATTCCGCACGGTCTTGATTGGACTAGATATCGCGTGAGGAGAGATTTTCGATCCTTACAATTGAAAAGTCACAAGGGGACTTTCCAATCGAAAAGAGAAGCTGATCTTACAGCTTCGATTAAAGTCTTGTTTCCCTCTCAGCAACACCATTTTTCTGAGGGGTTCTAGCAGCACTAAATTGTCTAATTATCCCTTTTTCGATCAGAAAGTCCCCATTGTGACTTTTCGATCAGCTTCTCTTTTCGATCAATGTTGACTCAAAAATGGTGTTGACTCAATCGAAGCTTCTATTTTCAATGTTGGTTGATTAAAAAATGGTGTTGCTGAGAGGGAAACAAGACTTTAATCGAAGCTGTAAGATCAATGTTGGTCGATCAGCTTCTCTTTTCGATTGGAAAGTCCCCATTGTGACCTTTCGATCGAAAAGTCTCAATGGGGACTTTTCGATCGAAAAGAGAAGCTGATCGAAAAGTCACAGGGGGACTTTCTCGATTCGAAATGGTGTTGCTGAGTCAACCAACATTGATCTTACAGCTTCGATTAAAGTCTTGTTTCCCTCTCAGCAACACCATTTTTCTGAGGGGTTCTAGCAATACTAAATTGTCTAATTATCCCTTTTTCGTCAGAAAATGAGTTTAACACTTGTTTTTAAACTCAGTTCCATTGTCACACCTAATTGTTTTGACCTAATTTAGATTGTTTATTTGGTAATCCCTTAACTAAACCATATTTTACCAATTTGTTCATGGTTTTATAGTTTACACGACCAAGTCTTCTGTGCCATAAATCGGACTCATCAACTGAGGCCTTACGTATAAGGAAGGTGATACTATCCTTGGATGTAGTATGTGCCATATCTAAGATATACAGACCTTCTTTTCTAGGTGCTTTGATTAAAATCATTTCCTCGGGAATTGTTAGTCTAGGTTTCAGTACAATTACCTCGGTTTCATTGAACATAACATTCAAGTTCTTGCCACACATTTGTGAGACACATAGAAGACTGAAGTTAAGTACATCAATAAAAGTTACCTTGTCGAAGGTAAGCTTCCCATTTATCACCATTCCTTGTCCATAAATGTGACCTTCCGTGCTTCCAAAAGCAACTGGTCCTCCTCATGTCTTTTTGCTTTTTTACTAAATCTTTATTCCTTGTCATGTCACTGGAACATCCACTATCTATAACCCGAATACTTGTCTAAGTTTTAATTGATGTTCCCTGCACATGTAAGACTGATGGGTTAGTTTCTGTAGGGTACCCAAGCCTCTATGGTCTTGGGTCTTTCCAGTGCATCATTATAAGTGTACTATTTTAGTATTAGAGTTTGAGTTTTAGCCCCTCTTGATGGATGTTCATTTTTAGAAATAGTTTTCTGGTTTCTGCAATAGTTTGACTTTGTTGATTGGAAGTTTAAGGGAATAATTTACAAGTCAACTGAATTTTTGAAACATTTTTAGTAATGCTCTCATCAGTGACAGAGGTTAAGGGTTTTGGACTCTTGAGTGTCTCTTTAGTTGTGCTCTAATGCATCTTTTAGGTTTATAAATAATATACAATGTGATCTAAGGTGTACGTGGATCAAGGGGGGACTCCAGGTCTCTACTTCCGCAGAACAGAGGAGAGCCTGACTCACGTACAACATCCCTAGGTCATTGCTCTCGCAAAGCAGAGGGGATGAGATTTTTGAGCATGACATCAAAGAACTCAGAATTGGCCGTGTGTCTCAAGAACCCTGGTACATAGTCAAATAGAGGTTGCACTAACCTAAGTGTGTGTTCCATATCAAGCATCATACTTTATATTCAAGTGTTGTGACAAACCATACCTTTTGATTGATTCACAGCAAAGCCTACCAAGCATATCAACCATGAATCGTTTCTTTGCACATCCACCTTACGAGTGTCAGTCAACAAAAACCTGGAAATATATATCACTTCCCAAGCTTGTCAAGCAAATCAGTAAAAAAAAATTAAAAAGCACACAAATTTAAGGGAAACATCAAGATGTTTATTTTATCATTCCCCTTACTTTTTACATTTTTCAAAACAGACACAACTTTTTTTTTTATAACAAAAAAAAAATAGAAGTTGTCAGACTACTCTTCAAGGGCTATCATTCTGAGGCCTTTAAGACACATTTCAAAGTTAGCACTACAGAGGGATTTGGTAACATATCCGCCATGTTATCATCCGATTGCACCTGTTCTATGTGAATGAGCTTGTGATTGAAGTAATCCGGAATGAAGTGCACTTTGATATCTATGTACTTAGTTTTTGAATGCTGCACATGATTTTTAGTAATTTGCAAAGCAGCAGAATTATCACAGTAAATGGGAGTGTCAAAGAAATTCAAACCGTAATCTCCCAATTGGTGCTGCAGCCACACCACCTGTGAGCAACATACAGATGCAGTCACGTATTCTGCTCCAGTTGTGGATTGTGACACCGTGTGCTTCTTCTTACTCTGCCAAGCTACCAACCTGTCTTCCAAGAACCGTGTTCCAGCAGATGTAGATTTCCTGTCAAACTCACAACCACCATAATCAATGTCAGTAAAAGCTTATAAATTAAAACCAGGCTCCTTAGGGTACCAGAGGCCCAACCTAGGCCTACCCTTCAAATATTTAGAAATTCTTTTAACAACTATATAAATGAGAGAGTTTAGGCTATAGCCTGATATCATGCACATTGGCACACAACAAACATGATATCTGGTATACTGGCCGTCAGATACATTAGTGACCCGATCATTGAGCGGTACATGTGCTCACTGACTCGTTAACCATCTGGATCTTTGGCGAGGGCTGGCCTGGATGCCATGGGTATAACAGCAAGCTTTGAATCTGCCATTTTATACTTCTCCAGATTTTCCGTCACATACTTTGCCTGATGTATCAAGATACCGATTTTACTCTTCTTCACCTGTAATGCCAAGAAGAACTCCATTCCCCCCATCAGGCTCATCTCAAACTTTGTCCTCATCACTTTTTCAAATTCTTTGCATAACTCTTCATTGGTGGACCCAAAAATAATGTCGTCCACATATACTTGCACCATGATGATGTCATTGTCAACCTCTTTCCTTAACAGTGTCTGATCCACTATTCCCCTTGTGTACCCATGAGCTAGAAGGTGATCAGTCAAGGTTTTGTATTGTAAGGATCGATTTAACAACCAAACACGATATCTCTACCGATTACGAGTGCGGAATACAAGCAATCGGATGATTCAAGATTATAGAGAAGAAACACAAATCGAAATAAACACAATAATACTAAAAACGATTAACCTGTAAAACGATGCACACGATTCACTAAAGAACTCGTCTGGTACACCCGAAAAGCCTCCTTAGTCTCTCTCAACTGGCCAACCCCTAATATGAGTATTAGGATTTGTTTATATAGATAAACAAATCCTAAACCTAATTTTCGGATTTGACTATACAGGCCCATTAAACTCCCCTTAAACTCTATCTAATTGGGCCCAAACATGTCCAAAATGGCCCAATGACCCAATACAATGAAAACCCAACTATTTTACACCTATTCTATCACATAGGCCTTCAAAATAGTCCGCCAATGTGATGATTTAATACACAAGCCACAAATTATTCCCTTACAATCTTCCCCTTGGCTTGTGATATTAAATGTCTTCTACTTTCAATCTTCAGACTTGCAGTCTTCTCCTTGGCTTGAGCATGGGTTGATGAAGATTCTTTTCTTTAACAATCTTCATTGGGCAGCATGTGGGATGATTAGATGGCTCTTTCTCTTTATCAGCATCAGCTTGAACTTCAAATGATGAACAAGTAATGAGAGGAGGATTCTCAAATACTTGCTTCTTCTTGAAAACTGTTGAGTCCTTGCTGAATCATTAGTAACTGTCTTGACTTGCTTGTGACTTCAGAGGATAAATTTTGAAAACCTCTGTCTTGGCATTCTTGAATTTCTTGTTGTGACTGCTCTGCATCTTTTCTTCAATTAGCTTCCCCTAAACTTGAGAACGGTATTTTTGAGTCTTTGGAAGCTTTACTTGAACAACCAACAAACTTCCCCTGAGCATAGGGTAAGTCCTTTTCCGGCTGGTTCTTCAACTTGATCAGCAGCAGAGTTCTTGCTTTGGTCAACTGAGTCCTTGACCTTCTTGTCCATGAGTTGTCTTTTCTCACTTAACCTGTCAAACACAACATGAAACAGACACTAACCAGACAATGATGACTGGTTATCGGGTTAGCATTATTTAACCAAAAACTAACGGTTCCCTAAATACTTCCCCTGAACCCGAGGACTCTTCACATTATCTCCCCCTGAGATTCTGGAGGAGTGAATACTTTCTTGCATAAAACCCATAAAAACTTATTAAAACCTTTAAATTAACCTGGCCATGGTTGAAAAATAAACAATAAAAACTTAAGATAACTCAAAAGAAAAATAAAAATAAAACAAACATACCAAATTTCTAAACGAGAAGGTTTCTATTTGGGATCAAACCGTATGAATCTGACTGAGGAACCCTTTTCAGCTTCTGTTACTCGAACACGTCCAGGTGATTGCCAATATACTGATCCACTTTAAACTCTAACCCTTTTCTTAATCAGGCTGTTTGTCACTTTATTATCTTTTAATGGTGCATTAATTATGAACAGCAAGTGGGTTTCAACAAATCCTAGGTACATGTTATTGCACACTATCAAGCATATAAATTCCCTACCACATATTTTCACAACCTGAACCAGAAGTTTGAAACTGAGCTCGAGACTTGGTTGAGAAGAGAAAGAATAGATCACATAGATGTTTTGGGTATAATATACAAAGTCAACTGAATTTTTTGAAACATTTTTAATAATGCTCTCATCAGTGACAAAGGCTGAGGGTTTTGGACTCTTGAGGGTCTCTTTTCTTGTGCTCTTTGGCATCTTTTGGGTGTATATATATATTATTTTAATTATATATATATATATTTATTTTAGGTGATCTAGAAGCACGTATGTATGGACAACTCCAGGTCATTGCTCACGCAAAGCAGAGGAGAGCCTTACATACACGCGAAGCATCCCCAGGTCATTGCTCACGCAAAGCAGAGGGGACACCGACTTTTTGAGCTCAATTTCACACTCTTGGAGACAAGCGTGTGTATCGGGAACTTGAACATGCAGTCAAATAGAAATGCAATTAACCTAAGTGCTGTTACCCAACAAACTGCCATACGTTATCTTTAAGTGTGTAACGCATACCTTTTCAGATTTAAGAGCTGAGCCTACCAGCATATCACCATGGATCATGTCTTTCACATCTGCCTTACGCGTGTCAGCCATCTCCAAAACGGAAGTTTATTTCACTTCCCACCTTCTCAAGCACACAAACAAAAGATTAAAAATTAAAAAGCACAATTTAATTTTGAGGGGTCAACTATTTCATCTTTTCTATTCTTCCCCTTGCTTTTTGATTTTTAATAACAACACACCCCAACTAAAACTAAAACTCTATTTTTGTAGTTTTTTTTTTAGATTTTTTTTATGAACACACTGACACATCACTAAATATACTACTAAAACTGGCCAAGCTAACCTTCAAAGTTTATCTTTTGAAATATTTTTCAGAACTGGGTTTTGTTTCATGCACAACCATACTTCACATCAAATTAGCCAAGAAACAAACAATTCAGACAGTGTTACCTTTTCTGCTGATCTTTTCAGATTTACCTCTCACAAGGAAACATACCCTCCATTGAAATCTTCATGTCATGTAGTGGAGAGATGCCTCCTATCCTGTGCCTGGAACAATCACTATCACAAACAAACAAGGTTAATGAAAGTCCTCCTTGACTGTTCCTGCACAATGTGAGAGATCAGTTAGCCATAGGTACCCAGGCCATTGTGGTTCTGGGTATACCTGAAGAATCAATGAAATGTAACTTCTTTTAAAAACATTCCCTTTGAGAAATCAGGAATTGGGGGTGCAGCTGCCTTTGATTTTGGTTTCCAAATTCCAGGTGATTTGAAAGTTGTTTTAGTCACCTTTGAAGTAGTGACTTTAGGTATTTCAACCTTCTTCATTTCAGGTTTCCTTTTCAAAACAGTTTTAGTTACCTTTGGAGGGGTAACTTTAGGTTTGTCAACTTTGTGTTGTTTTGAAATTGGTTTCTTCACCTTTTTATGAAAATTTTCATAATTTGGAAAAACATATTTTTGATTTGAAAGTTTTCTCTGCTCTTTGGCAGCGCCCCAATGTTGATCAGAGGGTTTTATCTTAGGAGAAACAGTCTTCATTGCCTTAGGTGGTTGCACCTTCATTGGCTTAGACTTAACTGATTCCTGAGATGAAACACTTTGACTTTGCGGATAATATGGCTCATAGGGGCGATAGAGACAATTTCGGGCAATGTGACCAGGATTGCCACAATTAAAGCAAGTCTGCTTCTTGAGATAGAAGTCAGACGTGTAACCGTTTGTCTTTAGCTGCTGAGGTGGAGCACCATTTGCTTGTGTCTGCATCTTTGACCTGTTTGCAGATCTTGGGTTGACTGTGGACTGGTTCCTTGAAGCTTCAGTTCTTGTGCTCCATGTATTCTTTGATGTCGAGGCAGCATTTCTACAACTGCAACTGCATGAGCCTACTGATGAAACTGGAGACTTGTTTGTCATCTTGGGCCTTTCAATCTTGATAGGAACAGAAGTTGGAGGCTTGATGGTGATCTTGGGCCTTATGCTCTTAATGTGAGATGATAAACCACCATCATGACCCAAGCCTTTGAACTTAGTGGTGAATGAGGGTCGCTCTTCTCCTTCAATCGGAATGAACATAGACCCTGTTGTCATGAATATCTTACCATTGGGCCTTGTAGTCATCACCACTCGTTCCCGCTTTACCTCATCCACAACTTTGGAATAAGGAGTCTCGATCTTTGGATAAGGAACCAACTTTTCTTCATCAGCTCTCTTCACCTCACTGGAGCTTGAGCTTGCACACTCAGTAGTTTTATTAGACTGAGTTGCTTCAGTGGCTGTCTTTTCATCTATTATGTGCTGGTTGAGGCCCATATACCATGGTTGCTTCATTTAGGGACTCTTTCAACAATTCATCGGCAGTTTGGGGCACTTTGATGTATTCATGTTGTAATAGGGGAGGAAAATTTCCATCCCCGAGGCCAGATGTTTCTTTTACCTGCTCGAGTCGCTCTTCTGATTTGAATAAAGCATGATGAGAGTCCATCATTTTCTTTTGAATAACTTGATGTTTCTCAAGGGCAGATTGGGAGGTGTCAAGCTTGGTTCTTAGTTCCTCAACCTCCTTGGTTAGCTCTTCTACCTTAGCGTTAGCAAGCCTAAGATATGTGCTTTTATCACTCACCTGAGATTGAAGACTCTTAACATCTACCTGAATGGCCTCAAGTTTCTCTCTAAATATTTTGGTCTTACTTTTGCACTCCCTAAGGTCTCTAGCAGTGAGTGCATGATTTGCGGTTTCATTTATGAATTTCTGTTCCCATTCCTTAATCAAGGCACAACAGATGGGGTTTGAGCATTCCTCGCAGTTACAGATCCAAGCTCCATCAGCATGATTGATCTTTCGCTTTTCCTCCTCTTTTTCACGAAATGTCCGGAAAAGATATTTCTCCTGACTGAGTTCTTCACCTAAAGACTCTATCCTCTTTGTGTAGGTTCGACTTGTTTTAGATGAGTCTTTAGTTTGTACTCTGCATTGAGACGGTCTCTTTCTTCAGTTCGAAACAATTGCTTATATTGTTCGATTGATTCGGAGCATGCCGAGTTCGAACATATCTGAGTTTGATCACTCACAAGAGGACAAGCAACTTGAGTACTTGTCATTATCTTCTTTGGATGAACTTCTGGATCAAATACGAACTGAAAGACTTGAACGGATTGAAAAGGGATGGATCGAAAAGTCTCAACTGGATCGGAAAGACAACTTTTCGATCGGGCAGAGTTTCGGCTCGACCAAAAAGTGTAAGCTGATCGAAAAGTCACCAAGGGACTTTCCGATCGAAAGGCGAAACTGATCGAAAGTCACGAAGGGACTTTCCGATCGAAACGGAGCTGATCGAAAAGTCACGAAGGGACTTTCCGATCGAAACGGACCTGATCGAAAAGTCACGAAGGGACTTTCCGATCGAAAAGAGCGGAACCGGGAAGTACTCTTCGATCGAAAAGTATCCAAAAGGGTCGAAAAGCCAAAAATTTCGATCGAAATAAGGGTCAAAGCCACAGATTTCGATCGAATAGCTTATAGAACACGGGCTTCTTGCTTCTGCAACACTTGTAACCTGCACAACAATCACAAGAAACTCACAAATAAAACCGTTAGTAACACCTTGAAACACTTGAAGCATTAATATGAAAATTAAAAAAAACGAATCACTCCACAAGGTGCAGAAAAATTCAACGACCAATTCCCCGTCAAAATTAATTTGCACCAACTTAAAATGAGCGGCCGATTACTGCTTCAAAAACCGGATGACGAGGACCACTCATTTTAATTAATTCACAATGGCCTTATTGTAATTATTATAAACTTCAAATTACGACCAGAAGAAATTCGATTTTTTTTTACGAGAACTAGAGATCGACCGCGCGTTGCTGCGGTAATCCAGGAAATTTCAGAAAAACAGAGACTAAAATAGAGATAATATATGTTTATAAGTGCATTAGCTAGGTAGCATATATTTATCAAGAACCAAAAAAAAATCTCTTTTCACTGGTCGGACCGATTGAGACCAGTTAGACGTTGAACTTACTTCACATAAAATCATTCATACATTCATGTAATTTTACGATGTCTTTTACACTGAGGTAACCATGTCGGGGACCTAATCCTAATACTTAAACTGTACCAACACATCTATGAATATAGGTTAAGTTATGAAGTTTTGTTTTAATTAACCGACTCCTCAAACAATTGATTAACATAATATTTGACAGGCTTAAGTCTCATGCACGGTTTTGAATGAGAGAAAGAAGTGAGGAATTCTCTTTTCGACTCTAACTCTCCCACTCCAGTCATTGCTTTTCTTTCTG
This sequence comes from Deinandra increscens subsp. villosa, assembly GCA_039602395.1. Classification (NCBI taxonomy): domain Eukaryota; kingdom Viridiplantae; phylum Streptophyta; class Magnoliopsida; order Asterales; family Asteraceae; genus Deinandra; species Deinandra increscens. Next base: position 6,149,784 of record JBCNJP010000013.1, read on the forward strand.
TTACTTCAAAAGTAGCTGCTTCAGCTTCAGCCACTCGAATTTTCGATATTCCTTTTTATTTCTCATCAAACGAATGGCATCTTCTTTGTATGAATAGTTTATCAGTCTGGGCATGGATGTTTTTACTTGGACATCTTGTTTGGGCTATTGGTTTTGTGTTTTTAATTTCCTGGCGTGGATATTGGCAGGAATTGATTGAAACTTTAGCATGGGCTCATGAACGCACACCTAGACATCCAACCCGTAATCGCAACGACCCAATTACAAGAGCGGAGCTCTACCAACTGAGCTATATCCCCCTGAGCCAAGTGGAGCATGCATGAAGGAGTCAGACGCTTCTTCTATTCTTTTCCCTGGCGCAGCTAGGCCATCCTGGACTTGAACCAGAGACCTCGCCCATGAAGTAAATCATCGCACCTACGGTCCAACCAATTGGGAGAGAATCAATAGATTCCTTTTCGGGAGTGATTCATCCTTCCCGAACGCATCATACAACTCTCCGTTGTACTGCGCTCTATATTTGCCAAACCCATGGATCGAACCGGAGACCTGGGATAACAAAAGTCTATGAGCAGACCAGCTGTGCTGCTAGGCATTTGTGTGAGGAAATCGCAGCTTGAATATAATGTAAAAGTGTTTTTTTTTTTGGCACAATTTCATAAGCCACTTTCTCTATTGTATATATATATACAATCTATAGGAGCTCAAAATGTGACTTTGCCATGCATTAATAACCCAACTGTCTTATTTTATGTCTAATTATTATACTATAATAATAATCTTGGTTTTAACTTTTAAGCACTTTAGACACAAGTGATTTTGGCTGCTTGAGGCGATATGACGTTAGGAACACGAGAAGATTTTGTGTATCAGGATGTTGTTAAGAATTAAAGTAGCTTTTTAGTTTGGTTATATTGATTATTTATATTATTAAATCATATATAAGGCTTGTTTATAGCTAAATTGGTATTTGGTGCTAGAAACCTTTAAGAAATAATAAAAATTATGTATACATATCTTGCGTATGTGATACGATGCACTGGCTTGTGTTTCGGCTTGAGACTACCTCATGCTTACACTTTCTATATTTAGTTTAATATTAGTTTGGATAAATACTACGTGATAGGGAAACATATATTGCACCAAATTGGATTAAAAAAATGAGGCTTGAAGAATCGAACTGGCGACCTACGGTTTAAAATAGGAGAGCTTCACCGGCTGAGGTAAAATGCATTTGATAAATTTATCAAACATAATTTTCTTAAGATGAAAAGGTTTCTTTTAATTTATTGGCACACTTCCATAAGTTTGTTTGTCTATTGTATATATATACAATTCGATTTTTTGACCGAAAAATCGATTTCGGTTGAAACCAAAATAGGATCTCTTAAGATTGGACTTAGCAAAATCTGGATGAAAAATAAAATTAATTTCGGATGACCATAGATATTAAAACAACCAATCCTTAAATCCAATTTTCAACTTTTGAGATCTGAACACAATTAACGTGATCACTGATCAAATCAATTCAATTTTCAAATCGATTTGGACACAGAACTTCGAAAACTATGATTTTGCAAAAACAAAAGTTTATAAAAATTGTAGCAGCCGCCACCACTCTTATTCGTAAATTATCAAATTCAATCAATAAAAAAAACAGCCGTCAACACCACTGATTATACCCAATATGAATCGAAAGAACATGAAAAACTCAATAACTCTTGAATCTAGATATCGTGAGAGCCTTGAAACGAAGTTTCTTGGCTTTGATACCAATTGTAAGGATCGATTTAACAACCAAACACGATATCTCTACCGATTACGAGTGCGGAATACAAGCAATCGAATGATTCAAAATTATAGAGAAGAAACACAACTCGAAATAAACACAATAATACTAAAACCGCTTAACCTGTAAAACGATGCACACGATTCACTAATGAACTCGTCTGGTACACCCGAAAAGCCTCCTCAGTCTCTCTCAACTGGCCAACCAACAATATGAGTGTTAGGATGTGTTTATATAGATAAACAAATCCTAAACCTAATTTTCGGATTTCACTATACAGGCCCATTAAACTCCCCTTAAACTCTATCTAATTGGGCCCAAACATGTCCAAAATGGCCTAATGACCCAATACATTGAAAACCCAACTATTTTACACCTATTCGATCACATAGGCCTTCAAAATAGTCCGCCAATGGATGATTTAATACACAAGCCACAAATTATTCCCTTACATGTACCAAGACCATGGGGCCTGATGCCAAATACATAAAGGGCTTTGTCTAGCTTGTAGACATGGTAGGGATGCTCTTCATCAATGAAACCTGGAGGCTGAGTCACATACACCTCTTCATCCATGTCTGCATAAAGGAATGCAGTTTTTACGTCAAGCTGATAGACAGTGAAATTCCTGTAAGGGCATATACTTCATCATAGTCAATGTCTGCAATCTGCTTATGCCCTTGGACTACCAGCCTTGCTATATTTCTGACAATAATTTCATTGTCATCTTTCTTATTCGTGTAGAGCCACCGAGTTGTGATGACCTTCTTATCGGCATGCTTTTCTACTAACCTCCACACCTGAAGCTTTGAAAACTAGTTTAACTCTTCATGCATAGCTTCCACCCAGCTTGGATCCGTCAAAGCCATTGTGATGTTTGGTGGCTCAATTTAAGATATGAAGCATGAATACATACAGTGGTTGATATCACCTTACATGCTCCTTGTGATCACACCAGATGCTAAGGGGCCAATTATGTTATCCAAGGGATGATATTTGTGAATTCTTGTTTCACTTACTGCTTGAACTGATATTTCTGGAGGTAAGTCAGTATGTGCAGGTTCTGTAGTAGTTTCTGTTTCTTCCTCTGCCTCATCTCCCTATGCTTGAACTGCTCCTGTGCTAGGGTCTGGATCTGCCTCATCATCTGCTCCAACTTCACTTGTCTCTGTCTCTGGTATGGTCACTCGGTCGGTGACAGGAACTGGAGAAGGTTTCGAGATGGTTGTAGTCAAATGCCAGTGCAGGACCCACTCCTCCATCTGAAGGATTTTCTTTAAGCCAGTCTACATTTGTAGACTCCATCACTTTGCTAGTTGTTTTGTTGAAGACCCTGTAAGCTGAGCTGGCAGAATAACCTACAAAGTAACACTCATCAGATTTAGCAGCAAATTTAGGTAAATCAGTGTCAATTAAGACAGTGCAAAGACACCCAAAAGCACGAAGATGCCCAATTTTGGGCTTGTCACGATAGATCAACTCATAGGGAGTCTTTTGATGTCGCTTATTGATAAGGACCCTGTTTTGCACGTAGCACGATGTGTTAACTGCTTTTGCCCAAAACATTATGGGCAATTTAGAATCACGTAGCATCGTGCGAGCGACTTCAATTAATGTTCTGTTGCGACATTCTACCACTCCATTTGTTGTGGAGTATACGGTGCACTGTACTGATGCTTGATTCCTTTTCTGCACAGAACTCATCAATTATTTGATTCTTGAATTTTGTCCCGTTGTCACTTCTAATTGTCATCACTTTCAGGTTCAGCTTTTTCTCGATAACTTTGATAAAAGCCCTCAATACCTCTGCAACATCAGCTTTCTTATGCAAGAAAAACACTCAAGTGAAACGAGAAAAATCATCAGTAATAACTAAACCAGAAAGCACAACGGTTAAGACTTAACATACTGACGGGACCGAAAAGGTCCATATGCAGCAGCTCCAACACTGAGGAGATTCTGTTGATTAACCTTTGGCTTATGTAGCCGTTTGTGCTGCTTCCTCTTAGCACAATCCATACATTTATCCTTAACCATGAACTCTTTAATTGGAAGGTCTTTGTCAAGTCCCCCTCTGGCAAGACGGTTCAAATTCTTCAAGTTCGTGTGTCCCAGGCGCCTATGCCACAACTAAGCATGGTTCTCAGCTGTCTTTGAAAGAAGGCGGGTCAGGAGGCTGCACCCAAAGAAAAGGCTGACTTGACTGAGGCGGAATGGGAGAGAGTTGAACGTGATATGAAGGCACTGGCCGCCTTAAGTATGGCTTTGTCCCTCGAGGTGGCAGAAGCATTCAAGGAATATAAATCGGCTAAAACTCTCTCGGATGCTCTCATTGCTGCTTATGAGGGAAATATCGACATGAAGGAGTCTCGATAGGAAAATCTCAGAGAACAGTTCAATGAGTTCAGCTATGTGCCTGGTGAGAACATAGAGACCCAATTGCAGAGGTTCATCAAGAGTAACTGCAATGAAAGATGCGGGGGTCACTTACACCCAGGTTGAGGTGAACAAGAAGTTGGTGAACTCACTGCCACCGAACTGGGACAGCACCATCGAATTGATTGAGAAGACAGTGGAAATGGAAACTTCACCACTAAGTGAGCTAATGTCAACAATTAGATCCTATGAGGAAAAGAAACATAAGAGAGCTAGAAAGCTTGGAAATGGAGCTTTGATGAATCAAGTCAACCAATCTTTCATATCACAACCAGCCACCTGTCACAGCGGTGCAACCACTAATCAAACGGCCTTTGTGTCTCATGCCCCATGGGCCAGCTCATCTAGTTCATCCAACTTGATTACTTTAGATATTAATAATCTAACCAAATATTCTAGCTTTGCTCTTGGTGTAGGTATCATGAGTTGCTATCAGTCATTAGTTGCAGGCTCTCTACTACTCACTGATTTGACACCCGATGATGTGAATCAAGTTAATGCTGAAGATGTAGAGCACATGGATATCTCCTAGCAAATGGGGATGTCTGCCTTACGTGCAAAGCAGTTCATGGCAAAGACTGGAAAGAGAGATTGAAATGGGGGTAAAGGGGTCAAGCTTATCTTCAACAAGGCAAACCTTAGGTGATACAGCTGCAACAAGTATGGCCACTATGCTAGAGAATGCACAAAGCCAAAGGTGGAAAGGGACGGTAAATTAGCTGACGAAAGGAAGGGAGGAATGAAGAAGGATGTAGTGAACAATGACAGGGCACTGGTGGTTCAACATACACCAGGATATGATTGGACTACTCAAATAGAAGATCTGAGCCTAAGCCTTGCACATGTGGCCCTCCTTGCTGAAGAAGAAGCAGAAAAGGAAGTAGCCGAACCCGATCATCATGCCTTCATGGCTAACATCCTACCAGGTTCTGAAGCCAGCTCTAGCAATAATGAGGTATCTTTAAATCCTAAGTGTCATGCTATTTTTGAAGAATGTAAAGATTGGGAACGTAAGTTCATAAATGAAACTCTAAATCATGAATCCACTGCTAGATACGTTAGGGAATATAAAGATAAGGCTAGAATATTTAGAGAGAAACTTGAGGCCATTCAATTAGATGTTAGGAGCCTAGAAAGTCGGCTGAGCGATAAGACCACCTATTTTAAGCTTGCTAACTCTAAAGTTGAAGAGCTAACCAAGGAGGTTGAAGAACTAAGAGCCAAGTTAGTAACATCTCAAATCAAAGTAGAGCGTAATGATAAAATTGTTTAAAAAGTGCTAGAAGCTAGTTCATTATTCTATAACACTGATGTTCAAATGAGGCACATTAAGAATAACTTAGGATTAGGATTTGGAACAGATGAAAAAGATCCAACATCTACACACACTATCCCAATGCCTCTAATGCATGAGATCATATCTAAACATCAGACTTCACAAACCACATTTGAACTCAAAGTTGAAATTAAAAAGAAACTTGCATCATGTCCCATTAAAATTTCTGCTCTTGTTTCCAACTCTACTGACAAATCTACCTGTTGTGCAGATAAAGTTAGCAAAGAGGTAGGGGTAAAGGATGAAAAGAAGAGTCTTAAGAGTCAAACAACTTCTCCTTTTGAAAATTTTGATTGGGAAAAACTTAAATTTCTTGTGGTTGAGTCTGGTTTAAAACTGTCTGTATGTCCTAAACAAAACTTCTCTGTGTGGTGATTTTAATTTTGGCAATGTTGATACATGAAATGTGCGTCGTGTGAAGTATCAAATGAAGACCAAGTTCAAGCCAATTTAGGGTTGGCCGAACTAGGTCCGAACCTGAAGTTCGGACCGGCCGAACCTGGGGTTCGGAGAGAGTTCGGCCAGTCGTATATATATAGTTGTTTGGTCTTTGTGTTTAGTAGTTCTGAGCGTGCGAGATCTCTTAAGTGTGTGTTTCTAAGTGTGTATTCTCTGTGTCTGATTCTAAGTGTTTACTGATTGTAATTGTTCTTGTTTGATCAATAAAACAATCGGTTTAATTACGTTTCGATGTCCGATTAGCTAGATCGAGTAGACGATCCATATGCTCACGCATTTTCAGGCAAGTGTGATGCTAAACCTGTGAAACCCTTAAGAACGGTTAAATTTTTTTAAGAAGAAGTAAGGGACCACAGGTTGCTGGTTCAAAACAAATGCCTGAACCTTCAAACCTCAAGGTGCAGAAGTCTGTACCTAAACAACCAAAGGTACAGAAGGTGAATCAAAAGCCCAAGTCACCTAAAAAACCAACAAAATTGATTTTAAAACTAATAAAGTATGACACTCCTTTCCCAAACCAGTTAGTTTTCCCAAACAAGTCTGTTTTCCAAAACCTGCTAGGTTTACAAAATCAGTTGGTTATTAAAAAATAAGTGCAAGGTGTGAGGAAGAAAGGTGGAATGTGCCAAAGGTGGTAAAC
>JBCNJP010000013.1:6156943-6182500 GCA_039602395.1 Deinandra increscens subsp. villosa
CACTCGTAAATAATTTATAATTGTTTACCCTCGTACCTTAATTTTATAAAACCAAGAAAATTCTTAAAAGAGTTGACAGTAAATAATAGAATAATAAAATAAAATCTTGCAGGATACGTAAACCTGCAGACCAAACTGACACTCACACATGACCACCTCATCTTTCTCCATCACCCTCTTTTCCTTTTGTACTACACTTCTACCCCACCCTATAGCTTGTACCTTCCGCCATAAAACTTGTACACAACGCCTCACTTATTGTACAGTCAAGTAAATAAATTACCTAATTTTTTTTAGGAGATGTTTTCATAAGCCATCAAATCAAACGAGTCAACTCATTTGATAACATTCCAACAAACATTTTAACATCAATAAAAAAATTAGAATTATTTGTGAATGATTTAATAACATGTTAACAAACATTTTAATATCAATTGTAAACAATTAACAAAATGCTTTATTATATGATTTTTTTTGCCTGGAAAAAACCCTCAACACCACCATGAAACTATAAACATTTTGAAGAAAAATATTAAGTTTTTCTTCTTGAAAAACAAAAACAAAAAAGAAAAATAAATACATGTGGATCAAGGATTGAACATAAAATCCCCACATTTGCATTTCCAACACATTGGCTTGTAGTTTGAGATATCATCACCTCTTGAATCAAGTATGCTTTTAGGGGTTGTGCCCAATGCTCGTTGAGTTGTACGCATGTATTTAGGTACAATTGGGACTTGAACAGCCTCACAATGACCACAGTTACTACAATATGACTTCTCACATCTTGGGGGCCTTGATCCAATTAAGAGACTTGCTCTTTCCATCTATATCATCAATCAAACTATATACATAAATCTTGATTTTCTCAAGTTTTATAAAAACATAAAACAATATTTTGTGCTCCAGATTTATAGCCATAAAGTTAAAGAGAGAAACAACCAAACATATCTACTGCGTATTTTTTTAACAGCTAACACACACTCATTTACACTACAATTAAACCACACATTTTTTTTTTAAATTACAACTTTGTTTGGTTTTAAAAACCCCTCAACCAGAACCATGCACGTCTCTTACTACCAGGTTAAAACTCAAATGGGCATCTACTGTATATCTATATCCGCTCCACCATCATGTAGGGTGCCGTGATATCCAACCTTGCACAGGGTGGCAACCCGCTTCTTTTTGTATCGTTTTGTCAAAACAAGCATATAAAAGTATCTTAAAAATGATTGTTTTGGTAATTTTCTAAAATAAGCCTATATTTCAAATTTAAATTTCCATAATTATATATAAGTCTTGATTGTTTGAAAGTTGTATTCTTTTTTTAGAAAAAAAAAATGGAACTATGGGTACTTTTGACAGCTTTACAATGTCTGTTCAAAAATTATATGTTGGACTAAAAATTCACATAATGCTAAAAAGTATGGTACAGAAAGGGATTGATGGGTGAGTATTTATAACACAAAATGCTCAAAATTATATGTTGGTAGAGCTTGTTTTGGTAATAAAATAAATGTACAAAGAAGAATGGATGGGTTCTTTTCACTTTTTGAGGTCAACTAATTTAAATTTGAACCAAAGACTTGTTTAAGAAAAGTGTTCAGATTAGTAATATGCATTGCAATTAATACAAAATGTTTAATGCGATAGCTAAAAGTGTTACAACATGAATACCAAAAGGACTTGCATTTAAAGAAGACTAAGATGGATAAAGATGACATCAGATATTTAAGATGGTATAAATTCAAGTCTTATAAGATAAATATCGGATGAATTTAAAAGTAATTTTATGTCATTCAGGGTAACAATTCTTTTACTTTTATTTTTAAAATTTATCATCAAAAGTGTTGACTTTCTACTTGAATTTTATTATCAAAAAACACGGTAAAGAAATTTACAGAAAGTTATTATACTTGCAACAAACTCCATATTCAATTTTCATATCTGATATACCTTTGGATCCAAAATCAAGATGTATTATAGTGTATCTCTTTGCCTGATAAAAAAAATGAGCATATCTGTTTCACTTTAAAGGTCAAAGATGCTAACTTTGACCTTTCAAATCTGATGCCACACACAAGTCTTTTGGTTGGTTCTTGTTTGAAATAAACTAAAGGCTACACTAATTAATCCAACATTATTAGCATAATTCATAGGCCAACACCACAAATCCAACACAATTTCGCAAGTCAAAACTCAGGTTTTTGACTTTTGACTAAAAAATTAATATAAACACAGCAACTAGCAAACGAGAAGTTAGACATGCTTTATTTGAAGTCTCACCTGGGCATTCTTGTCTATTCGCTTGAAATTTGATCCACCTGCAATCACACGGAGAAAAGAAACACAAGAATTTTAATTAAATTGATCACATACACACAAGAGAAAGAAACAGGGGACCAACTGTATGTATGTGTGTGTGTAAAAATAGAAGAAATTGAATCTGACCCACAAACCTCGAGGCATAAATCTTGCATGGGTAGAGATCAAAATCAAGAAAAAGATGAAAAAGGCAGTGAAAGATTGAATCTTGAGTGAAAAACAAGAACTTGGAATGAATCCCATTTGGAGAAATTGGGGAGGAAAGTGTTGGAGAGAGAGAGACAGCGAGTTATTATGTAACTATGTAAGAGGTAAAAGGAAGTAGGATGATGGGTAACAGAAATCACGATCTTTTTTTGATTTCATTCTCATTCAGTGAGAGTGAGTGAGTATGAGTATGAGTGTGTGTAAGGGTTTTGCAGAAGGTGATGCAAGACAGGAGGAAAAAGTATTGAAGATATGGAAAGACTCCTGAAAAGAGAGAGACTTCTCATGAGCCTTGTTTATAGCCCACGCCCACCTACTCGATATCCCATCAATAGGGATTAGAGCTTTAGTTTTCTCTTTAAATTTGTCTCAATCATAAACTTTACTGTGGTCCCGGATATTCCGGTGTTAAATCATCTATACTCTATTTTCTTTTAACGATAGTTCTATTATATTACTTACAAGGGGAGGGTTACAAAAAGCTAACCCAAACGTACACAAATTACAAACATAATAGAGGGTTTTGTAATCAACTAGACCATGACATTAATCTGTTTTTGTTTCTAGTACCAACCCATAATATTGAGTAATAGAATCATAAACTTAGGCCGTTACAAGATAATTCTTATTATATATAGCTTCGTTCCTTGTCTTACATACAGACCATCACATGACACAAAGAATTTCTCTCGATCACTGATTTTTCCACCTTTGTAACATACAAAGTCCCCAACCAATTCCACACATCTTTCGGAAGCAACTCGTTTAGGCCATCTAGGTCCAACCATCGTCTAATTGATCTCTAAGTTTTTTATGCCATCTCGCATTTATCAAAAACATGGCCAAGCGGTTCAATGCCTCTTTCACAAAAAGCACATAATATGAAGGAATGTCAATTCCTTTATTATACAAAAATTTCGTGTTGGAATTCTACCCATAAACATTCTCCAAACGAAAATGTTTGATTTTTTGTACACTTTTATTCCACCTTGTGCATGTATCATTACCCACTAACACTTTCGATTCTATCATTTTTCTAACATTGTTCACCTCATTCCAATTCAATGCATTCAACAAAATCATCATACTATTAAGTTGCTCCTCCTCCACCCCACTTTCAGATTTCTACGCTACTCCAACCTCCATCCCAACTCCAGTTTTATATATTCTTACTAAATGATTAAGGTTTAAGTTTTATAATTTATAAATGAGTTTAAATTATCAAAAGTTAACTTTTCTATCAACTAACTAAGACGGGTTGTCTGGTCATATAGGCGGACCATCTCTTCCATCTCATTGTGAATCAGGGTCAACTTGCTAAGTCAACTTAACTCAATTGATTCGGAATACTTAGACTAGTTGTCTAGTCTCATGGTCAAATCCCAATTAACTATGTTTCATTTTAGAATAGGTTTACATTTAAGTTGATTTGTTAACATTTTTGTGGGTTATACCAACCCCTTTATCCGATGTTAACACCCGATAGTCCTAGCAATCACGTTAAACGAGTTTAACTCGAACTATGTGTATAGAATACTTTTCTTTGAATGGTCAACAAACTTTTATTAAAAACTAGCGAGACATTAGGGAGAGATACAAAAACAATACAAAAATTAATTAACAGAGGATAAATAAAAATACCAGAAGCCAATAAATGACATCTATGAGTACTTCGGACCCCTATAGAACAGGTAAAGGCGCCCCAAGCTTAGGATCATGTCATCTCAATCAATCATTCTTGGAAGCTATGGTGAAGGTTCACCTTGTCCTGGTATTAGTCTTCGACATAAGCACCCAGGAACGACTCATATATTTACAATCCAGTGGCGGACCTACATAGAAGTGAGGGGGTCAAGCGACCCCTATCGGTTTTGTACTCGGAGTGGAACGTTATTAAACAAAAATTTCAATGACCCCCATAAATAAATATAATTGACCCCCATTTTATTAAACACATGTAATACAGAAACGGGACAAAGGGAGGGTAAACCCTAGTCGCTATTGTCGCTGTTGGAGCGCTGCTCAGCCTCTCGACTCTCTCTCCCTGTAAACAACATCGCAATCTCTCAGCGCTACTCAACCTCTCATCTCTCTCAGTCCTCGTCTACCTTGGCTTGAACATCGATTCCGCTATAGGGCTTCCGTTTTCCAATCAATCAACAGTAGATTCGTGAGAATATATTTTTTGCTTTTCAATTGCGCAAAATGTCACTGAGTTCTTCAATTTCGTTGATTATTTGCTGTTTTTTTTTAAAGATTTCATTGTTACTGAGCGAGTTTTCTAATTTCAGTTAACCTTGACATTTTCCGACCATCCGCTTTTGGATTTTGCAAAATCAACCTGCATTTGAATTGATTTAACCACTTAGTTATTTGATTTCCCATATTATTTGCCTTTGGGTTAGATTTGAAGTAGTCATTTAGGGCTTCACAGAAGACCATATTTGGTCTCGATCTTTACAAATTGGATAGGCTTCTACAGGTTTGATTCATTATTCTTCATTCAACATTTCATTATTCTTCATTTAACATGAAATTTATTTTATTTTTTAGTCCAAATTTCAACTCTAGAGATAAATGCAAAACCCAAATGAATCAACTATTCGATTAAAATATCCACGTTTACTTAAGAATAGCAGCCTGAGTTATGCTCTTGTGTGTGTGCAGGAGCCCATACATGATAATTACAGCAGGTTTTATGGTGAGTTCAATTCAAGAACTATGATAATTACACTTGTTTTATGATGCGTTCATATTGTTGTCTCTTTGAGGATTTTCAAATTCTTTCAAGCCTCCAACCAAATTCATGGGTTAGTATATCTATTCTTTTATATATTTGATTATAAACTTGAAATTGATATTAGATAGTTGATACATGAATAAAACTTGATATTTAGTACTAGATAGTTGATACATGATTGAACTTTATTTTAGGGACAACTGGCTTTTTTTGTTCAAATTGACCCGACCTGACCCGAAAAATTTATGGTCGATATTGATATAAAAAGATAGGAAAATTGGAATTAAATAATCTCAACTTTTGAGTATTGGCCAAGAATAATCCCACTTTTCAATATAACCCACAACAGTCCCAACTTTCCACTTAATTATTTACAATGGTCCCGCCGTTTAAAAAACTAACACCGTTAGTTTTTGATCCTACGTTGCGCTGACATGGCGTTGACTTGTATTTTTTTTTATTTAATCACTTAAAAAGCCACATCACTAATCCTATCCTGTATCTGATTGTAGATTTTTGGGAGTACCACTTGTAAAGCAGGAGGCAATGGTCCATCTGCAAGAGCTTTCAAGGACTCCGAGAAGGAAGATTTTGACTTGCTCAGATCTCCGAGAGCAGGCCAAGAAATTGTGCCCATCACCGGACTAACCGCCATAACAACGCCTCCCTCTGACGGTTTATTCCACGCCGGTTTCTTCACCTCATTGCTTCCGCCACCACCGTCGCCACCGCTTCTGTCGGAAGCCTGGCCGTCAGTGCCGGAATCATCTGCACAGGTTACAATCTACGGCGCCATTGAAGGTGCAGAAGAAGAATAATCTGAGGTGAAGTTACCAAATTGCCCCTCAACAGAAACAGGCGCCGAAGATACAGCATCTGGTGCCATTACCACCTGGCCTTTCACAATCGAAGTCCAAGGAGGTGAAACGGTTTGCGAATGTCCCGAAGACCTTTGACTTTTGGCAACGCCGCCGCTATCGTCGGATTGGAAAGTTGTAGCGGCCATCAGTAATTATTAGGGTTTGTTTGGACCAAAAGAAACAAAGTTCAAATTTTTTCCAAATTTTTTTAGAGTACGATTATATTGGATAATGAACCGAGAATGCTACGATTGTGTTGGATCAAGTTGAAATGATTTGAGCTTCGACGGAGAACTGGAGGATCCGATCGTCGTTGTCACACACACAAAGACAGCACCAGCGGAGGGTGAAGTTTACGCACAATTAGATACGAAACCAGCTGAAAATATATCTCTCTCTGCCCTTGTTTTGTGTATCTCTGTCGTGGAGGATTAGGTGGTGGTAAATCGGTTTCTCCGGTCACCGGAGCTGCCACAACGTAGGAGGGTTTTCAGAAGGAAAACCGGTGGCCCCTCAAGTTTATTAAATCACAATAATAAACCCTGAATTAATGATGTGGCTTTTTAGGTGATTAAATAAAAAAAAATACAAGTCAACGCCACGTCAGCGCCACGTAGGATAAAAAACTAACGGTGTTAGTTTTTTAAACGGCGGGACCATTGTAAATAATTAAGTGAAAAGTTGAGACCGTTGTGGGTTATATTGAAAAGTGGGATTATTCTTGGCCAATACCCAAAAGTTGGGATTATTTAATTCCAATTTTCCTAAAAAGATATCTAAAAAAAATGACCCCCCAGAAATAAAATCCTGGGTCCGCCACTGTTACAATCACAGGCATAATTCATTTGAGCATTAAGGACCATCCTCTAGAATCATCACACTATCATTTCCAATAATAAACCACCACCTTTGCTAAGCCACACATGGAACAACAAAATAGATTAGTATCAAGGGTTTATTGCCTTAAATTGCAAGTTTTCTCTTTAATGATCTAATAATGCCTAGATTATCAAAATCCTTGGCATCCTTCCTACATGTAATCATCTAGGTGATAAAAACTCATCCATACATCAAAAGTACCAAATATGGGTTTAAATGACATGCATTGCGTTCTAAGAATGTCGTTCTTTCTCTAGAATCGGTTACAATTAGTGCAGAATCTCCCGATGTCCCTTGCATGCAAATAAGGATCAACATAAACCTATCAATCTCCAATACTTATGAATAAACGTTTGAAACGTATTCAAATGTGTTGGATAACTAGCCACAACATTAGCTTGGCCTCATAAATACTTGAGTTTGAGCTCCAACTGGGATTTCAATAGCTTGGCGAAGGAGAGAGCTTTGGGTTTAGAGAAACAATATGTGGTGCAAGTAAGAATGTTTTAGCCTTTTTGATTGTTTTTTTTTTCTAACATATACTAGATGGGTCATTTGCCCTAGCTAGGCCCAAGGTGTGTCATTTGTCTCCAAAACAAACACGCATATCTAAAGCGGGTTGCCTACCAACCAGGTCAATATGTCACCAGATGAGTTGTGTGGTCGTCCTGCCAGACAGGTCATCTTGCCCTCTGAAAAGTCATGGAGCGATGGATCAATTGCTAATCTAGTGATATCGAGATTGAATCAAGACACAAAGAGGTAAATACAATGATATTGTATTGATTAAATATTTGAGAGAATACACACAAAGAAAACACACAGTTAACAGATGAGAATGACAGAACTAAACTGAGCGCTAAACAAGTCAAACTATTCATATTGATCATCATTTCACGTGTTCATTAAGTAAGGATGTTACATACTAAATCTCTTTCGACACGGTGGTTGAGTTGCTAGCGATAGTAAGGCTAGGTAGGGGTGACATTTGGTAGGTTAGGGTGGTCGTGGTGGTGACCAATAGATGGTGTTGGTGAGTGTTTCTAAGGCGGGAATGGGGGTGTTAGGTTTTACAGTGGGTATCCGGGTCTCAGGTTTAGTAACTTTGATTTTTTTTTACTAAAAACGTTTAATATACATATATATCTCATATATATTTACTTACAATTAAATATGACATTTAATTATGCAGCGGTATGTTTAAAATACACGAATACCAAAAACCGTTTAACAGGATCAGTTCACCAACACGACACAAACACAGTAATATTATTTAACAATTAAATAAATAAAACTGATATATAAAGAATCAGATATAACTTAGTCGGTTCCAAACAACCGTTCGAGATACCCGGATGTAAAAAGTTGTTGCTAGTTCCAAACGAGATCCCTGATTCGAACTTGCGAGCTAACTGGTCAACGACATGCAGCGACGACAGTGACAGTGGTGAGGACAACGACACAGAGGCGGGACGAACTTCGCGTACCACGAAGACCAGGGTGGCAGACTCCGTGTACCACATAGGCGGCAAAGAGCTGAAAACCAAGCAACCGACGACAATTGTCGGCGGCGGTGATGGTGGCAGTGCGGTGGCGAAGTAGAGAGGCTGTGGTCACCGAGTGGTTCTGACCGGAACGGGGCCGTGGAAGCGGCGGTAACACCAGCGGTGGTTGCGCGGTGGTTGCGCACGACGAGGACGTGATCATAGCGGTCGAAGGACAATAAGACACAGCGGAGGCGACGACAGCGATGACATCAGCGGTAACGACTTCTAAGGTATACGACAACATCGTGACGGTGGGGTCGGTTGTGGTGATTCACGGCGACACAAGGGAGGAAGGCCGACGGAAGAAGGCGGGGTCGGCAAGGGTTGTTAGTCGGCGATCACGAAACTGAGAGAGAGAGGGAGAGAGAGAGATGAGAGTGTCTTAGGGTGAAAGTTTGTGATTTCTTAATTGATTATCACCTCAAACCCTAATTCGGGCTTAAATAGTCTTTTAGGCCAAGACTCCTAACTCAATCAAGACTGGGCCAAGTCAAGCCTAACAACTTGGATTTGACCCAGTAACCGTCTAAACGTCAACCGGTGACGTTCATGTCGTCCAATCAAAAATAGTAATTTAGTAAATTACGTTTTTCTTGTCTAAACCACACATAAATATATTTACTAATCCAGTAAATATTATTTATTTATTTATTCTCGTTAATTGTGTCGTTTGCCCTTTTACAAGTTAACCGGGCTTTAGCTCGTTGATCCCAGTGTAACTCTTACGGGTCAACACTGTGTTGGGTACATTAACTGTCTTTAAGGAAAATCAGACCTCCGGGATAGATGTTACAACCAACATACAACTTTATAGTTACCTCGAAAGACATTCACCGGTATAAGTTACAAGAATGACTTACCCCGGTAGTTCTACATGTACCAGGATAAGGTCATTACACCGGTGTATGCTACCTCAGCAGATCTTGTCTTATCGCTGCTAAGTATAGTTACCGGTTTAACTAGAATTACCCTGGTAAGGAGAGTTATCCCGGTATTGACTATTCTACTATAGTCTACATACCTCGGTTCTGACAACCAAGTTGCAAAATTCAGAGTTCCAGTGTTTCCAAGTTTTTCCTATTACAGAAGCCCTCACCTTATCTATTTTACTTTATGTCTATAATGTAATGATTATATTTACCGTTACTTTTAGATCTTGTCGATCTTAGAGAAATCAACGACTCTCGTTGATTTCTCGAGCATTATATATTGTATTCTTGTACTCTGTTTTCCACACGGTTGTTCGAATATCTGTAACCAATCATAAGCAAGAAATACAAGTGTAGTTCCAGTATTATTCATCCTATTGTGTTCTTGCTTTTCTGTCTCTTATTCAGCAATACCTTTTGTAAAAGCAAGTACGGATCGTTTCTAGGTCAATACAAGAATTGAGATGGAAGTTTTGACATTAATCATGTTGAATGATTACATTAACCGAAGGAGTATACAACGATTAAGCCCTGGGAAGGTTGGACAGCACCTCCCCTCTCAACACACACATAGATCACAAAGACCAGACCAAAAACTTGACAAACACTACTAGAAATAACCCCTTCCTTGACGCGCGAACAATGACACTCAGAAATTTATGACGCGCAAAAACAAGCGTCATAAAAAAAACTGTTGTATTTAATAAAATTTAACAAAATTCTATGGGTTGATGACACACATTTTTGCGCGTCATAAATATTGTGTCATTTGGAAAAAAAATAAAAACAGGGAGGACATAACTTTTTAGCGCGTCAAGCGTAAAGAAAGAATGTCGCTTTATATTTATTTTCCCGCTATTTTCCCCTTAAAATTTCGTTCCCCGCTTTAACTATTTCATTCCGCCCTAAAAGTTTATTCTGCCTAAAATTTCATTCCGCACAAACGCTCCCACAACCCTAATAGCTCCACAACTCCTTCTTCATCTCCGACGGACAACCACCGCTCGGAACTTTCATCTCTCTACCTACGATTCTAACAAATCTGTTCGATGTTGAAGTTGTTAATTTAGGTATCCTCCATTCGTTCCCAAAATCTGGCATGTGTTCGATTAAATTCAAGCCCTAATCTCCTCTCCTTTTCTGCGCCATCTCTCCCTCTTAATTTCAAGCCCTAATTCTCTATCTAGCAGATTGCCGCTGCTACTAAGCCCTAATTTCCCTGCTTACGATTCTGGTTCCATCTCACCTGCTTACGCATCTCAGGGTTCTTCTCCATCCTGGTTCATCTGCCTTCGGTTGTTATAAACTGACCTAGGGTTCTGATTTCGCCTGTAAGTTCATTATGTACATTCCTTGTTGTTTGTTTCATGGACCTGTTGATTTAATTTCTTCCGGTTGTATGGAGAGTGCCATGAATAGGACTGTGTTTATAAACACAGTAATGAAGATATCAAGGAGTATGACATGTAATTTCCGTTCTATATATTCATAGCTATGATAATGACACTTTGGTCTGGAAGTTAGTGTAAACACCCACTTCTTTCTAGCCACTGAATAAGCAATTTGTTTATTAGTACACAATCATTAAGGAATGTTTTTTATGCTTAATCTGTGTTAGCTGCATGTTTAATTGATGGGGCTTTTATGTTTGGATTCAATATTTAGCCTCATTTTGTGTTTTGGGGTCTGCTGTGGTTGGATTTGGGGCTTTTCTATAGTAATTAGTTAGAAAATTGATTAAGATTTTTGTTAGCTGTGTGTTTACTTGGCTGTGATTTCTGAACTGAAGTTTTGATAACATACATTTGATTAATGCTGCTTTATCATGCTTGATGGAATTAAGTTTTACATACCTAATAGTTAAGATAGTTTTACCATTGTTAGGACAATATTAATATTCTATACATTGCATGAACTGAAGATAGAATGAAGCAAAACATCAGTGTTGGTGTTATTTTTGTGAGTATGAAATAAGTGTATGTTTTTTATGTATTACCTGCAGGATGGTAGCGAGTAGGCTCCCAATGATACTAGTCAACGTGAGAAGGCCAGGTTAAAGGAAATGCAGAGGTTGAAGAAACAAAAGATACAAGACATACTTGACCAACAAAATGCTTCTGTTGAGGTTGCTATGGTGTGTCATTTGGGAAAATCTTACTTTTTTTAGCTGACTGAAGAAGAAGAGGATGAGGAGTATCTTAAGGAAGAAGAAGATGGTCTGTCTGGGTCAGGACATACACGTTTGTTGGTGCAACCATCTTGTAAGATACTTCGTTTTCTTTTTCTTTTGTCTGTTTGTTTTTTCTCTGGGCAGACTAAATCACTGGACTGCTTCTGCTCCCATATATGTTCAAATAGTGCAATTCTCCATTAAAGAGAGACTGTTTGTTGATGGTAGAACATTAGCAAAGAAGATAAAAGCATCTGGTCTTCCTTCTGCACATCAATTGAAGGACTATAGTGGAGCAAATTGGGAATGTCCACAATGCAGTTGCAGCCTAGATATATATAACGTAAGATATCAATTTTAACTTCGTTTGTATTATGGGATTTCATGAACACAACACAAATGATATATATAATATCTATCTATATATATGTAACATAACTGCATGTGTTAGATATTATGTACTGGTGCCAACCTGAATCTTTGATTTATGTCTCAAATTTTGCATTCTTTTTTCTCATCAGGTGAATGGATGTGTGCTTTAGCGGGACTGGCGTTTACACCTCACATCATCCATGTTGAAGTTGGAGAGGTACTTGATTGACCATGAATCCATGATAACCCACATTACTAAACTGAACCTTGATTTCAGTTTCGAGTACCATTTCCATTTGAAGTGAAAACTAATAAATTTGGTTTGCCAGATCTGTGGTGATACTGTTGGCACCACAGCCAAAGGAGACCCCTCTGTTGCCTGTAATGTCTGTGCCCTCAATGCAAGGATGGCAACCAGTCTTGCCCTCAATGCAAAACTAGATACAAAAGACTAAAAGGTTTTCATAAACATACATCCTGACATCCGATATTTATTGTGTTTGTTATTTTAATAGTTCCAATGAGTTTCCTTCTCTTAACGCATCTTTAATTGAATCTGTTTCTATAATTCTGTTACACGTATGAAATTATGAATATGTTTCTAATATAGTTTATATTTAGGCTGTTTATATAGTTTATATTTAGGCTATTTATATAGTTCATACTTGCTGTTGCTGTTTATATTTAGGCTTCTATTGCTGTTTGTATTATGAATTTTACTTGCTGACTTGTTGTTGCTGTTCATATTATGAATTTAGGCTGCTGTTGCTGTGTGTATTTATAACCTGTTGTTGCTGTTTGTAATAGCAAATGGGGAGAGTTTAATCTACCCTTCACAAGTTTGAATGTGTTTACAGGAAGATAATGAGGTCCATGTGCTTGTTGCTGGCGAAACCTTTGAAGTTGCTGCTGAGACCCATGACTTCCACTACAAAGCCGTCGATGCAAGCAAGAGTATGATGTTATGAATTTTATATGTCAACTTTGCCAGCACCAACACAGCCACATACACCAACAGCAAAGACACCTCGCAAGCATAGCACATCGTCACCAGGTAATAAACATCTTAACGAACTACGACAACTCTAATGTAAATTATTATGAAGTTATTTCTCCATAAACACCAAGTTCAGATTTAAGTAAATTATATACCCAAAAAGAAACCTCTTAGTTTAAAAAAATGAAAACATCAAGTACAGGTGCGTCTATGACCCTTTTTTACACAACTCAAATCAACTAAATGTGAACTATTGAACCGACCCGTTGTTTGAACTAAATCTGTATTTGTTTGGCTCATTAAGTTAAAACACAGCCAAATCAACTAATTATGAAGTCGTTGTCATTTTAGGTAAATTTGTTTTTGTTTGTCTCATTTAAGTTAAACACAACCCTATCAACTAAATATGGCCTATTAACACATGTTATTCTTAATGATGTTTATGCAGGTTGCATCGCTACCAAGGAACTTGGAACCATTATGAGGTCTCTTGGACAAAACCCAACAGAAGCTGAACTTAGGATATGATGAATGAGGTGGATGCTGATGGGATGCTGGAAGGAATAGTGATGAAAGCACCAAAAAGATGAAAAGATCATTAAGATTACTGGTATGTCTTATGTATTTGATCATGGTTTTTTATTAGGATTTTATGTTCTCTTTTAGTTGGATATTGAGAGAAGCCACAAATTGTCATGTAAGTATAGTATGTTAAATAAACAAGGATTTTTTTATCCATTTAGTTAGTTGATAAATGTTGGTATCATATATATATGAATCCATTTGTAAACTCATTGTAACTTTGTAATGTTGTTATATATATGAAATACATTATATTTCTATAACTGTAGTTTATTTTGTATTGTCGGGTTAATTTTCATTTAATGTAGAAATTAGTGATTCTACTAAAAAAAAAAATTAATTTTTTTTTACATTCTTGACGCGCAAAAATGCGTGTCATCTCCCTTTATTACGGTGGCTTCCTTGACACACATTTTATGACGCGCATTGCGCGTCATCGTTCGCGCGTCATAAATGGGATGACGCGCATTTTGCGCGTCAAGAGACTTCTTGACCCTACCTTCCTTGACGCTTTTTTGCGCGTCATCTGGGCCATTTCTTGACGCGCAAAAAGCGTCAAGAAAGGCCATTTTTGTAGTAGTGAAAAACACAAAGTGAAAAACTATTTATACTTCTTGAAGACCCACGAAGTGGAGACTACATGAACTGACACGAACTGACCCGAACAGTCAGTTCGTGTCTCACTTCGTTTCACTTCATGGCTCACTTCGTGTCTAGTTCACGACCCTGCAAACTTCAGTCTGTTTTGACAATTCGAACAGTAACGGCCACACAAGGTTCATGTTCTAACAAATTCCCCCTTGGACGTTACCGTCGAATACAGACTCTGGTCTTCTACTTCTAGCAATCTTTAGTCAGCTTTCTGCAGACGTGTCTATCTTTAGCAAACTCCCCTTGACTGAAACTTCAGGCATGCAGGAAACAGTTAAAAATCTTGTAGAATCACCACAACCAACAAAGTTCCCCCTCGCTTTAAGCATCTCCACATCAGGCATATGATAACAGTTTACTTCGTAAGTCTTCTCCGGAAATTGTAATGACATTCTTGAACTTCACCGCATCTTGACAAAAATCTTTAATCTTCACCAAAGTGTAATCCATTCTGATCTTTGTGAAAACAGATACGATCAGAATCTCCAATCACGAAAATCCCTCTCAGAATGATATCCATCCCAATATATTACTCCGATAAACATATATCTCGTTGTAGACTGGACACTAACCAAGTCTTCACAACTCAAGAAAGTATCGGGCATATGACAGAGAGTTCCAAACCATAACTGGAAACTTTGATGTATCGGTTTGCACAAACATCAGAATACACCACATTTCCATGAAGATCAAAAATCACCATCATCCCCAAACTGATTGCTTTTGAATATTCACTTTTTCAATTTTAAAACTTTGAAAGTTTTTAGGATCCCCATATTCCCCTTAAACAAGTGATATATTCAAATCTTCAACACTTTGATTCCAACCCCGCAGGAACACATCCTTTCTTTTTAGTGGAATGATAAACTCAAGTGGCCCGCAACGGAATCTTTAAATTTCTTCAGTTTGTGTAATAAGATAATCTCCGAAAAAACCTCAAAATAGTCATATTCTCGTCTCTGAATCTATGCCCATCATCAATAACCCGTGTTCTTGAATCCCTGTCCATCATCAAGAACAATGACTACCCACAAACACATTTCTTGAAATTCGATGACTAACTCGCGTCAAGTATCGGAATCTGGAAATTCTTTAAGAAGATGCGAATCATTTTAACTTAAAACTTCATGTAACACCCCAAAGCTACCGAATCAAGGGTAAACCCGATAACTGATTTGCTTCTTGGAAATCCCCATGTAACGGGGGTTCGAGGGCAGCGCCCCTAAGAAGCGGGATCCAAGGGGGGCAGCCCCTGGCGGGGTCCAAGGGGCAGAGCCCCCGGCTGGGGTCGTGTAACAATCCCATGTAACGAACCAGCACTTCGTGGCACTTCGTGGCGGTTATTTCCACGATCTGACCCGAACTAAACACGAAGTGACACCCGAACTGAGGAACAAATCTCTCAAACGAAGTGACACGAAGTGATACGAACTGGATACGAAGTGAAACTAACTGGAACTTTACAAAGTGATCCGAACTGGAATCTCACAAAGTAACATGAACTGATCCGAACTATGACTTTGTATGACGTCGTGACGGTTACTGACACGAAGTGTCACTTTGGATGATGGTTATTTTTCCGAACTAGATGTTCTTGACGCAAAGTGACCCAAACTGAACCTGAATTTTATGAAAAACAAACCAGATTCAGAATTTGATCAAATTCCACCACTTAGACACTTCTGTTAGATGAATACATGACTCAGGAATGTTCGGTTGACCAAAAACCGATCATAAACACAGGGAATCACACATAACCGATGGTTTAACATCTCAAAAATGAACAAAAAGATAGAATAGGACCATAGAAAGAGTCAGTAGCTCTGATACCACATGTAAAAGCAAGTATGGATCATTTCTAGGTCAATACAAGAATTGAGACGGAAGTTTTGGCATTAATCATGTTGAATGATTACATCAACCGAAGGAGTATACAACGATTAAGCCCTGGGGAGGTTGGATAGCACCTCCCCTCTCAACACACACATAGATCACAAAGACCAGACCAAAAACTTGACAAAAACACAAAGTGGAAAACTATTTATACTTCTTGTAGTCCCACGAAGTGGAGACTACACGAACTGACCCGAAGAGTTAACTCGTGTCTCACTTCGTGTCCAGTTCGCGACCCTGCGAACTTCAGTCTGTTTTGATAATTCGAACAGTAACGGCCACACAAGGTTCATGTTCTAACACCTTTTAACTACCTCCGAGAGATTAGATCGACTTGTTTCCGTCTGGTCTATCTAGTAAGTAATGTCTTGTGTTAGGTTTGAAATGTATCAAACCATGTGACGCCCACTCCCAGACTTGGCTCCAGAAGGGGTCACTAATCGGATTTACTCATGAACACATGGTACAAAATAGATAACTAAGCAACGGAAATTAGAAACTTTTCATTTATATATATATGCCAAGTACAACAGTAAGGAAGATACAACATAATCTAATAATTAGGTCTTATCTATGTCTATTATCAGTCTACTACCGAGTCCTTTCCTGATAGCTAGCCCACCTAGTCTGTCCTCACCAGAGTCCTTTCCTTGCTACCTTAAACATCGTCATCACCTGACATACATATGTTTTTGGAAAGGTCAACTTACGCTGGTGACGTATTTCAAAAAGCGTTACCTTAGCCTCGAAAGTTTATTCCAACGCTTGGGCCTAACGGCCCCCTTTTATCAAACATTTATCAAGTATAAAACATAACAGAATTATGCTATAACTTTAAAACCATTATTCTTTAAACACTTATCAGGTATAAGCATTATACCAAAATATAACCCTTAATCATTTATCAGGTATAAAGCGGAGTTATATCAAAACATTCATTCATTTATTCATTTCACCATTCCTCCATTTAACCATTTACCCGTTTAATCGTTAACCGTTAAACCTTTTAACCTTTTAACACGTATAAACATAATAGTGTTATACCAAAACATAATCTTTAAACTGTTTAGTACTCAAAGTACTCTGGGTCTCCTAGACCCTCTCTTGTGCAAATAATCATTAGGTATAAAACATAAAAGAGTTATACGAAATATTATAAGCAGTCATTTATTTACTAAGCATTGTCTATTGGAACCGCGTTAGTTCCTCGGGCAACCTTCGCCACCCGAATACCTTTTCAATAGAACAGTCGTCGCTACCCCGGAGAACCGTCGTTCCCCGCTTCTAGTTGTACAACCACAGTCTTCCTTCTTACATAGACAATATGCGCTTAGATTAAAACCTTTTCAACCCTTTCAGAAGTCCATTTAAGTAACCCTTGTATTTGGACTCATAACCTTTTCAACACCAGTCCATCACCCGTATATGGAAATAAGTATTTTATAAATATAATGTTATTGGTCTCGTTCAAACTTCATTGAAACCTATACATGACTAAATCTATAACATTTCCTATTGTATTACAGGTCTTTGTATATAGGAAGTACCGCAACATATCCACTACACCTTAATACAAACGGATATGATATAGGATCATCCTAGTATATATTACACCTTATAATCATAAAAAGGCCAATAAGATTATTTTTACCCGACACTTATTCACATTCACAAGCTTAGACCAAACATTCACATTTTCCATTTCTCAAAACTTTATATAAAAGTTTCATCCTTTACATTACCCGTTTATTATAATTTTCCCGAAGACAGTTTATAACAGGTAATCATCATTCAAACAATTATAGGCCTTAAAACATTTCACGTATGTTTAAAAGGCATTTTAACACATTTCCTTAACATTTCTCATATATATCATTTATAAAGCAATTTAGGAATTTATCAGTTTAGGACATTTCACCCGTGACTATTTCACGTATATTTCAAATCAACAATCATTTAACAGTTTAATATTGTAAAGCATTTCATCAATAATTGTTCTCATAAATTTTCATAACCTTTCACGTATATATCAATAAAAAACCTTTTAACAATTCTAACAGTTAAAATAGGCAATATTTCGGCTATAAACCATTTGAAGATATTTTCATAGCATCTGCAAGTATATCAGCACGAAATATTTAACACATTTAAAGAGTGGGCTCATAGAACTCACCTTATTCTCTTAAGCAGTTAATTCAGGCAAAACTTCCGCTATGCCTTCCAATTAAACCTAATCGCGTATTGTATGGCGTTAACGCAAGGTTTAATACAATAAACACTTCCTCTGTTTATTTTAACATCTTATTATCTTAATAATATTCAATTATTAAGTTCATTCATTTTTAAAGGTCAAAATGACCAAAATGCCCTTTAGGCTCTTATCCTTTTCTTTTAACGATAATACGAATACGCGCATTCCTATAAGTAAACGCTTACTCTGGGATTGCCTAGTGAGGTATGCCAGTTCCCAGTTGGGTTTATGCGACACCCCCGCTTTGCCAGAAATCCCAGTGTACAAGCGCTTACCCTTCGGGTCCGCACGAACTTCTAAATATCCGATTAACTCGGTATATTCAATACTTTAATATTTATCCATTTTAACTTAATATATACTTATTATATATAAAAACATGTTTCCATACCAAAAATTAAGTCCCCATACCCTTCGGATTATTTTATATTAAATAATCATATTTAGAAACCCTAATTTCATGAATTTCTCGTTTTATTATCAAAACTCATTTTTAATTCAAACCAACTTAGGTTATTACCCATTATAACCTTTTATAATATCCTTTAAAAGATCAAAGCTTAATTCAACATCGTTTAGTCTATTTGGGTAGAGTAACGGTACGAAAACCCTAATTTTGACCCGTTAACAAAACCTTTATCAAATCTTTTCCAATTGTGAAATAAACTTAGGGCTTTCTTAAAACACATTATTTTAGGATTACCTACAAAAATTCAGACCCTAATTCCCACCCGATTGATCGAATATGATGATTTAAGCTCAAGAACCCTAGTTTTAATCCATTTCTAGAACTCGATCAAAACAACGATATTGATTGAAATTAACATGGGGCTTTTGTAGAGCATACCTCAAAACGTGGGACTGCAGGAGATCAGCCTCTAATTCCTCCCGAGTAGCTCGAATTTCGCAGAAGAAGGTTAGGGACGAGTTTTAGGGTTTTTGGGGTGTTTGATTCGAAATTGACGAGTTCAAATGGCCGATATAAGCTCCCTTTTATAGCAGTCGAGGTCGCAGGAGGCTTAAGCACGTAGATATGGTGAGCAATCATCGAAAAACAACGTGTGGAGGGGTGAACTTACGCTACAAGGTTGAGCCGTGGCATTTTCTACGACCTGGAACAGCTCACGTATCGCGAGGTAACCCTCGCGTACCGTAGAGCAACTTTCAGGTAATGACAGTTTTGGTCCCTCATCTATTTATTTACATTTTCAGCCCCCAGACTTCTACCAAACTATCATTTTAGGCTTTAAATCATTAAGGGGGCATATTTATAAAAGTTTCTAAGGTTCGGGACACGCTCGATGATATACGTATACATACGTATATATACATTTATATTTATATATATATCTTTCACTATTTTGCACTTTAGCCCCTCTAACTTTTATTCCTTTATTATTTTATGTATCAAAATATTATGGGACATAATTCTAATATTTTAGGGGCTCGGGATACATTTGATAAGGTTTATATACTTTCATATATTTAAATACATATTTATATATATATATTTATTTCATCAATATACATTTTTGCCCCTCTACTTCCATATACTTGTTATTTCATGCTCCGATTCACTTTAGGACACATTTATAATAACTTCTAAGCCTCAGATTCCTATAAATACATATAAATACATATATATACGTATAATACTCGTATACGTTATGTATTTATTCATTTTTAACCATTATCTCAACGTAAAGATACGTTCTTATTTATTTTCACATGTTTAACTATTCTAACACGTATTCGACTCAAACTATTTTATCTCCCCAAACCACCGATGACTATAATGCTTTAATGTCTGTGTTGGTATCTTCATATTTCGGGGTTATTACTGGTACTGTTAATAATGCTGAATTGACAAATGAAGATTACGATCAGATAGATTATGATCATTTGGAAGAGATGGATTTGAACTGGCAGTATGCTATGTTAGTTCGAAGAACGAAGAAATTTTTCAATAGAACTAGCAAGAAAAGATTGAATCGGGATGGAAAAATTGGATTGGACAACTCAAAGGTTAAATGTTTTAAGTGTTCCGTATATGGTAATTTTGCACGAGAATGTCTAAATTCCACTGAAAACAAGCTGAAGTCTGGTTAACATGCTCATGTGGTTTTTCATTCACCAAATGAAGCTTCCAGGGTTGAAGAAAAATCTGTTTTGTTGATGAAAAACTGTCAGAGGTGTTTTGGCATCCCAACAAATTTGCTTGGAATGCAGATTCTACAACACAAATGAAACATGCTCTTTTTACTGTTGCCTTAACTGCTCATCATGATGATGATGATAGCATTCTGACTGAGTCTGATTCAAATTCGACAATATCAATGATCAAAGAAGTTAAAGTCGAAGAATAAAAATGTCTTGAATGTCTAAAGCTTAGTAAGAAGATTGCAAGTTTTGAGAATAAGTCTCAATTATCCACTGAAGAAATTGTATCCGACATGATTGGGAAATGATGGTACATTGACTTACAACGTCTGACTCATGGATAAAATAGATGAAAAAGCCATAAGTCCATTTGATCGATGTGTAAGATAGGCTCGGCAAATCATAAATTATTCAAATGTGATATACACTAAATCTGATGCTTGACCTAGTGGACAACATCTTGATGCATATCTCACGATATATCAAGAAAAAGATATGTGACAATAAAATGAGAAGTCACTGTGTATACATTTGTTCATTTTGCAAAAAGTAAACTTGTTTGATTTTCTTTATTTGATCAAATGACCGGACTTTCTCTGCGTATCGAAAGATCGACCTGATTGTTTTTTGTTTGATGTTCTGCTTTATTTTCTTTGGTGTTTCGTATAACTCATCGGACTTTCTCTGCATGTCCACAAGACCGACCTGATTGTTGTTGAGTTATACACTTTCAACTTGTTTTATTTTCTTATTTTGTTAAATCCGAGGCCTTATCTGCGTATCGAAAGATCGACCTTAAGGTAGATGATTTAACGTTCTTATTTCTTTTTGCATGGAACACAATTGGCTATATCATGTATACAATCATTATGTGATTAAATCACAAATGAAATCACAAAAATATGAAAAGCAAAGCATATCCGAGTATGTCTGATAGTATGGGGGTACACTGGTCAATGCAAATACAATCAATACTTTAATATAACCAGATGTTATGAGTATGATTCTGCCTGAGTATAAAGTTGGACAAATTATATCTACAATCGGCATGGCTCATGGGCTACAATAATCAAAATTGAAGTGTAGTTCAGCATGTTATGTCCAATATGATCCCAAGTTGTGATCTTTCTCACAAATGACAAAAATAGTGTCTGATTCTGTATTGCATTTATTATCTATATTAGAAAAGACCAAAAAGATTTTAGGTGTGTTTTGATATAAAGTTTTTATAAGCCAAAAAGATTTTGTTTCTGATTTTTTTCGGTTAATCAACACGGAATACGAAATCATTTTCAAAATCAAAATATCTTGGAGTCTCGAAGAGACGTTTTGCGCCAAGATTATTTATGTTGGCAGGTTTCTAAGTGTAAAGAGAACATCACAACTTCAAGTCTTCTGAAGGTTGTTGATAAAGAGTTTACACAAGATGCAATATCAAGTATTCAAGATTGAACTCATCGTCAAAGAAGGGGAAGAGTTTGATTGAAGATACAAGATACAAGTTTTAGTGGAAGGAGATATCGCACATGTCAAGGGGGAGTTTGTTAGTACCTGGTTTGATCGTCATGTGAAGTATTGAGTACAAGACAAACTATTGCATGATAGCTGCTGGCCGAACCCCTGGCGAACTCCAAGTTCGGACAAGTCCGAACTTGTCCGAACCTGAGGTTCGGACCATCGGGGTTTCAGCTAGTATATATAGTTTTGTCTTGTGTATTGGTTAGGGGGGACTTGAATATATCTTGTATGTGCACTCTGTGGTTCTCTGTGGTTAATACAAGTCTCTTTGTATTTACTCTCGTGTGATTACTCGTTTTACATTGATTTCGATACGACTAAGTAGACGATCTACCACTCACTCATTTTCACTATCATATCAACTTCAAAACACATATTTCATTTTGATATCATGTATATCAATTATCATGGTTAGAAAACACGTATTAATTTTATTTTATCAATCAACACTTGTATTATTCATATAACCCTATCTTTTATCAATTCATTACCCGTTAATGGGTAAACACGTATTTTTTCATACGTTTCATCACGTTTAGCTATCTAAGACATATATCATATGTATTTATAACATAAACACATATAGTAGTTGCAATTCATTATCCTTTACCCATTTACTAACATGTAAACCATATTAATATACGTTTTAGCTACTTAATACGTATAGCACACGTATATAATTCAAGTTTATGAAATTTTGGGTTGTTACAAACCACGATCCTAAAAGTGGTATCAGAGCATTGGCTCTAGGTTTTGAAAATTCATGTGTTTCAAAAACTGTTATTTTACCTACCCGATATCTCGTTAGTTAAACTTTTTTTCATCTCATGCATCCTAAACAATGGGTGACTCACAAAATGGCAGTACTAACAAACCCCCATCCTTCACGCCTAAAGACTTAGAGATGTGGAAATTACATATGGAAGGGTATCATCATCACTCTGATTATAGAATATGGAAGTCCGTAATTTATGGTCCTATAATCCCAACTGCAAAATCGGTCATTGAACCTATAGTTAACTTAATCAAAGCAGTTGACAAATTTTCTGATGACGACCACAAAGCTGTCGAACTAGGTGTACAAGCTCACCCACAATGAACCGAACCAGAAGTGAAGCGAACTGAACCAAAGTGAAATGACCTGAACTAGAAAGAATCCCAACCCGTCCGAACTCATACTTCGGTTATCCGAACTGACTCAAAATGAAAGCGAACTACCACTTCGGATGACGGTTATTTTCGATTTGAAAGATCCTCAACCGGACTGGAACGAACTGAACATGTTTAGATCAAAAATCACGATTTTGGACAGAACTGAATGATATTTGCAGCACTAGATCAGAAAAAGTGACAAGGAATGATTTAGGAGTGAAATTCTCACAAGAAACTTGACTGAAATGATCAAAATCTAGCAAAAACACTCCAAATTTTCAAAAAATGACACTTTTTGTTCCAAAAAGTCCAAAAATAGCAACCACATATCAGTAGAGTGAACCATAAAGCTCTGATACCACTTGAAAAGCTGTGAGCGTCGGATCGTCTACTCGATCTAGCTATTTTGGATACGAAACAAGTAATTAAAGATTGTTTATTAATCACTATAGAACAATTACAACCTGGAAATCACTCAGAGAAACACCTTACCGAAGACACACTTAACACTCAGATAATCTCTCTCGAATAGCTACCGAATTACAAAGCAAAACGGGTATTTATACTACTATACCCGAAGTCCCCATGGTTCGTGTGCACCCGAACTCATCCGAAGTGTGACTTCAGATGCCAGTTCCTGTCACTTCGGAATCACTTCGTGTAACAGCCTTTGTGCATCTTCGTCTCGTTCAGATACTTCACACGACGAACCAATCATGCTCTAACAAACATGCATGACAAATCGAATATATGCAAGTATGATGTCAAGATAATGCCTGCTTGATAACTGTGGTTTATCATCTTGATGGGTATTGTGTGAAAAATCTGCAAAATAAAATAAGAGATATCCTTGTGTATGCATGCGTTCATTTTGCAAAAATTTAAACTTGTTTGATTTTCTTTAGTTTTCTCCAGTGATCAGCTTTTCTTTGCGTACCGAAAGATCGACCTGACTGGTGTTCACTTGAGGTTCTGTTTTATTTTCTTGGTGTTTTGTATAACTCATCGGACTTTCTCTGCGTGTACAGGAGTAGCGACCTGATTGTTGCTGGTTTATATAATTTATGCGTTATTTGTTATTTCTTATTTCACTACGTCAAAAAGTGGCTTTAGCCATGGTTTTTTTCGAAAACGCCTAGCAACGGTTTTAAAAAACCTTCTAGTTTGAATGCCAAGGCCATGTCTTTATCCTTTATTATTTGTTCAGCTTTCTCAGCATCTGTAAGTGCCTGGTTTATCATGTTTACCTCATCTTTTGGGAGAGATACATGTTGATCATAAATGAATGTTGGAGGCTTTGTCTTCTTAACAGCTTCAAACACCTTGTCAGAATCTGATTGGTACTGGGGCATCACCATTTTTCCTTTCCTAAATCTGATTGCTTCAGCAGAAAAATCATTCTCATCAGTAGGTTCGGTCTTTGGCTCTAGGCTTTGTCTCTTTAACAGCTGCAATCACCTTGTCTTTGACTCCAACTTCTTCAACATCAACTTCAACAACCTTTTCTGTTTCAGGAGTATCAGGGGGAGCATAAGGCTTTAAAACAGGAATGATGGGCAGAGATGGAGCACTACGCTTTAAAACAGGAATGATGGGCAGAGATGGAGCACTACGCTTTAAAACAGGAGTGATCGGCAGAGATAGAACTTCAGGAGCTATCTCCACATTTGTGGTTTGCAGATCACTCATCACACTTGTGATCATCTGATTATCAGCAGTCACTTGCACCGGATGAAGTTGTTCAACCGGATCAACCAGTTCAACCAGATTAACATGGCCTTCTTCCTCCGGATGAAGTTGTTCAACCGGATCAACTAGTTCAACCAGATCAACATGGCCTTCTTCCTCCAGATGAATTTGTTCAACCGGATCAACTTGTTCAACCGGATCAACTTGTTTAACCGGATCAACTTGTTCAACTTCATTAACATCTGATGAAGACACCCTGTGCAAGATCCTATTTTGAATGAAGTCTACTTTGACATGTGAATATTTCATTTCAATGTATGATTGACAACCTTACCTATCAGTGGCTTTCACAGATTGTCCTGCCTTCAACCGTTCAATTTCTTCTCCTTGAGCTCTCACAATTGCATGGAGAGCTGCCAATTCATTTTCAAGTTTTGTCTATTGAACCGTCAATTCAGTATGTGTCTTGCTGCTCTCAACTGGTGTGTCGCCAGTATCTTTGAGCAAAGAAGAGCAAATAAGCCGACCTTGTTCATGCTCAGCACCCATGGTTTCTTGGCACCTGAGATTCCCGTTGTCAATCAAAGGTTCCTGAATAGGTTCCCTGACTGATATAGTTGTCGTGGATTGGG
>JBCNJP010000013.1:6183000-6445125 GCA_039602395.1 Deinandra increscens subsp. villosa
ATAATGTACTCCAATTTAGAATTCCATCCTCAGAATTGGCATCTAGAAGCATTTGCGTTTATGTTTTTGTAATCTGTTTCAACTTATAATTTTCTTGCTGGTTTATTCTAAGATGTGCATTTAGGGTGGGCAGAAAAGCCTGAACCTAATAGAAACTAACCTGAAACATTCCGGGTAATGAATAATGGGTCACGGATCTACAATCGGATATGGGACTAGGATTACCAGATTCCGATTTGCGGCCCATTGCCATATCTGTAGCACATTCGGGATTTTTAGGTTGAACGAAATTAACTTCTTTATAAATGTGTATTTACAGGAGTATAGGGGTGTTGGATGTTCTTTTAAAATTATTATTGCAATAATTGATTTTTATTGTTTTAAAAAAGTTGATTTCTATTTTGATTTTCTTATAATTACGGTACAAGGCAGCCAATTAGCCAAAGCTATGGAAAAGAAAAACTGATCATTGAGATAATGTTGAAATAGACCAAAATATCTGTAGATTTAAGCAACTAGTTATATTATCATGATACTACAAGTGCAATACTCCGTTTAATGGCACACACCCTAATGTACAGAGGACCGGGATGGAGTTTTGCCCCCTCCCCTCCCTCCCAATTGATTCATGGGTGGCCCACAGGTAGAAGTGGCAAATGGGCGGGTTGGATGGGTTGGGTAGCAGTATGTTGGGATTGGGTCAAAATGGGTAGTTTTTTTTTTTTTTTTTTTTTTGTTGTACTTGGGACCAGAACACCTTTTGCTGTATGAATTCTTATTCTTATTGTTTAATAAATAATTAGTATAATAGTATGTCGAATATTATTCGTACTATTTGAATAATATCCAGAGTTTTTGTTACTGATGTAGGTGTGAATCATTTGGAAGAATTGTAACTTAAGTTAATTATTTTGTTGGAAGAAGGACAATAAGAGCCCGAAATGATCTTACCAGCTTTACTGACATCTGCTGGTTTCAATATAGTGATTTGCGTGGGGTTTTTCTCGCTATATTCAATTTTGAGAAAACAACCAGTCAATTTAAAAGTTTATTTTGGGCAGAGGCTTGCACAGCTTCAGCCAGGCCAAAAGAATCACTACTTTTTTGACAGACTTATCCCTTCTGCTGGCTGGTTAGTCAAGGCATGGGAAGCATCAGATGATGATATCTATGCCTGTGGGGGTATAGATGGAGTTGTGTTTATAAGGCTCATAGTTTTTTGGTGAGAAACCAGCTCGCTACATTATTATGATGATTGTAATTATTTTACATCATTGGTCAATATTATAAAGATCGGAATCATATTTTGTTTAAAGGGAAAATTCCATTAAATGGTAAACAGTTGTTTAACATAGGTTATTTAACCTTTTTAAAAAAATTTAACCACTCAAGTTTTAATTTTGTGTTGGATATCTGTTTATATAAAAATGGCATTTGACCTGTATTACCTACTAGCACATGGTTTGCCATTTGTGTATAATTGTTTAGGTGGCGTGTCAGTAGTGTAAAATTGGCTGCACTATAATTTTACACAAATGGGCGCGTCATGTAAGCTGTTTTACACCATTGGCATGCCATGTTGGCATATGTAACTAGTAATACATGTTCGTTAGTTTTTAATTTTTTCTTTCACTACATTGAAGAAAAAAAGAAGCTTGAGTGGTAACAGTTATCACACTTGGTTACTACTTGTGACGTTTTAGCTTTCTTAAAAATAAATGAAATACAACAATGGAATGGCTATCTAGTGAGGGATGCGTCTCCAAATTCATCTTTTTTTCTCTAATGATGATGATTAACTTAACCTTGTTGAATATCAAATCGAGCATACTAAACCATACCTTGCAATCATTACTACTGGAGCTATCTATTTTGGATATAGTATTTTTAATGGAATTGTTATCTCTTGTTTTGTGGTGTCGTAGCATACGGATTTTTTCTGTTGCAGCTGTTCTGTGCATATTTGTTGTCCTTCCTGTGAACTTGTTTGGGCAAGCGATAGACCAGAGGACACCTGATTCACAGATGGACATATTTACTATTAGGAACGTTCAAGAAGGATCTAGAGGGTATGCTTTATGAAAAACTTTTGTTCCTTGGTATCCATTGATTCTTAGCTTACTCCCTTTTTTTTTCCTCAGGCTTTGGGCCCACTTCTTTGCACTCTATGTCATATCTATCTGTTCCTATGTTCTTCTATACATTGTAAGAATGTTAACATTATGGTTTTGTTCAATTTCAATATCATATATTATTTTCTTTTACAGACATTTCATTAACATCTACTATTGTTTGTTTTATGATAGTTAATGCAGACACTAAATCAAAATTATATATTTTGTGAAAAATAAAAATATAAATACATAGTATGATTTTATCACACTAGAAGGCACATGATCTCTCACAATTAAAGAAAAAAGTCTCAACTATATGACTGTCGCCTTCCAAAAATGTGTTTTTCCACATGATGGCTGTAACAATTAATTATGTTATATAAATATCCAATACCAGATTGCCAAGTGCAGTAAAGGGGCTGTAATAATATGTTCAGCATGAAAATTACATTTTTCTTTTTTCAGGAAGTTTTTTGTAAAATATGTTTTTCTTGTATTACATTTTAGGAGTTCAAGAATGTTGCAAGGATGAGGTTAGAACAAGTACTTAGGTTTCCAAGAAAACCAAGTCACTTCACAGTTCTTGTTCGGGGTATTCCGTGGTATCCAGGAGAATCATATAGTGAAGCTGTTAGAAAGCACTTCAGTAGTTTTTATAATTTAAATTATCTTGCACACCAAATGGTTTATCGATCCGGTACAATTCAGAAACTAATGGTAAGTGTATGCTGGTATTCACAAATTAGTTTCTTGATTAAATAATCAGAAACTGAACACTCAAATATGATGGCTTCACATAGATGGAAACAGAAAATATGTTTAAGGTGCTTAAAGAGACTCCTATAAACCAATATGTTCAACCAATTAATTTGGAGGCTGTCCCATCTTCAAACCCGTTGAAAGTAGTTGCTTCTGAAACAGAAACTGCTTTCAAGAAACATAAACATGGTCATAAATCGGATAAGAAAAATGAGGTCAGGACTTTTTCTTTCTGATGTTTTAATGGAGCTTTTTGCATAAAATAGCATGGTACCATTCGCCAATTACTAATTATGGCAACTGCATAAATTCTCTAAACAGCAGCAAACATACATATTTTTGTTGTAAAATAGCAGCATTTTACTTGTTTAACACAAGTGAGGTGTCGTCTTTTTCCATGGATTTTTTAGTATTTTATTTTTTGGTTAAGTATTTTACTTCCATTTAAATAAAAGAAATGATGAGTTAATCTGGTAATTAGTAAAATGTTGATGCTTTTGCAAAAAAAAAAAAAAAAGTTTGTTACTATTTAAGAGAATTTCTGTAGTTGGTTGCTAGAGTTATGAAATGAGGCATTGTATCTTGCAATTTTACGCAACGGCCTTATTATTATTGTTGTTATTGTCGTTATTATTATTATTATTTTTGATATCTTATTTTTAAGATTCATCATATGTTAATACAGGAATGTGCAGCTGCATTTGTGTTTTTTAGGACTCGATATGCTGCTATGATCGCTTCACACATCATCCAATCAAAAGATCCTATGTTATGGGTCACAGACTTTGCTCCAGAACCACATGATGTTTATTGGGCTAATCTTTGTATACCTTATAGATATCTTTGGATCCGTAAAACGTTAGTTTTTATTGGTTCCATTCTCTTCAGTGTGTGGTTTTTGTTACCTACAACATTAGTTCAAGGCCTTGTTAATATTTCCTCATTGGAGACCACATTTCCAATCCTCAGAGGAATATCAGAAAGGTTTGTCAACTTCCTGTACAAATGAAACATTATATGTGTTTCTTAGGTGTAGTATGTGCAAATAATATAACATACTTTATAACAGCAGTTTATTGATCGAATTTTACAGGCAGTATGTGAATATTATATCGGGGTATCTACCGAGTCTGGTGCTGATGTGTTTTGTTTTGCTGGTGCCACCTGTAATGCTGATGTTCGCCACACTTGAAGGAGCCGTGTCTCGTAGTGGGAGGAAAAAGAGTGCATGTTGCAAAGCTATAATTTTCTTTTTCTGGAATATATTTTTCTACAACCTTTTCACAGGTACTTGGTGGGACCGTATGAATAAACTTACCGTTACTGGT
This sequence comes from Deinandra increscens subsp. villosa, assembly GCA_039602395.1. Taxonomy (NCBI): domain Eukaryota; kingdom Viridiplantae; phylum Streptophyta; class Magnoliopsida; order Asterales; family Asteraceae; genus Deinandra; species Deinandra increscens. The sequence goes on from JBCNJP010000013.1 coordinate 6,187,202, forward strand.
TTGAAAGACATGGCTACCCTTCTTGGTAGTTTAATTCCTGGTCAGGTGAAGTTCTCTCCCTACGCTCAATGTTCCACACTTCCACCCGCCCGGTCTTTAAATGTTTGATGAACAAAATCCTTAAATGTTTTTTGCAGGCACCCTTTTTTATGACCTACATTATGACAAGTGGTTGGGCAAGTTTGGCATATGAATTGATGCAACCATTTGTTCTTATAGTTAATTGGATTTTTCAGTTTGTTCTTATGAGAAAGGAAGGTTATGGTGATCTTTACACTTTCCCTTATCACACTGAAGTTCCAAGGGCCCTCTTATTTTCGCTTCTTGGATTCACATTCTGCATTTTGGCACCTTTGATATTACCTTTTCTTCTTATCTACTACTTCTTCGCCTACTTTGTATACCGAAACCAGGTTTGGATCTCATTATTGAATTGTATTATGTTATACTTGCAATCTGAGGTTTTTGATTCTTGCAGATATTGAATGTTTATATTACAAGATACAATACGAATGGAGGTTATTGGCCTGTTGCACATAATGCTTCAATCTTTTCTTTAATAGTCATGCAATCAGTAGCTTCAATTATCTTTGGAATGAAAAAATTGGGCACTGCATCAGGCTTTGCGTTCATACTCATAATCTTCACTGCCCTCTTCAACTTGTATTGCCGCCATAGGTTTTTACCACTTTTTACAAACAAAGCTGTACAGGTATATATTACTCTCTCGAATTAACTTCCTTTTTGGCCTCACCTTTGGTTTTTTTCTCAATTTTGGTCACCTTTAAAATGCCGTCCAAATTAAACTCTAATTCACCAACTTAAAAAGGAAGTCGATCTATCTAAAAATGAATAGAGTTTAATTTGGACATAAATGCTCTTCATTTTAACAATTAATTTGGACGGATATTTAAAGGTGACCAACATTAAGAAAAAAAACCAAAGAAAAAAAACCAAAGGTGAGACCCTTAAATTGATACTTTTTTAAAATTGGACTAAAAGTGCTGGTAGACCTCAGGGACCAAAAAGGAAGTTAACTCTACTCTCTCTCTCTCTCTCTCTCTCTCTCTTGTTGATATGTTATTCGCACGTAGGATCTTATTGAGATGGATCGGCATGATGAGCATTCCGGAAAGCTTGAAGAAGTTCTTTCACGATTACTAACATCATATAATAAAGTTGGAACATATACTGGTAATCATCCCACTGATCTACTTTCACCTGAGTACAAAAAATATAGGGATGATGCCAATCACAAGATGTAAAGAAACTGACACCAGGTTTGTGTACCCTGTTATTTGTTATTACTCATGAGAAGTGGAAAATGGGTGGGTAGTTGGTTAACAGATCAAAATTGTGATACTTTTTGATACATCTTAGACTAACTAGAAACACTTTTTGCCTAAAACATTTTCTACCACCTAGGTCAACCTATGTTACTAGTTTCCTTTTAAGCTAGTGTTTTTAACTTTACCCATTTGACCCGTTAGAGAGAGTAAATGGGTCGAACTACCACCTCTAAATTACTAATAAGTTGTTTATTGAAGTGGCATCAAGTAACATTATCTTCACCCCTTTTTCAATTTCAGTCGAGATCGGTGAGCTGGTGCATCAATCAATATCCATCTTGAAACTATGATTTAGAGTAGTTCTTGATCCAATGTATTAGGTTAAGCTGTTCATATCTTAACGGAGAATCATTTTTGAACAAAAATACTACTATCATGAGCAAGCAAATACTAAGAAAAAGATTCTGGGAATCCTTGTAAAGAAGATGGTGGTGCTCCTGGAACTTGGAGTGTATACAACTCTTAGTATGTTACAATACGTTGAAAACAAATAGAATAGACAGTTTTGCTTCTTGAACATCATATTGTGTAACGATTCTCCTCAAGTTGTATAGTATATAATATGAAGTTATTAAATCCATATTCCAGTTATTTTTTAATTTTTTGTTAAAGGGGGCTGTACTACCCGAGTAATTTTTATTAATAACAAAAAAAAAAAGTTACATCTCAAAAGGCAATGAGCAACCAGGATATACCCCAAGATCCAACTCATCCCATATATGATGATCATGGCCTAACAAAATGAGATAAAAATCTTCACCAATGATCCAACTAACTATACCAACTATAAAAAATAAAATATTAGCTATACATCAAATCCCTAGAGCACTGGCATAACTATTAAAACAAAAACAACAATCAAAACACAAACGAGTATGCCGAAGCAAGCAGGTCCCAGTCCTAATTCTTCCATCCATAATGCAAGAAATCCCACCATCTTCTATAATCTTCACATCTTCAGTATCCAAACCAAACATCCTTTGATAGCATCTGTCATAAAAACCATGTAGATAAGCAAAAGACCAATCAAACACCCATTCAACAAACCCTTCAAATCTTTTAACCACAAATTGATATGAGCATAGTTAGGTATGAAAATTCCACAATCCAAGTATCTCAACGCTTGCTAACCTATGACCATCAATCCTATATCCTCCCAAGAGATCATAAGTATAGCCATTCTTATGATTCTTGCCAAGACTGTTCCTGTTGACTCCTAAAAAGTCAAACCAATAATACCAACTCCATTTCAATATCAGATCAAGCCAATAGAATGTCACACCCTATAAAATTGTGTCGGGAGTGGAACGATATATAACAGCCAAGGTTACGGAACGACCTCTGGATGGTTAAACAACTAGAGCCATTTGGATGTTTAAAGGTTTAATTGGAATAAATTGGAGTTTTCATATCATTACGCAGCGGAATAAAAGTATTGAGCGTTACAAATATCAAATTGTTTACAAAACATTAGTTCGAAAGATTTTGATGCATGACACTGTTAGGTGTTATGCAAAGAAATCTCCAAAAGGGTTGATTAACCATGACTCCAAATTATGCAAGTTCCTTAGTAAATGTAGAGGCAGATGCAGGAAAGATCAAGTACCTGAGAATTCATATACTAAAACGAGTCAACATAAAGTTTGTGAGTTCACAGGTTTAGTTTGCATGCAGTAAAAGGTTTGATAAACAAGATTTAAATTAGGTTATGCTATTAATTGACAGTTGATTAGACCTGTTTATATATTACCATGAACCTTGAATTCCGAAACTAACTGATTACCCACTCATGGTATCTTTGTCCATTAATACTGCATAGCCATATATATCTGTATGTATTCTCTTGACTTATAAAACGGAGTCAGGAATGGAGCGACCAATCAGAGAAGGGGCGTTAACCCAATAGATCTATTCAAGAGTCATCGTTTCTCGTGATAATTAATCGGATTCAATTAATAGTGGGGTTTCATCATAACATGAATGAACATGAAACAACAGGATATGGACATGAAAAACTCATGTAATAAATAGGATAACAGTAAGTAAGTCTGTTTATCTAGCATAGTGATGGTATGAATTCTCCCCCTAAGTATTTAAAACAGTTTAAAAGAAATGGGTCGTGAAGACTCACCTGAGTAATGCGGTTTCCAGGTGATAGTCAAATACAGATAAGCAGTCCTAAATAATTATGAGACGTCTTCGCGGTATTTACCGAATACGCGATATATATCAGCTTTTGTCAAAAATTACCCGTGAATATAAAAATAAGTTCATTTCTAGTCAAAATTCCAGAAATAATATTTTTAAAAGTCAATTATCACAGTGTCGTCGGTTTTATCGGTAATGTGTTGGTTTTGTCAATTTGGTCCCAATGGCTCACTTTATGACACTTTAGTTTCTAAAATTCACCATAATCATTTGTAAACACATTGTAAGTCCCAAAACACTTTAATTAACCTATCTTGTCCATAATAATATATCTAACTTAAAATCAAGTTTCCGGGCCCTTCGGGCGTCGGTTTTTATCCCGATTTTCCCCAATTTAAGTCTTTCAACAAGGAATCTTTTGGTAGGATTTAGACATCATTTTTCTTACTAAAATTTACTGTTTTCCATCCAAAAGCTTATGGTCTAATTAGTTTAACAACTTAGGGCCAAAACCAAAGGTTATAAGGTGTATTTTTTGTGTTTAAAAGTCCCTATGGTGATTTTAAGCATAAGTAATCTTGCTAAACTTCAAAATGATATATTTTGACTATTTTAGAGTGACTTAACCAAGTCATAGGTTCCAAGGGTTCATGCATGATTTTGTTAAGAAATCGCTAGCAAGATCATAGGTGAGCATATTACACATGATACTTTGCACAAAGTTAAACAAAGTAATCTTTTATGAACAAATTTTGAGTTTTAGGCACCAACACTAGTCAATACTTGTTACAGGAGTGTTCTAGACATGAAAATGAACTAAGATTAAGAGCTAGAGCATGATTCCTAGAAGAAAAGTGAAGTAGAACACTCACAAACTTGAAGAAAACCCAAAAATGATGATGATGGAGGTGTTATCTTGCTTCCTTGATGTTCCTAGCAGCCTTGGTTCTTCAAGAATGATGGTGTTTAGTGTGAAAGTTTAGAGAGAGAGAGAGAAGAAAGAGAGGGGGCCAAATCGGTTGAGGAGAGGGAGAGAGTGAGAAGTGTTCTTGAAAGTGTTGAGTGTAATGTGGGGGCTAGGGTTAGTACTGATGTTTGTATATGTGGGTTATAAGAAAGTTGGGATGTTTGGAAGTGTTTTAAGTTGGGGGACAGGTAGAGGACCGAGAAACGAGAGAAGAGGGTGTTTGGGGAGTATTAGAGGGTAACAATACTTATGTCATATAGAGGTTTATGTGTGGCTTGTGTGTGTTGATGTCTAGCCAAAAAAGAAAAAAAAGGTCGGGTTCGGTCCTTTGTGACCACCGACTCACACACACACAAGGGAGGTCCATGCTTGATTGTATAAACTTGATACGTATGCATGCGTGGTTCGGTCCAAGTACAAGAGAGTAGGGGTGTTCAAAAATATCCGAATCCGAATCTAAAATATCCGAAGAAAAAATATCCAAAAATTCGGATATCCGAAATTTCGGATTCGGATTCGGATATTGATTTTGAATATTTTCGGATATTCGGATATCCGAAAAATATCCGAAATATATATATTTAAAATATAATTATATATATTATTTAGTTTAACATATTTTAACTTAAGAAACCCTAAATATAAAGTTCTAAACTCCGATGTTTACTCTCTTTGCCTCTTTGGATCCTGTCGTCCTCCAAATCTCGACCCTCACTGGCTCATTGCCTTATACCGTCGATTTATAGTTCGCCATCGAGCTTGTTGTACACGGATTCGAGCTTCAACATTGAGAAATTTTTAATTTTTTGTTGGTGTTTGACTATTTAATGTACTTGTATTAGACTATTTGCTCATTTGGATGTTTATCACTAATAATTTTAGAGATTGAATGTATATTTTTTTTTGTTTTGAAAATTCGGATATCCAGTTTACTATCCGAATCCGTATCCGAAATTTCGGATACCCGAAATTTCGGATACGGATTCGGATCGTGAAAATCAACTATCCGAAATTCGGATATCCGAATTTTCAGATATCCGGTTTTGAACACCCCTACAAAAGAGGGAAATAAAATGGTTAAGCTTTGTGGAGGGGAAATTTTACCCATTGGGTAATAAGAGGGTATACTTGGGGAGACAAAATCTCCCTACTTTGTCAAAAAGGGTATAGGTTGCTAGAGGTTGATTTGTTTGGCATCTAAATGGTCAACACAATCAAACAAAATTAATAACCAAAGGTGGTGGTGGTGCATGACAAAAACCGGCAAAGAGAAAGAGAGGGTTGCCGGTTCGATCCCGTGACCAAATCGGGCCACGAATGAAGGAAAGGTAGAAGGGCGACGGGTTCGATCCAAGGGGTCACCGGGTCGGGGAATAAAATAAAAGAAAGGAAGGAAGGGACGGGGTGGGGGTTTGCGTTCGAAGACCGGGTTTTCGTTGAAAACCGGGTGACAGGTTTGCATTAGAATGCATGGGGGTTATCTGGGTTGTATACACGGGTTGGTTTAATTCGAATGTTCACGAATAAAATTTACGTGAACAGATACGAGGTTAACGGCAGAAACGATCACAAGTCTTGAATTGTCCTAATGATAATATTGTTGGTGACTAACGTTTTATAATAGTTTATTTGTTCTAACAAAGGTGATAATCATGTAAATTATAATTCGTTACGCTGAATAATAAATCGTTATTGAAATGATATAATGATAAACGTATAAATGAATCGTTTGTATAAGAAATGTTGAAAAACATTTGAGATCCCAAGGTGATGGGATAATGTGTGTTATTTTTACTACAAAGGTGATAGAAAAATATAGTTTCCTTAAACGTTTATTATTATTAAAGTTCCATCGACAATGCATGAAGTATCATTGTTAATAAAGGTAAATCATTTGTTGATCATGTAAGGCTACGTCAAGACTACGGTTATGACTGAAAATATCGGTATCTAAACTATTAATATTTAGAAGAATGCACATAAAATCAGATAACAAACAGATATATATTATTGTTAGACTTACGAAAACTTACAGGGTGTCACATAGAACCTATAACTAATACCATTAACTAAGTTGATATAAGCATGGTTAAGATCAAAAGCTCCACAACCTAAGTATCTCAACGCTTGCTTAGGTAACCAATAACCATTAACCTTATTAGCCACAACATCACAAGTATAATCACCCTTATCCCCATAACATTTCACCCAAAAGTTAATAAATTGCTTAATAGCAACAAAAACATAACTACTACCAGCCCAAGAGAAAACATTACCAGGCTAAAAAACATAGCCATCCCACCAGGATATGTCATACCAGACCAGACCTTTGTTCTTCTATTGAATAACCATCTGAACTAGATCAATAAGGCTCTGCTCATAGCACAACCTTATTCCAAACCAATAACACTGTTTGATTGTGGTTAAACACTGAATTAACCCACACAAGATTTACTTGATAAGATTAAAAATGCGAAATCAGATTAATCTAACTCTCACTAACTCATCAATTGCACTTGATAAAGTTTGTAACAAAGTAAAAGAAACACAAGGAATAAACCAAACACTATTGTTGTATTAATTCTCAATGTTACAATTTACAAGGCATGAACTAGAACTGGAAGTCTTAGAACTGTTACAATATATATAGTGCAAGGAGGATAACAAGATCGGCCTTTGATTTCCTTAAGAGTCATCTTGACTATTAAGTACAAACAAATCCCATCATACAAGGGATATTACTAAGTAAAATATTATAGGTAAGCTGCTACACTAGTTTTTGGTCGGCTTCTATAGTCGTAAGGTATGTTGTTGTAAAGAATATCGCTTTTGATAGTTCCAGTTGATTTATGATTATGAAGAAGTTCCGGCTGAACAAGGTTCAAACGGAAGTCTTTGTCCAAGCAGAAAAGACCATTCAACCGGAAGAAGCCCAGATGAACCGGAAGCGAATATTCCGGGTGAACTCTATTGCTCATCAGATAAAGAGTTCAACCGGAATATCTTCTGCAACATCAAATTAGTTGTCGAATCGCCGATAAAGCATTATGGTTTCTTCCTTTTGTTATCAAGGCCGCTATCCACTTATAGAAAGTTGTTGATCACACACCATTCACCTCGTCTATCGAAGATTTGTCTTTTGGTAGTTAGTTTGACTTTTGTATTTTAACGGTCAAAATGATCGTATGGAAATCAATGGCTATCATTGATTTCCTTTAGCACTATATGTAGCATAGTTAGCACTCGAGATTTGTATGCAAGAACACCGTGTAATATTGTTGAGTTAATGCATGTGCGTGTATACGCATGGAAATGAATGATTACTACCAAACTATACGGTTCGTATAGTGTAATCAAGGGATATAATATGATAAACGAAGAAACATATACGCCACGTTTAGGACCATCCAGGTCGAATAGGGATCACCGTATTACTTCTATGCATCACGTACAGATCTAGTACGAGACAAGTAGGGCCATACAATACGGATAGCGGTAACGCGGAAAGAATAATACGTTTATCTTTTTAAAATTTAAAACTCAAAATATCAATTTCAAATTTTTTTACTTTAAAAATGGAAAAGGTTGTGTATAGACCTATACAGTAGCCGAATATCCTTATACTAGGGAAAAATATCCTTATACGCCATGGACTGGCATATCCATGGCGTATGAGACTTCATCTTTTAGGCTTAGTATGCGATAAATTTCGCTATACACATCATGACTCTCACACAACCGGCCAACACCACCACAATCGCCGCGTAGCACCACAACCACCGCATACCACTGCTTGATGCCATACGCATCATACCATTACTCGATGCCACCACCACAACCGCCACGTACCACCGCTCGACGCCATCACCATAATCGCTCGACGCCACCACCACACCGCCAACTACCGCTTGACAACACCAACATAATTGCCGAACCCCGTCATTGAGCAACCACCGATCGAATCCCAGGTCAGTTTTTACCTTTCTTTTTCTTGTTTAATTAAATTAGTTAATTAGGGTCTAAATTTTCGTTAATTTCATACTCGTAGTGTAATTTTTTAGTTTTAGATTTGTCCAAATGTTGAAATGTTCGTTATAATGCTCGAATTTAACTGAAATGTTGGTTTGGTTTGAGGTTTTTTATTGAGTGTGGAGGAAGAAGATGTGTGTTTTTTTTTGGAATTGGTGGGGGGGGGGGGGGGTAATACGCCACAGATAACTCTATCTGTGGTGTATTTGTTCGTAGGATTTTTGGTAATTGTTTTAATTATATTTAAAATATTGTTTTTAAATATTAAAAACAAGATTTTAAATAATTTTTAAAAATTTGTTAACTGATTTTTAAATTTTTATTATTAATTTTTTATTTACTTATAAATATTAATTTTAAATATCAAAAACAAGATTTTATATAATTTTACAAAGTTTGTTAACTAATGTTTAAAAATATTAATAAATATTTTAATTAATTACAAATATTATTTTCATTATACACAGAGATGTCTGACGACAAGATGCACGAGGATGAGGAGATTGACGCTGGTGCTACTGCGTTGGGCCAGTAAGAGCACGCCGTATTTGCGTCGGGTACCTCTTTAGTCGAGCGATTTGAGACTTTTTAGACGGATGTAGCCGACGCCCAACACCATTATTTCATGGACATTTTTGAGTGTTGGGGCGCACAAGAGAGCATATGTGATTACTGGAGTCGTAGCCCGTGGAGCTGACCTTTTTCTTTGGAGTTGCCGCTCACCGAGAGGTCACTATAGAGTTTTACTCTACACTTAGATTCAAGCCAGCTGCGACGGGAGCACCAGAGGTGCATGAGGGCGACGATCCTGTCGAGGTGAGATTTCTTTTCGCATGTTTCGTTAGTAGTATTGTTTTTCTTTACGGCAGTTTGCGGTGGTTACTCGCTTGTATATAGATCCCGAGACGACCACGCGTCTCTACACCGTTGGGATCCATCACACGCCCGCTGACGAGTTGCGGGCCTGGTGGTCTGCGATTGTAGAGGGGCGGTTTCGGACCAAGGCCAGGGTCACAACGATATGAGACCCTCTATATTGCTATCTTCACTGGCTGATTGCCACTTTCATCGCTGACCGCAGACTAGGCACTAAGTGGTGTAAACTGAGGGACCTCTTATATCTCCACTGTCTACTGACACACATACATTTCCACCTCGCTCGTTGTCTGGTGGACTATTTTGCTGGTTAGTATCATAGACATGTGCAAGGGTCGTTGCTCGGCGACATGTACGTCATGTAGATCGCCATGTCCCTGGCCATATAGTTGGCCTAATGGTCGACATGCGGATCGTCCGAAACTTTTCGGACATGGCCGATCGTTTCGTCTAGAGCTAGACGGTCGCGGATTATGTGCACGTAACGTTGGTAGAGCCTCCGGCATTGGTCGCGGATAAGGTGGTGATTGAGCAGTTGGTGGACGCAAGCGAATTATTGAAATAAAAAACTTATACGATCATTTGTTTGCTTGCTTCGTAGGCGAACAAACTTTATAAAATTTCTTTATAAACTTTGATGACCCAATTTCAAAAAATTAACGTTATAATATTCGTGAGTTATTAAAAAGTTCAATAATTTATTAAAATTACAAAAAACTAAAAAAACCTATACGCCGCGTACAAGCGTATACGCCACGTATCCTCCACCCAACACTTGAAGAATCAACTGGTTTTCTCTTCATCACATACCAATCAACCGTCAGACATCTCCTGACTTGACACCGATTCCAAAAAATACACAACAAAGAACTAGTAAAAACCCCGCCCCTATATGCTGCGTATAGGCCTATCCATGACGTATATGATCTATTTTTTTGGTATTAATTACTGATTTAGACTTATACGTTAGGTACAAGCCTATACATGAGGTATAGAGACTATTTTAACAATTTTTTGTAGTATTCTAGAAACTAGTTTAAATTTAAGAGTTACTTGGATTCGTCCCAGTGGTACATCACTTACGATAGGTGACTCAATGACCAAGAGGTCATGAGTTCGAGCCTTGAGGCATTCGGATTTACCATAGCTGAGGTGAGTTTTCTCCAAAGATGGTATAACACAGATGTTGTCGGCTACCCCATTACCAGTGTTTCGCGGATGTCATGGGTAACATATTTACCAGATATAAGGCCAAACGCAATGCCTCCACTGAGAGCCTCGGTGATGCCACGATGAAGCTCGGTGCTATGGTGCTACCATGGGGTGGGCCACGGTGCGCTTGCTTCGGTGATTGGCTCAGGCACCGCCCACCGAGCTTTGTGAGTTGAATGTTCCGACCGTTGGGTGGTGGGCCCCTCCCCCCAACGACTATTTCGGCCCTAAAAAAATATTGTTTTTTTACCCCTGTTTACTTATATAAACCCCCATTTTCAACCTAATTTTTTACACAATTTTCTATCATCTTTCTCCCTAATTCTTCATCCTTCTCTCTAAAAGAATAAATCCCCACTACTTTTACAACACAAACCCAAACAAGCAAAATCCTTTCACCCCGCAACGAAACCCTTTTCAAACGGGTGGATACGTTCCATTCGTGATGTCCACAATGTTCGCGACTCCATAACTAGGTTGTTGGAGCCAAGAAAACCCAACCATCTTACATCCGAACCGACTACACACTCAATTCTCAACCCGACTCTCAACCCACCAAGTAGAGATGGTCATGGAAACCCAACCCGATCCTCAACCTAAAAAAACCTTTAATAATCCAAAGAAAAAAGGAGGCCAAACCTTCCAACCGCTTCCGCTTGAACGAGAAGGTCCCCGACCGGTTATACCTTGGACGAAGAGCAAGATTTGGCGTTGACAAGGTGTTGGATCGATACCTCTGAGCAAGAGTTGGCGTTGACAAGGTGTTGGATCGATACCTCGATAAGTTCAATGAGATCCAATTCAAGAAGCTTCAATTGGCAAAACGTTTCGAGGAGCGCAAGGCAAAAGAAGAGATGCACAAAGTAAAAGAATAGGAGCTCAGGGAGTGAGAAAAGATGTGTCAGAACCTAGAAGCGATTACTAAACCGATCAAGGACTTGGATGAGGAGGGGAAAATATACGAACAAGACTTATGACAACCTATAAAGATTAAAATTACTTTTTTTATTTTAGGATATGTAATTTTTTTATGAAATGTAGTTTTTTTATTCTATTTAATGAAATGTATTTCTTTTTAATTTAAACAAGATGGATGACCACCCCCGCGCGTTGCTGCGGGGGTGATTACTAAATGCGACCATAACAGAATGTATACGGAGAAAGACAATAGTAGTAGTAGAGTAAGTTTGTTACAGGCCTGTCAAACGAACATGAAATATTGTCATATCGTTTTCAAAACATTTGTCACATCAGAACTTTATAAGATCCTAGTAAACATTAACATCAAATGTGAAAAATATACAATCTGCTTTTCATGAAAATGTGAGAAACATACAATTTGCTTTTGATAAAAATCCCAGATAACACATATCCATTTTGTACATCCAACGTACATAAATGATCCCTGCTAAAGATGAACAAAAAAATTAAAAAGCAAATTAAAAAATCATGTGAAAAACAAACCTTACATCCAAACATCATAGAACCATGTACAATCAATATCTGATGAATCATTTTTCTTTGCTGCCCTGATCCAGATAATGTTAACTGAAAAGATGAAATCAATGATCGTGATTAATGTATATAAATTTAAGTTGGTAAGAATAAGTCTCAAAACTTTACATAAAATCTCAAGATTCAAATGCCAACTATATTATATTGTATAACATAAGTATTCTTAGCCTGCAACATGCCAATCTTCTTCTTTTTTTTTAGTGATATATGGCTCAGATTATGTCAATGAAACCATCTCAAGGCTCATGCAGCAAAGCAAATGTTGGCGGCGAGAGACACATGGTCACCACCAAGCCTGAACATAGGCTACTGGAACATCACAGCAAAGGATGCATTTAAGTTTATAAATAGCAAAAATCATCATCGCCATTAATTGTGTTCATGATAAGCAACAAACCAACAATACATAAGTCCATAAATAGAACTCAAAGCCAAAGGCTCATATAAGTAAAGTATGTCATAAGCAACTAACCGTCAGTTCATAAGTGCATCAATAAGGCTCAAAGCCAAAGGCTCAGGTAAGAAAACCATTACAGCCATCTCAAAACATAAATGAATTTGAAGAAGCAAACTAATGAAATTACACGTGAAGAAAACCGTTTTCTCTAAGTCATCATCCCATCCACTCATTGCAATCATCATTCCATTTTTACTTCTGTTAATGATGAGTAACAAAATTAAAAAGCCTTCTAAATAAATGAGGCTTTTACCATTAAACTCAAACCTCTAACAGGCTCAGATCTGAACAACGGTTGCGGTTTTACCGCCTTCCTGTCGCCAGAAACATCACAGCCCAAAGAAAAGAATACCAAAAAAATCTGAAAAAGATCATCAGAACCAAATTTGGAGGAACAAATCATGATCAGAACTAAAAAAAGTTGTTATTAAAGATATAAAGGTACTCACAGTTCTAAGCAAGCCTACGATTAGAGGCTGAAGTTCATCATGTATACCACCGTTATTTTCTTGATCCCAGCAGTATTCCTGCAATGCATAATTAACACTATTAGTCTCTTATTTGGCACCACATGATCAAGTAACATTATGAGTTTCATAGTTGAGATTTCAGTACATTCTTATTTGAAAGTAACAAAGAAACATTAAGTGGCGGCGACACACCAGAGATATAAATCACCATCACAGTCAAGAATCTTCTGACCATCATAGAATAAAAATAGTGAACATAGACACACATATGTTCAAGCACACAGATAATGATTTCATTAGCAGCAATATAGGCTCAATAAATATCATCATAGCCTTATACAAACTGTCAAAAACAAAGAAACATTAAGCGGCGGTGCGAACTGGAGATTGGTGGCCACCAATGCCACAGTCAAGAATCTTGTACCCACCCTAACAAAAGAGGGCAAATGATATAAATCACCATCACAGCCGCTACGGCTCAGGATCATATCCTATGATGCACCGCCGTTAGTATAAGTGTCAGTTTGTGTGGGGCTCATATCTGAAAACGAAAGAACAAAAGAGACACCAACCATGGCTGCAAGTTACTTGCCACGCCAAGATGAAGGTAATCTTACATTATTCCAATCGAATCAGACACATACATAAAAATCATCATAGCCCTTAAGATCACCTGTTTTTTGACAAAAAAGCAACAGGGAACGAACCATTCACCAAATGAAAGACCATTATAATTTTTAGCAACAACTAAAAAATAGAGGCTCAGATTGTGAAATGAATAAACGGCTCAGATCTGGGGACTGCAATAAACGCCTTGTCCTCACCAGACTAACATCATGGCCATATCACTGCGAATCAGGAACAACATCAAGTAAATTAGTCATACTCTTTAATGGTTATCAACACTTATCATTAACCAAGTGAAATATCATTATAATTTTTAGCAACAACTTAAAAATAGAGGCTCAGATTGTGAAATGAAATCATCATTGCCTTTGTAAAAACCCATAAACGGCTCAGACCCGGAGGCTGCGATAAACGCCCTGCCCTCACCAGACTAACATCATGGCCATATCACTGCGAATCAGGAACAATATCAAGTAAATTAGTCAAATTCTTTAATGGGTATCAACATTTATCATTTTCTGCCATTAGCACCATCGTGAAGCCCATTAGAGCTCACTCCGAAACCCCCAAAAGTCTGAAGGCAATCATTTATCAGAACATAAATCATTAACATGGAACAACAATTTTGTCAACATAATCCATCATAGAAACCGACAGCAATCTGAAACAATGTTATCAGAAACCCCCAAAAGCCTCAAACCTGAACTTAAATACTGTTAACATAATCTATCATAGAAACGGACAGTGCTCAAATCAAAAAATATTCAAACCAAAAGATGCAGAAACCCTAACCCATCGGAAACCGACAGTCGAAGCAGAACCGAGCAACGGCTATACAGCCGTCACACACCACCGGATCTTTTAAACACCATCGGATCTCAGCCGTCACTTCTACTCGAAGAAACGGAGTTACCTTCCGATCTGAAAAGGAGTTAGCTTCCGATCTGAAAATCGAAAACCCTAACTTCGCCGCCATCACAAATCTATCGGAAAACCAACATAAGGAAATCCAGAAAACAAAAGCCAATCATAAGAATCGGCAAACGGAAACCCGAAATCATAACAATCGACTATCAGAAACCCCCAAATCCAGCCAAAAGAAACTAACCCCTGTCACAACCGTCGCTCCGACGGTAACAAACAACAAATCCAGATGGAATCGATAACCTCCGACAGAGACGGTGAGTCATGTCGCCGCTTCAACGATCGCAGACGGAGCGGAGCAACAACAGACTCATCAACATCTCCTCAGAGGTTGAAGAAGAAATCTAAGATCATGCAGCATAGATATCTCAGATCTGGAAAAAGATCACACATAGAAAGAGAGAGAGAATGAGAAGGTAATGAGGAAGTAATGAGAAGCAAATGAGACGCGTGCCCACCACCGCCCTTGAAATCCAATAAGTGAAAAACGCGTCCATGCGTGTGACTGACAGTTTAACGAAAGGACTAAAATTGCCAAAAACAGAAAATGTTGTGGTCAGTTTTCAATAACTAAAAAAACAACTATTCATCTTAGATTTTCATTGTATTATTTAATAATTACTTTTTCGTTTAAATTATTTTTAATTACTTTTTCTTATTTTTAGTTAATTGATTAAAATGATAATAAATTTAAAGTGATGAGTTAGATATGTGAGAGGAAGACATTGAGAGTAAAAGTGAGGGGAGTAAGAGATGATGATGTGACGCTGAGTTGACAAAAAAAAAAAAAAACAAATAATGAAAGTGAAAGGTGAAAGGTGAATATTGAAATTAGCCTAACCCCAGAGCAATCAGGTTTGATTTTTGCTATTAAGAAAAAAAAAGTTTACATTTCAAAAGGGAAAATGTTACAGAAACATAACCAATTCTCAATTTTGTTCCAATTAGGTCAATCAAAAATTTTTTTTGTTCCAATCAGGTCACTCAACTTTAAAATATGCTCTAATCCTAAATAAATGGTCTGATTAGCAGGTAACCTAATCAACTTAATTTTTTATAAAAATTGAAATTTTTATAAAAAAAGTTTTTTTTTATAAAAAGAATTTTTAGATTCGAATATTAAATAAAAATTGAATTTTTAATAAAAACGATTTTTTTATAAAAATTCAATATTTTATAATTTTTTATATAAAAATCAGTTTAAAAATAAATTTACAAATGCAAACGGTTTTTTTATAAAATTTTGAAATTTTATTAAAAAAACCATTTTTATTAAAAGTTCGATTTTAAAAAATTTGTTTTTTATAAAAAGAATTTCTTTTTTATAGAAAGTTCAGTTTTTATTAAAAAGTTGATTAGATTATGTGCTAATCAGATTATTTATTTAGGATTAGAGAAAAACAAATTAATAACCTAATTAGAATAAAATTAAAAGTTAGATATGTTTATACAAAATTACCGAGAAGAGAGAAAGAAACTAATTATATGGGTTCTGAAGGCTGTAAAACTGTAAAAGAGGTCTATCCTAATTTCGAAGGCTGCAACTAACCTAAATGTACACAACTCATATCTCCGATTCGCTCTTCTGAAAAGGTTAATCGTGTTGGGTGCTTTGCGTTCCGATCATCGCCGTTCGCCGGAGCCGGAAACTACTACGAAATTCAGTCTTATATAATACGGTTTTTCTTATTGTTAGAATACGACCATGATTTTAGGGTTCCACTTCAATTTCGTAAATTTTTGAAGAAAAACGATTCTGGCTATGTCGGAAGACATCAAGAAGGAAATCAACGGAGATGACAGAAAGGGTAAAGATAATCTTCATAATTCTAGAACGACTCAGCAAAACTTACCCTACTATCGCCAAAAAATGGAAGCAGAACAAGAGATTGGAATTTGGGGAATCCTTCTCTTCGGACTTATCGGAGCTACTGCCACTACTCTTGCTGTATGTATTTGATTTCTCCCTTTATATTCTGGATTCCTTAACCAATTCATCATCTTTGTAGTTCTGATGTTTGATAGCTAAGCTAGCATTAGGTTCATTAGATTGAATATGAAATGAAAAAAAAAGTAGTTTTGTTGGGGGAATAAAGTTTGTAATTCTTGTTGAAACAGAAACAAGTTTGAAGCCAATTGAAGGTGAATTATGCCCAAAGTTAAATGTATCCCACTCTTTTATCATCTTGCCGTTTAATCATCTGAAGATATTATGCATTTTCAACCAATTTAGTAGATTTTAGACCAATTTGATATTCATGGCATTCTTAAAAACAATTCATCATCTTTGTAGTTATGATGTTTGTGAGCTAGCATTAGGTTCATTAGATTGAATACGAAATGACAAAATATGGTTGTGTTGGGGAAAAAGTTTGTGTTTCTTGTTGAAATGAAAACAAATTCGAAGCTAATTAAAGGCGAATTATGCCCAAAGTTAAAATTATCTCACTCTTTTATATATGTTCAACCATTTTAGTAGATTCCAGACCAATTGATATTCATGAAATTTTTTATATTTTGATAGGTTGGACATATGCGCCAGATGGTTGATTGGTTTTCTTCTCAGGTAGTGTATCTGAAAATTTATATATGATATTGTTTATTTGGATGAAAAATATTTATTTTGTTTGTTATAATATCGAACAAGATTACAAGATCACATACATCAAGAGGTGCTGGTGGTCGATCATTTAGATCCGGGTTTCAAGAAGAATCTTGGAAAAGATATAACCGCCGCATGCAAGAAGCTTATGAAGAAGAAATGGAGAGAGTGGTATGTTCCATTATAATCTCTCTCTATATTTTTTTTAATCTTATTCGGGGGAGTTTGGATGTGGGTTTTAAAACTAATTACATGATATTAAATTATCAGATGTAATAAAATGGGCTTTGGATGTGCTTATTTGAAATTGTGAGTCATATACTGAGTGTTTGACAAAATCTCTGTTGCTTCTTTTAAACCTGCAACTGTCGGAAAACTAAACAAAGTCTTTGTCACCGGCCACCTGAAGTTATGCATTAAGTACTCTCAACTAAATTTTTATGATTTAATATATCTGATCTTATTGTTGTAAGCATCAACAAATAACTAGATGGTCATCTAAATGTAATTTCACACACCCAAATTATAGTCGATATTTGAATGTAGCCCCCTATTACTAGTTTCAGTCTCCCGTGACAATCATTGAATGAATCAAAAATTTTGAAAAGGTAATTTACTCACCCTGGTGTTCTTCATAACATGCATAAACTACTCTTGATAAGAACCAATTCACAAAAAACCTGAACACACATTGACATTTTGATTAAACTTAAAATATATCTCTATAAGTGTAATTCCAATCATAAATTAATTCATCATCTAGGGTTCATACTCGCAAGTAGATACAACGAGGAGATAGCTTATAACTAGGGTTTGGAAAATAAAAAAACATAACTGAAAACAGAGAATTCATCCATTGAAAGTAGTGAACAGATTAGGTGATATAAGTTGATCATTAATTTAACAATAAAGACACATGTGATTTGTTAGTTTGGTTACATTACAATTGGAGATATATCAAAAGTGCATGTGTATCATGTATTTGCTATTTCCATCTAACGTCAAGGTGAGAAACCATGTCAATAATGAGGCACATATGGTAATGAATTTCATTAATATTTTTATAACATACGTTGGAAGGAAAGTATTGAACATATTTTAGTAAATGTTTTTTGTGCTCATCTTCTTACATGTTTTGTGAGAATCGAGCTCAAACAACTCCGATTGAACTTATTCCAGCGGCGTTGAAACATGCTCGTTGAACCCTTAAAGATAAATCCCTAAAGATAACCCCTAAAGTTAAACCCTAAGCTAAATCCTAAATGTACCTATTTAGGGTTTGATGAGGCAGTTCCAATGCCGTTGGAGTGAACTCAATCGGAGTTCGTTTGAGCTCGGTTTTCACAAAATAAGGGAGTTTTCATTTGAACATCCCCACCCCCCCCCCCACCCCCCCACCCCCCCTTTACACACACACACATATATATATATATAACAACAGTAGGTTATAAAAGAAAATTGAGTGCATATGTTAAATGGTAGCAAATTATAAACAAGTATTAGATGTATCGCATATTGAATAAAAAAACACAGTATTACACTATCCAGCATATTAAAAAGTTTAACATGTTCTTCTACAGTACAGTGTTGTAGAAAGCGCTAGGCGGTAGCTAGGCGGTCGAGTACCGCCTAGCATTTAATCGGGATTAATCGGGATTAATCGATTTGTAATTTTTTTAATTTATATATATACATATACACATTTATATGAAAATAATACTTTCAAATCCACATTAATACTTCATAATTCATAGAATTCAAGCTTAGTTATAAGTTATAACAAAACAAGTACTTATAAATCCATTTTTTTCGATTTTGACCGATTTTTTTTGATTTTGACCGATTTTTGACCGGCTTTGACCGATTTTTGACCGATTTTTACCGATTTTTCTCCGCCTAGATATTCCACCGATTAATGGACCGCCTAGCTAAAAATTCCAAGAGAAATGACCGCCTAGCGATTAATCGCCGCCTAGGCGACCGCCTAGGCCGATTTTTACAACACTGCTACAGTAGCTATACTAGCAGACCTATTTTACCGCCCTTATTTTACTCTTATTCAAAGATCTGACCCAAGTCAATTAAAAAGCCCGACCAGTCCAGAAAATGAAAAACAAACAAACATTTATATGTTGCACGCATTGTATCGCATCATGCGAGGAACGCATTATGCGTAATGCAACACAATATCCTCGTAACATGTAAACGCAAAACATCAGATGTGGTAATGCGATGCAATCAGCACATCGGGTGCATCACGCAATATGCCCGCTTTATATGCACATTTAAAACAAAGGTTCTTTTACTTTAAGATTTATGGCTAATTTGTGTTAAGACCCAATTTAGTTATAATTTTCATAGGTTGGAATATAGGAGATGATGATTAATAGTCTTTCGTTTATCAGATAAGTAATAAGTAATATTAGTAGTTTCTATATATTGTAGATATCTTGGGATCAGGGTGTTTAAACTGGGCATTATGGTTGTAACTTATATTGCTTAATTTGATTAGAAGTGATTTCATATCATTGGAAGAGGAACTTACCTATTGTTTTTGAATCAGTGTATCGAAAGCTGATTAACTTATTTGTAATGTTCATTCGTACTATTCCGTTTCCATTTGCATTCCAATATAATATATCAATTTTCTGAACTACAACTAATACCTTTGCATTTCGTAGCACTAACTATATTTATATTTTCTATAGGAACGTATAAGGCGCATGCAAAGTGTGTTTAATAGAGAAAAAAGTAAACAGAAAAGGAGTTACGAAAGTTGGAAGGAAAATAATGCAGGCGGATATCATCAACATTTTCAAAGGGAGGATTGGTATTGGAAAACTGACACATCACAAGGGCATAGAAGTAATTTTAAGGAACCTCCTCGATCCCCGGTTAACTATTCGTTGTCACATCATTATGCAATCTTGGGTCTCAGCAGGTAAAACCTTCTCTTTGCAACATTTCTAATATGTTCTCTGTGTTACTTATTCTACCTTTTTAATAAAGTTAAAATATAAGTGGATTTATTCATTTTTGTTAATTTTATGGAGCTAT
Organism: Deinandra increscens subsp. villosa; assembly: GCA_039602395.1. Lineage (NCBI taxonomy): Eukaryota > Viridiplantae > Streptophyta > Magnoliopsida > Asterales > Asteraceae > Deinandra > Deinandra increscens. The sequence continues at coordinate 6,207,435 of JBCNJP010000013.1, forward strand.
TATATAATGTTAGAGGTGACAATTTTGACTTATTTACTTATTGATGGGTGGTTGCGGGTTAATCGACTTATAGACAAGCTCATGGAAAAAAACTGCAGAAACATTGTGCATGGTCTTTCTGACATGCATGGTGTTGCCTAAGCATCGTCGGTATCCACATGGATCAAACTGACCTAGCATGGGCACATGGCATCGAAATAATTGTTTCAACTGACCCAACTGTGTACCTAACAACTAGTGACTTAGCTTAGTGAATATGAATTACCCATGATGTTGATATCATCCTCCCTTCTTTGGAAGAGTTTAACCTCAAACGTGGACCAACTTCTTTAAGTTCTAATCATTAAAATACGAGTGTAGATTAACAACGTTAAAAGTTGTTGTTCCGCCATACTCACCGCACACATCAATCCTATAAGCATTATTATTCACTCATGCACGTGTTTTGAAAGGGACATCTTGGAATGTGTTTATAGGGAAAAGTTTCTTCTGAAAGTGGACCCAATCATCAAGTTGGAATTGAATATCTTTGTGTCACTTGTCTACATATTGTTTGACCTAGTCACTGGTGTCGTTATTATGGCATGTCCTTGTTCATGAAGTGCCATGATAGTTGTGGCCATCTCATATGCATCTTTGCTAAACTTGCTTGAAGTATCCAAACTCACCAAGTTGATTAGTGCTTTAGGAATAAGCCTGCAAAGAATGTCAAAAGGGACTAGTAGTTTTAGTTTATGTCAAACCTGGTTGTAGGAAAACTTAGCATGGGGTAAGACCTTTGTAAGAAACCGTAACTCAATCGCGCACACACATAGAAGAAATGAGAAAACGGAACACACGTATTTATAGTGGTTCGGTCGATGTGACCTACGTCTACTCTCTACGTCTAGGGTATTTTATTATTCAGGTGTTCAAGGAACTTACAAGTACAATGATCTATATTTATAAGGCTAGTTTATGGTAAACGTAATTATGGTAACAAACCCATAATCCAACTGATAGGAATCATGTTGAGTTACTAATAGTAATATGTCTATTCTATGAGGGGGTTAAGTGTAAGTCTATTTCTATAAATAAGGGGTCATAGCTCATTAGGGGTAAGGAAGAAATTAGGTTAAGTATTTGGCTCCTTGTTGGAGAAGAGCATAGCTCTGGGTCACCTATGGTGATGGATTATGAGTTATAATTCTGGTTCAATATCAAGTTTAGTTGCTGATTCTATTTTCAATTCTGGTTCACTGTTCAGTTTTCTGCAAATCTAAGTTCACAAATCTCATCACCAACCAAGCTAAAACTAGGACTGGCTGAAAAAATTATAGCCTCCACTGATAGGAATCATGTTCTAGTTAGTAATAGTCATTTGTCTATTCTAGGAGGGAAAGAAATAGGCTAAGTGTTGGCTCTTTGCTTTGGCATTGAGAGAGGGTTTAACCCTGGATCACCTATGGTGATGTTCTATTAGTTGTAGATCCCTTAGGATCATCTTCATTTCAGTTTTCTATCAAGTTCTAGTTGGTGTTTTCTATTTGGATTTATAGTCTATTTCTGCATTAAGTAATCAGATTTTCATCATTGGTCCGACCTGCCATTCCCTCTGCACTCTCCATTGGGTCAGTTTCACGTCAGGTTCACCATCAGATCTCTCCTCCATCGATTACATTTCTGATCTAGTCTCTTTTCCGTTTCAGTTTTAATTTCAGATCTTTAATATCCTTCCAATAAATTTCTCTCGCCATCAATTTCCGATTTCTCCTCCATGTCGATTCACTGTGTTCCGATTTCACTGCATCGATTTCCCTTTTCACCTTCAATTTGGCTTTGAAATCCCTATCAACTCTCGTTCCTCAATTTCCGATCAACCTTCAGCCTCCAATTTCTGATCGCATGCCGTTATACGAGGCAATTTTTGCAGCTCCAATTTTCTCTTGTTCGTTCTTCATCCATCGCTTTCTCTTGTTCGTTCTTCATCCATCGCTTCTGTTCATCCGATTTAATTTCTGCATCTTTCTCGATCCAAAAATTGAATTTCCTTTCCAATTGTTAGTTTCGATTTCAGTTCTAGTTTCAACTCCGATCTCGAGTTCACGTTCAGGTTCGTTTCTCAAATCCGATTTGGCTAATTGATTTTCAGTTTTACGCTTCAAATCAAGTTCCGATCCAGTTTCAATTTATACTTCTGATCAATTTCCGATCTCCATCATTGCTTCAATTTCAGTCAAGTTCCGATCAATTTCCGCTGCTGTTTCAACCCCAGATTGCGTTTTCTGCATTCAGTTGTAGCTCCAGTCTCCATTTACGATTCCTATTCAATTGTAGATCCACTTCTGCTTCAATTCTAGTGTCTGATTCATGATGTTTTTTTCATCTCGCCTAGATAGTCAGCAACTCCAAATTCACCAGTTACAATCCGATATGGCTGAAATCAAATCAGTTATGAAAAAGGACGTGAGGAAGAGAGAGATTTCCGTAAATTCGTTCTTAATTGGATGCATCAACAGGATTCGATTCCTGATTCGAGATCGCGACCTCTGATTTCTACCTCTTCGTCTCTGATTGCTCAATTGGAAGCCATCATAGTCTAATTCTATTTCCAGTACAGTTGCGGGCATCAGGGTGGAGTAGGGGTGATCAAATTGCAATACCCGGCCCGACCCGAAAAAAGCCCGGCCCGGCCCGAAACCCGAAAGTGGGTATAAACCAAGACCGAAGCCCGGACCGAAGTGTGGAAATCGGGTATCGGGTTTTTAAGGTGATCGGTCCTTCGGTCCTAGAAAAAAGCCCAAGACCGATTCTTGGTCATTGGCAGTTGAAATTTGTAGACATTTTGTCCATCGCCATTGTCACAAGAACCACCATTTCTAATCACCATCACCTACAAATCTCGGATTCCAGATTTGTTCTTCATTTTCTCTTTGAAGTACAGAAGTTGTCCCACAATTAAAGTACCAATAATATTAAGAAAAAGAAAAATGACATACGTGGATGGGTTCAAAGTTCCTATTTCGAACTATTAACAAAGAAACGTAGGTCTTTAAAGGTTACAGAGAGTCAAGACGCCGGGAGGATTCAGGTTTGTTAATACATTATGAATGGATTTGTATTGCATTATATTTATGGTACTTTTATTATACTATAGTACGTATTAAATGGAATAAATCATGGTATTCTTATTTGATATGTAGACATCGAAATTCAAAATTAAAGATTTTCTGATATATAAAAAGTGTAGAAGACCTTATCACATATCATGGTGATATGCTTAATTTATAATTGTAATGGATTTTCAAATCTGCCATTTTTTTTAATGTCGAAACATCATTAAACAATTACAAATGTAGCCCACAAAATTAATCCAATAGTAGACCAACAATTTCTTTATATTCGGGTATAAATTCGGGCCGGGTTTTTAATGTTCTTTTCGGGTTAAGCCCGGGCCCGGGCCCGAGACCGATTTGGACTAAAATCTAAGCCCGGAGCCCACCTTAATCTTATTACTACGGGCCGGGTTTCGGGTTTTTACGGGCCGGGTTTCGGGTTTTGGGCGGGCTACCCGTTTTTTGCTCACCCCTAGGGTGGAGCAACAACCGGTTATGCACCGCGTTTCTCCTGATCAGGTATTGCGAGGTAAAGCAATTATTCCAGCAGCCCAGTTCGGTCTCCTTCCTTGCCGTTTTGGTCGAAATTGCTAAAGGGGTAGAATCAAGTGTTGCTTCAGTTCACGTTTCCTCAGTTTTATTATCCTTCTCTGATTCAATAGAAGTTCTCGAGCAAAATCAAGATGTAGAGACAAAGATAGATGTTTGTGTGGACGATGAAACAGTTGAATATTTGAACCAAAAAGATGTTCCAATCGCTCTCAATGTTGCAGGGGTTGAATCGCGTATGGCTTCGGTTCACGTGTCACCGACTACATTTTTATTCTCTGGTTCGGTATTGCAGCTCAGTCTGAAGTCTATTCATGTCGCTCTCAAGCAGATTGCTACTGTTCATGAGTTCGATAGTCGATTAGCCCATTTCTTTCCTAAGTTGTTTGCTTTGGATCGTGAGCCGCAACCACCTGACCCTTACATACCTCATGTTGTGGAGTTCATTGCCAGCTCCTTTCATGCTCCTAAGCAGTCATGGGTGGTGCACGGGCAGTGTCGACCTCCTGAAGACACATTCGTGAAGGTTTCCACCTCAATTTGGAGTCCATTCGCTGACTTCAGTCTTGAGGACAAGACTGTTTTGAAGGGGGGAGTAGTGATAGGAATCAAGTTCTGGTGATGTTCTCTCAGTTGTAGATCCTTTAGGATCATCTTCATTCCAGTTTTGTATCAAGTACTAGTTGGTGTTTTCTATTTGGATTTATAGTCTATTTCTGCATTAGGTAATCAGATTCTCATCATCTACACACCCAACAATCTCCTACTTGGAGGCTCGAACTATCCTCCATCGTCTCTAGCATCTTTAGTACCTCTGTACACTTCCTTTACCACTAGTTGCTGCGACCTTCTCATCAGTTAACTTAACCTGAAGGTCCTCGAAGCTCCCAGAATCTTCAACACATCTATCATTGCTTTGCTAGCCCCTGACTCATTCTCTGTCTCTGTCAGCTCCCACTGTAACGCATCTGTCACTCTGCCAACATCTGAGATAACCTAAGAACACACACTCTCCATTGCAAGCAAGCAATAATCCGGAGAGACTTTCACAGCTAAGCTTGGTATTCTTGACCAATTGTTGACCTGAAACTGTAACTGAAGCATGACCCTTGTTCCATTGTCACAGATGCGCCTCTGAATGGTTTTTCTGAACCTATCCAAGCTCGTTAATTCTGAATCTTCACTATGGCTCTAGGTGTTTCTTTTTACAAAACTAACCTTCTGTTTATGAGGTTTCATGAACCAAACTTTCTCTTTCACCGACTCACGACTCACGCTTACGCCACCGTCGCATTCATGGTTCTTTCTTTGTAATCAATTTCATGTTCCTTCAACTTTGATCTTTTCTCAATCATCTCCACAGAACTACCAAAAGTACCAGAAGACACACAAAAATGTTATCTGACTCACATAATTATGTTACCGACTTACCGGACCCAAAGAATTCTATTTTCTAACCCAAAGAATTCATCTGTTCCTAACCCGACATGGAAATCAGTGAACCCGAACCATAATCAGAAATTTCTGTTATTATATCCAGTTATCTAGCCAGTTTACTTGTATCCAGTTATGTGACTGTCTATTTAATCCAGTTATCTGGAAAGTCCAGTTTGGTCCTTCTGTCTATTTCAATTTTGTTTCTCTGTTTTGTAACTTGTAACTCAAAATGACAGACATAACTGGAAATGAAAGTGGTTCGGGAAAGGGTGTTTTATTATATCATCAAGACATCAACTAATAACTTTAATACCTTACAAGTAGCAACACCACTCACAGATTACCAACTGGATGGCTTCAACTTCTTTGAATGGAGCAAAACTGTTTGTATCTTTTTACAAAGTATAAGGAAGGCCTCCCTACTCACTTCTGACCCTCTGACCAATGATACCAAAGACCAATGGCTTCAAACAGATGCTAAACTGTTCCTGCAAATAAGAAATGTCATTGATCATTCGGTTCTCACTTATCAACTACTATGAATATGTGAATGAATTAATGGAATACTTGGAATTCCTTTACTCTGGACAAAGTAACTTTTCTAGAATTTACAGTGTTTGTAAAATGTGAATCACCCATGAGGGTGCTATCAGATAGGTTTAATGGGTATGCCAAAAATGAAATAAAGTATCCTAGAAGGAAATAACTAATGTTAAAGTCGCTCACAGTGTATTTTTAACGTGTAACACCTATTTTTTTAACGCCTAGATTATCAGTAAAATAATCTATATTCATATTTTATTAGTACCTAGATTATATGTAAGATAATCTATGTTCATGTGTTTTCTTTTGAATTAGACTAAGCATTCCTTACTTTTTTCTGGTTAATAGGTCAAGAACAAAGCCGTACACCGATGATGAAATTAAGGTATTTTCTAATTGTTATGTTCTCATTTTTGTGCGTTACGTTTATTATCTTGCATTAAACTCATAATATTTCATTGATGCAGACTGCCTTCAGGAGCAAGGCAAAGCAATTTCACCCTGACCAGAATCAAGAAAATAAAGGTAGACATCTTTTTGTTTCAAATCAAATATACTCATTTTATATGATTAAAATTCCGTAGCTTTGTTGATGGGTCAAAGTGATGCAAATTCAATTGAAAATTTACATTTGTTGCACTAGTTTGTGTTACATATATTTGACTTTTATGTTACTTAAACTCACGAAATCGGTTCTTAAACATAGTCAACTCTCAATGTGGGCTTCCTAAAAGTCAGCAACTTTAGACATGTGTACACCGAAAGTGAATGCTCAATGTGAGCTTCTGGCCAAATCCTGTAAATTTCGTCGAAACTGGCCAAACTGTTCTAAAACTTTAAAAGATGGCCCGTAAGCAATGTAAAACAGTATAAACTAGCCCTAAACAAGCCTAAAACATTTCTAAAACATTTGTAAGTATTCAAAAATGAAAATAGGATAATTTCTATTTGATAAACAACCGTGTTGTTAATAATTGCCAATTCTGTTTTGCTGCAGAGGTCGCTGAAGCAAGGTTTAAGGAGGTTATGACATCTTATGAGGCCATAAAGACAGAAAGAAAGAACATGAAATAGATAACACAATTTGTGGATTCTTGCAGAGTTTTTGTTATTTATATATAGATATGTTATTATATAGTTGCCAAATGATTGTATACAGACTAGTCAAACATTAGGTGTCTTCTTCTTGGGAAAAATAAAATGTGACATTTTTTCTTCAGAAAACCTACACACGATTGTTGTTTTTATAGTCTATTATTGAAAAGCTTGAGAAGTTTTTTGCTAAAAAAGTTGATGTGGAAGTGGGTTGTCAACACATAAAATGCTTGTATTTTAGGAACACTGTCCTTCCTGCTTTTAAGCGTTTTTTTAATCCTTTCAAATTATTAATGTGTTGGAAATGTTTTATTTAAAAATAGGGGTGACAATCTCAACCCGTCAATACAAATTTAGGTCAGAATAGGTCATTTAATTTTACTTGCAGGTTAGAATGGGAAACCTCAAATTAAGAAAAAATAGCTGAGGAATAGGATTGATCACTTAATATTGCTTGAGGGTGCTTGAGGGTTGGGAATTGGTCACTTAATATTTGCCTGAGGGTTAGGATGGGTAACTTGAAAACTAAATACAAATCATTGCGGGTGGGTCAGGTGGGTTGAGAGCTTTTGATTTCACGATTTTAACCGTTTTTTAATCCTTTTAAATTATTAATGTGTTGGAAATGTTTTATTTAAGAATAGGGGTGACAATCTCAACCCGTCAATACAAATTTACGTCAGAATGGGTTACGTAATATTACCTGCGGGTTAGAATGGGAAACCTCAAATAAAGAAAAAATAGCTAAGGGTCAGGATTGATCACTTAATCTTGAGGGTGCTTGAGGGTCGGGAATTGGTCACTTAATATTGCCTGAGGGTTAGGATGGGTAACTTGAAAACTAAATACAAATCATTGCGGGTCAGGCGGGTTGAGAGCTTTCGATTTCACGGTTGACGATTCTCCCTTTGCCCTAAATCAGAGCTCTGGATTTGACGATTCTCCCTAGTTGCTCTATTTCCCTAATCGAAGCTCGGAAGTTGCTCGGAGATTAAGGTTTGCCCCGAAACCAAATTTAGGTTTCTGGTCCGATTGATTCTCTTTTTCTGATTAATGATCTTACCTGATAAAGATTATGGACTGATATATACGAATCCGAATACCCATTTTACAATTTTCAGATTTCATGGAGTTTGGTTTATAGTTTATCGCATTTTGGTCCAAACTTCTCAAAAAGTAGGCATAGGACTCTTCTATGAATGCACCATTGATCATTTTATCACAATTGTTTGCCATTTCCAAGAATAACTGAAACAAAAGCTTAAAAAAAAAAGATTTCGCTGAAACATAATTAATTGACCGGGGAGGGATCTTGTTTAGTGTATTAAACTTGGAGATGATCAAACAGTAATATAAGTGAAGTTTTATTGCCACCGAATGAACTGGACTCACAGACTCCGAATGAAAGAAAACACACTCTCACCGAATGATCAAAAGTCCTGAATGTGCAAAATTTGCCTCCTATTTATAGTAGGACACCACCGAATGACATGCCCACCGAATGACCTCATTCGTTGGTCATTCGCTACTAATTCAATGATTCTCATTCACCCATACAAAACACAATGACTCAGACCGAACACTCTAGCAACTATTAAAGTAATGACACGATACATCATATGACACATAAGCACTATGTACTAACAAACCCCCCTTGGCATGTGATGTATCCGCCTTCTATACGCGAAGCACATTTTTAATTCAAATCTTCAAATGCTGATATTCAAATACTCCCACTTGCATAATACTTGATCATTAACCTTGAATCTTGAACTCAGATGCATTAGAGCTAGCATGGCTGGAACATGATCATATCACTGAACCACTTGTAAACCACTTGTAAGGAATCTTCGTTTGATACTAACAAACTCTCCTTTACACCATGTTTGAGTCATATCTTCAACCTGCATCTTCAGAAGACAGAAGTGCGGCTTTCCTTTTTCACCAAAATAACATTAATCTTGGGTAAAAATCTCCTTTGGAGAACCAAGATATTTTGATTTAGATATCATAATGCGTATCACGTGTCGATTAATTGAAAACAAATAAGAAATAAAATCTTTTTGGCTTTTGCAAACTTTATATCAAAACACACCGAATATCTTTTTGATTTTTTTCTGAAATGAAATGAAAATGCAATACCTAATTACACTCTATTTTTTTTTTTTGCAAGAAAGATCACAACTTGGGATCATATTGAACATAACGTGTTGAAGTACACTTCAATTTCAAGTAACTGAAGCACATAAGCCATGTTGAAACTGGTATCATGTGTCCATATTTAACTCTGGCAAAATCATACTCATAACACCTGCATATAGAGGTGCACATCCGAACCGGTTCTGGAACCGGAACCGCCAAACCGAACCGGAACCGAACCGCTTTGGGACCGGTTCTGGCGGAACCGGTTCGGTTCCAATAAAATCCGACGGTTCCAAACCGGTTATGCATTGGGGCGAAGAACCGGAACCGGTTTAAGAACCTGTTCTGGAACCGAAAACGAGAACCGGTCTGTGCAAAAAAAAACTAGCCGTTGCATAACGGTTTTATAGCCGTTTTTGGTCCTTTTTTGCTCGTTTTTTTTGTTCCCCCCCCCCCCCCCCATGCAACCTACAATGTAGTATAAATACTAGGTAATTGTTATGGGTTAATTCCACACTCAAAAATCACAAATATCACTTCAAAAAACACACACATTCTCTCACGTTTTCGATGACCGGTGGCAACCGCAAAGGCAAAGGCAAACAAGCGAGTGAGTCCGTTGATGAGCAAAGCTCAAGCAACGTTGTTGTTAGGGTACTTGAATGTACCCGATCACGCGATGTTTGGGATCATATGGACTTATGCGAAATGTCAAACGGTGAGGAAAAAGCTCGTTGCAAGGCATGCGGGGCTTTACTTGATCCGAAAGGAAACTCAACGTTGAGGAAGCATCTTAATCAATCATGTCCCACGTTGAAGGCTAATCCTTCTAAGGGTTAAGCACAAATGGGAAGTCATGGAGACGTATTCAATTACGATCTTATGGCGGTTCGAGACCGAATGACAAAGTTCATGATTCAAGAAGCTCTTCCCTTCGATCACTTCGACAACGCTCGCTTAACAAGTATGATTCGCGACACTATCCAACCTCGATATACCCAAGTAAGTCGCACCACTCTTAGAAGGGATTGTTTAAAACTATGGGCAAACGCAAAAAAAGAGTTAATTTCATTTTTTGAAAACTTGGAAACCGGTGTGAACTTGACCACCGATGTTTGGTTGGCTCCACACCATTTACCGGAATCATACCTTTGTGTGACCGCTCATTGGGTTTGTCCTTCATCATGGCAAATGATGAAACGTACGGTGGCTTTTGAATTGTTTCCATACCCACATACCGGTGATAATGTTTTCCAACTATTAGACTATGTTATTCGAACATTTAAGTTGGAAAAAAAAGTTTTTTCTATGTCTTTTGATAACGCTTCAAATAACACCGTAGCGGTCGAGAAACTAAAATTGAAATATAAACCGGTTTGTAACGGTGCGTTTTTCCATAGTCGTTGTGTGGCTCATATTATCAATTTGGTTGTTCAAGATGGTCTTAGTGTTGGGTCGGTTTGTGAAATTAAAGACGCTTTTAGAACCATGATTTATTCCATTTTCAAAAAAAGTAGAGAAAGATTTATGAAATACCGAAAATTGTGTACGGATACGAATTCTCCATGTTTAGGACCGAATTGGGACGTTCCTACACGATGGAATTCGACGTTCAAAATGTTTGAAAGTGCGTTAAAACAAAAGGACACTCTAAAGATTTTTCATGATCATCTTGCATCTCGTGCACGAGCTACACCTTTTTCGGATGAGAGTTGGGAGTGTATTGAAGAAATGAGGGATTTTCTTTGAGTTTTTAACGATTCAACTACACAACTTTCGGGGGTTTATTATCCCACAAGTTCTTTTGTTCCCCATAATCTTTTTCTAATGTCATAAACAATGAGTGAATTTGAATTTAAAAGTGAAATGTTTAGTCTTATGGTGACGCCTATGAAAATCAAGTTTCGAAAATATTTCAAGGAGATACCACCCGTTTTTACTTGTGCCGCCTTTTTGAACCCATGTTATAACGTTACGGGTGTTGAAACCGCTATTGAAAGGATAGCGAAGTATTTGGAAATGTATGAGGAAGATCTCGACTTTGCTTCAAAAACAAAAGCTACTTTTCATACTTGTATTCAAAACTTGTTTAATGTTTACTTGACTCGATATGGTCCAACAACACATATCCACCACTCAATGTCATCCGTTAGTAGCTCAAGTCGTTGTCAAAATGATTTTTTCACTTATTTGAGGGCGGAAAATAGTAAGCGTCAAAGGGGGACCACACCGACTAGTGAGCTTGGGAGGTATATGGGAAGCGATTTTCTTTCCATGATGACTCGGGAGGAAGTTGAGTCTTTTGATATCTTGGCATGGTGGAAGGCAAAGGAAAGTCAATTTCCAATCCTATCCGCTATTGCCCGAGATCTACTAACCGTCCAAGCTTCCACGGTAGCTTCGGAAAGTGCTTTTTCTTTGAGTGGTAGGGTCTTATCGGTAAGGCGAACAAGGTTGACTCCGGCTTCAATCGAGATGTGCATTTGCTTGAAAGATCATTTGGATACGGCGGATCGTATTCAAAACATGGAAACTCTTGAAGACGAAACTACTCTTGAAGAAAGGATTCACAGGAACGAGATTGAGCTTGGTCTTTCCGATGAAGATGCTTATGATGCGGCGGTTCGTATTGGCCCGAATAGTTCCGAAGATGAGACTACATCAAGATGATTTGAAGATGAAGTTATGAAGATGAAGAATGAAGATGAAGACAAGAAGTTATTTTCTTAATGTTTCGTAGTTGTTTGTTTAATTGATTCGAACTCGTAACTCGTAGGATTTGTTTTCGTAATGGTGTGTTTTTATTTTGATCCGAACTCCGAACTCGTAACTTATGTAACCGTGTAATGGACTATGGTAGTTTTAACTTTTAATGAAGTTTGTTTTCTGTGTGTTGTTTTTGTAAAAAAGTGTTAAAAAAACTAAAAAAAAAGCGTAATATACAGCGACCGGTTCTCTGGAACCGGTTTTTTTTATCAGTTCTTTGGAACCGGTTTGGAACCGAACCGGAACCGGTTCTATCAGATCCGGATTTTTCGCCCCCGAACCGAACCGGAACCGGTTTTAGACGGAACCGGTTTTTTTGTTGACCTGTGGAACCGGAACCGGTTCTTAAAAAAACCCGATTTGTGCACCTCTATCTGCATATGTTAAGGTATTCTTAATTTGCTTTGACTAGTGGACCTCACACTATCAGACATATTCATATATCTTTTATCTCACAATTTTGTGATTTCACTTGTGATTAACACATGGTGATTGTATTAATGACAAAGTCAACTGTGTTCCATGCAAAAAGAAATCAGAATGTTAAATCGGCTACCTTAAGGTTGATCTTTCGGTACGCAAATAAGGCCTCAGATTTAACAAAATAAAGAAAAATAAAACAAGTTGAATTTGTTCAATAAAAAACAATCAGGCCGGTCTTGTGAACACGCAGATAAAGTCCGATGATTGAACGAAAAACCAAAGAAAATAAAACAGAAGCTCAAATGAACAACTATCAGACCAATACTTTCGTATACTTAGAGATATTCCGATCATTTGAGAAAATAAAGACAATAAAACAAGTTGAAATCTTTGCAAAATGAATACATGTATACACTGTGACTTTTCATTTTCTTTTTCACACATCTCATGTTATATGCCATGATGTACGCTTCAAGATGTTATCCACTATGTCAAGCATATGCATTTGGTTTATATCACATTTGCATACTTTCTGATTCGCTGAGCCTACCTAGCACATCAAACAATGGTCTTATGACTTGTTTCATCTACTATATCCATGAGTCAGACACGTTAGCCAATGTACCATCATTTTCCAATTTTGTCAGATAAATTTCTCAGTTTTCCATTAGTGGTAGCTCTTGCTAGTCTATGGTGCCCGAGATTGTTTCGGAGATGGTTAGACTTAGTTGAAGTGGGAAGGAATCAAAAGGTGAACCCTTGTTCGAGCGTTAAAGTGTCTGTTAGGAACAATCACCATCAGAGTTGTCATAGCCGAGTAAAGCTGTCAGTGTTAATTAGGATTCTAGGTCTAGGTGGTACCTTTCTTGATCTTGATTTCATCCGAGTTCTTTCGTTTCGGTTGTTAATTGGTAATTTAGTTAATTTAATTCTCTATTCACATTCAAATCAATTTACTCAATTTCCCATCCATTACCATAGTTAGTTTTGTTACATAGTGTCCTTAGGGTTCGATCCTGGTCTTCTGTATCTATACTGCATCCAATAGGTACACTTGCCTAGTGGGTTCGATTTAGTTTAGTTTTCTAGGTAAAAATTAGCATGTCTATGTCTAGGGTTGATTGGTTATTTTTAGATACCGTTCCGAGCACATCGTCCACCAATATGGGGAAAGATCAGAGCTATTTTGTCCGGTTAAAATAATATCTTGTCTCAAGCTTTACGGAGGAAGAAAAGGAAAATTGCTAAAATATGCAAAAGGTTAATCATATATCCTATGATATGCTCTTTGCAAGGCTCTATGCGGAGTTATACAGAGTAAATTTTTATAAACTACAGTTGTGATTTCTACAGCAGCCTAACTCTACGTATAACACAAAAATCAGAAATTTACTTGAATTACATCCAAAATTAAGAGAAATCCCAATTGAGGTTTGACCTAATCGGAAGTATGAATCAATGGAGGCCGGTGATTTGAAGAAGAAGAAGCTAGGGTTTGAGAAAAGAAGAAGAAGTGCTTACCTAAGAAAAGAAGAAGAGGCTTTTGAACATGAAATCGGATGTCGAACAAGAAATCGGATGCCGAACAAGAGAGACTTATTTGTTTATGGAGGAACTTTGACGATGTTGCTTCGAGACTCCTTTAGTTTTGGAGGGATTTTGAGGATTTTAGGGGAACTTTAGGTTAAAAATTTTGGCGGTATTTGATTTATTTATTTTTATTGCTGCTCAAGTTAATTTTCAAGAAAATAAATCTTCTGGCATGTTATAAAAGCCACAAAATTAGGTAGTGTGGCATAAAATCTAAATGTCACTAAAACTATACTAAAACCCTATATTAGTAGCACAAAAGCTAAATGCCACTAAAAATTTATGCCACTAAATGACATTGTTTTTGTAATGAAGAGAGAGAATGATTGATCTTGCATGTGATTGTAGACCATTGGATCAACAAAGAGAATGTGATGATCTAGACCATTGATCTTGCATGTGATTATGAGCCTTTGGATCTTAATTATTAGTTTGGAAGATTGAATATGGACCATTAGATCAAAGTGAATAACACAAAAGAGTTTGGGCTATTGGATCTCTTATTGGGCTTCTTATGGGCCGCCGATTTGGGTTTTGGTAGTGGGCTTGTCCCACTACCAAGTGCATTCGGTTTGGGCTTGGTTCATGGGCTAGGCTCATAGGCCAAGTGTTGTGGGCTTTGGATAACTAGAGAATGAACCTATGTGAGGAATGGACTTTGAGGATTGACTCTATACCATGTGTTTGATATATGAGAAAATACATACACACACATATATATTGTATGTATGGTTACCGTTATCGATTATGGTTATTCCATGCATATAAAATATATGAAGTTGATGTGAAGAATATGTTACGTTGTATCGTTAATTATATTGATTGTCATACTTGCATATTAAGTATATCGATAAATTATTGTTATGGTCGAATATGTCAAGTGTGATCGAGTCGTATGGTCATTACTTCCCCAGAGACTTTAACCATTGTAGCAATTCACATGTACGCAAACATGTGTGAACTCATAGATACGTCAAGTATCGCGTTTATGTAATGTATATTTATTTGTAAAAATTGCACGAAAAATTGCCATAAAATTTATACAATATAATATGGGGTTTTGTTTGTGTGGGTGTTACATTCATGCCCATACGTGACGTATGGTCTATACGTGAATGATAGGGTGGGAAAGAATTTTCAAATATGTTACACCGCTTCTATACGTCACGTATAGCCCTATACATGACGTACAAGGCATGTGTTTTCTAAAAAGAGATCGATGTACGTAAGAAATGGTTAAAAAAACTTTTCAAAGTATCGGCATGACACAAAAGGAAAAAGAATATAAAAGTTAGGTTCGATGAAATTAAAATCCTACCTAATTTTTGTATGTTGTTTACCGAAAGATGATATACTCTTCACAATTTTTTTTAATGATGATTTTAGATTACTGACGGGGGCATTACACCACCCATTGATTATCTTCACTTTCGGGGTGACAGAGACTGACACGTCCCTATGAGAAAAGTCGTAATCAGCCATACACTCAACGAGGCCACCAGTTTAAAGAGAACTAGCCACCAATAGCATCTAGTGGAGTTGGTTGGGGCTTTGGCTTAAGTTTCTAGGGACTCAAGTTCAAACCTCACCAATGACATTATTTGTTTCTTTGGTACCCTCAAAGCTCTTTGGGCTTGGGAAGCTTTTAGCGACCCAAGTTTGAATCTTTGGGGAGGGGGTTTTACCGGTGGCTGCTTGCAGGCCGGGTTTCCCCCGAACTGGGGCAAGGAGGTGGTGTCCTGACTCGCTCGTACCCGCAGACTTGAGACACTCTAAGAGACACTGAGTCATTATGGTGGGCTGAGCATCAGGTTCGATTAAGAAATCGCTGTTAAAAAAAAAAAACTAGCCACTACCACAATTAATTTCATCACAACCCATTCTTTCCAACATCATTAATTTCATGGTCAACGTTAATTCAAAACAACAAACAATAAATTCAAACTGGTGGCTGGTTAAAACAAATGATTACATTTCTGTGAAACAACAATTTCTAATTTTCTAATTCTTGATCGTATTAACGATCATCATCAATCAAAACCCACTTTTCCATTTACAATTGGCATTTACAAGTTGCTATCTGTAAACCAAATCAAGAAACAAAAAGGGAAATACCAATCTTTCAATCTTTGCTCGATCGATCTTTCGATCAATGTGTTCTTTATATAAACAAAACATTACTATACATCTTTAGCTATTGAAAAAATGGCACCCAATTGGTGGGCGAAAAATGCCCACCGCGTGACTCCCGTGGTGGTCAAAATGGACAACCCAAACAACTGGTCAATGGTGAAGGTCAATCTTCCGTCTTCTCCAGATTTCCTAAACGACAGCGTTTCATCAAATAAGATTCATGACCGTAACAAAAACACCAAGCAGCTCAAATGGGTTTTTCTCCTAAAAGCCCACCGTGCCGCTGGGTGCATCACCTCGATAGCCTCGACCACATTTTCGCTAACCTACGCAGTTCGTAGACGTGTGACCTCGGGCCGAACCGATGCAGAAATCGACCCGGGAAAATCCATGCAGACGTCCGTACGTTTTTACGCATGCATAAAGGCCTGTCTTTTGTTATCCTTTTTATTATTAGGGGTTGAGATTGCTGCTTATTATAAAGGGTGGCAATTTGGTACTCCTGATTTGCATTTGCAGTATTTGTACACGTTGACAAATCCATTTGCGTTTAAGGGGTTTTTTGATTGGATGTATTCGAAATGGGTTTTGATTCGGGTCGAGTATCTTGCTCCACCGCTCCAGTTTCTGGCGAATGTTTGTGTGTGCTTGTTTTTGATACAGAGTTTAGACCGGTTTGTGCTTTGTTTGGGTTGTTTTTGGATTCGGTTGATGAAGATTAAACCGGTTGCCACGCAAACGTTATTAGACCTTGAAGCCGGTGATGGTGATGGGTTTTTCCCGATGGTTCTTGTACAAATCCCGATGTGTAACGAAAAGGAGGTAACTTACTTTCATCATCTTTGGATCGGTTATTTTTTTTTTCAAAATTTTGACCCGTTTAGTTTAACTGTTGGCAATCAGTAGGGCTGCAGTTTATGAAAATGAACAAAATGAAATGAAAGAAAGACGAATGCTTGTAATTTTATTGATCACAACCGAATGATTACAAGATGTTTTTTCGACTAACTAAAAGGAAACTAGCAACTGAAACTGAGTGCTTTGCAGTGCATAGATATGCAAAATAAAACAAGCTCAACTCCTTATTAAATGCAGGAAATTGGGCCAGCAACTTGACCCATTATTCAGGAGCTTTCTTTGACCCATTTATATTCCCTCAATACCTATCTCAAACCTTTTGGTGTAGTCAACATTCAACCAACATTCTCCCCCTGAGTGTTGACTTCCTTTCATTCCTGCAAACTTCACTCGAGGTAAAGCATTGGTTAAGATGTTTGCCTTCTGCAGATTTCAAGCCACATGCTCAACCTTGATCACCTCACTTTCAACACTTGCTCGAATGAAATGGTATTTGGTGTCAATGTGTTTACTTTTTCCATGGAAGACTGGATTCTTCATAAGGGCTATGGCTGATTGCCTGATTCATTATCCACCAACAACCTCACTACTTGTGCCTTGGTTCCCATCAGGTCACTAGTAAAAATTTTCAACTAATTAAATCCCATGGCAACCTACTGCAGCTGCAACCATAAATTCAGCCTCACAAGAGCTAAGTGCAGTTGTTCTTTGCTTTTGTGATGACCACCTAATGAGATTATTTGAGTAGTAAAAAGTTGTTCCAGTTGTTCATCTACTATCTTCAATGTCTGTACCATAGTTGTTGTCACTGCAGCCTAGTATTTCACCATTTTCACCCTTATGATACTTCAGAACAATACCCAAAGTACCTTTAATGTACCTCAATGTGCTTTACTGCCATGTAGTGACTCTCCTTTGGTTCTTGCATAAACTTGCTAACCACACCATCTGAATAGCTTAAATCAAGACAAGTGGGTATCAACTACCTCAAATTTCCTATGATCCTTTTGTACAATGTTGGATAAAAAAACATTCTTTGCTTGAATTCAATGATCTTGTCTTCACTCGATCCAGTGACTATCAAATCATCAACGTAGACACCTAGACTAATAATGAAATTGGATTTGTGTACCTTATAAACTTCTTGAACATGAGCACATTTTTCAAATCCAATATCCTTAAGGGCTTTGCCTATTATAGCATTCCAAGCTCCTGGAGTCTGCTTCAACCCATAGAGTGCTCTATGCAGTCTATACACCATACTCTCCTTGCCCTTTCAAAACCAACATATTGTGTCACGTGCACTTCTTCTTTGAATTCACCATTAAGGAATGCCGACTTGACTCAAGGTGATGCACAAACCAATCTTCCTTAGCAGCATTAGCTAACAACAATATGATAGTCTCTAATCGCGCCACCGGAGCAAATGCGACCTCAAAATCGATTCCCGTTAGTTGTATGTACCCTTTCGCTACAAACTGAGCCTTATGCTTTGTTACATTACCACTAGCATCCTGCTTCATTTTGAATACCCACTTTAACCCAATTGCCTTATAATTGTTAGGCAATTTGGTTAGAGTCCAGGTGTTGTTCTTCTCAATCGAGGCTAACTCAACCTTCATAGAATTGGTCCATGCTTTATTTGTTTTTGCCTCTTCTACCATCTCTGGTTCATCATCAATCAAGAGTAGTTTTTGATTTTTTAGGCACAATTCTTTCACCCGTTCTTCAGTTATCTTCTTGGATCCTGTAGGAACCGCACCAACCGATTGAAACCTGTGTACTGGTGTATAATCAAATCGAAGGGTATCATTCTTCGAGATTTGATTTGGCTATTGATTACTCGAGCTCGCATAACTGAAATTCCCTCCAATCGACCTGAGTGACCGACGACAGGTGAGTCACATTTAATTTCCATTAGTGTTTTAGGGTTTGTACTGTTAATTAGCGATGAGCGAGCCGGTTCACTTACTAACACCCTGGTCCAACTGGTTCACTTAGCTTGATCTTCATCATCTTTGCATCAAGCAGTCGGTAAGCCTTACTACCTTCGTTCGTCCTCAAATTCACTAGGGCTCTACTCCGATCCCTTAATTTCGTCAAGCCCCTTTGCTTCTTTGCATAAACTACACAACAAAAAATCTTATGTGAGTGAGTTTTGGTTTTTCCTCTTTCATACCTTCATACGGGGTTGCATGCTTCATCGACTTGGTTAGAATTTGATTTGGCAGGTACACGACATGTCTCATAGCTTCGTCTTAAAACTGATTAGGTACATTCATTGATTTCAGCAATGACCTTGTAATTTTTACCACGGTTTGATTACGACGTTTCACTACTTCATTTTGTAATGGACTGTAAGGTTCCTTGAGTTTCCGCTTGATACCATGATCTTTGTAGAATTCCACGAATTGGTGCGAGTTGAATTCATCACCTTAATCAAATCAGTTCTCAACATTTGAATTTTATAAGCTCTTGCCTTTTCAACCGACAAATTAAGTTTCTTAAATAGTTCAATGGTTTCATCATTTGACTTCATTAGATAAACCCATATAAAACTTGTACAATCGTCCACAATTAGAAGAAAATGCCATTTAGCTCAAACTGTTTGTGGTGTTATTGGCCCACATAGGCTGGCATGATGCAATTCAAATGGTCTTGATGCTCTCCAACTTGTCTCAATTGGGAAAGGCTTCCTGGTTTGCTTGGTAATTAGACACCCTTCACACACTTATGAGCAATGTGTGATGCAGGTTATACCTTCCACAAATCCTTGTTTCACCATGGTTTCAAGGACTCCAAAATTAGTATGCCACAACCATGCTTCATCCTCCATGTTTGAAGCTAAACATATACGCGTAGCAATGTTTAACATGATTTTGTACAATCTATTGGCTGACCTTTGCACCCTTAGGACTGATCTTGCAAATGCAAGTTATAACCTTCCTCAATCAGCTGACCCAAACTTAAGAAGTTACTAGTCAAGGCTGGAATATAGTACACATCTAGGATCATCAATTATTCACCATTCCTGTACTCAAACAACAATATTCCTTTTCCTTGAATAAGCACCTTAGAATCATCCCCAAACCTTACATGACCTGTCACATTTGTGTCAAGAACGCGAAGGAATCCTTGTTCCTAGTCAAATGGTTTGATGCTCCATTGTCAAGGTACCACAGTCATTTGTCTCCCCCGGTAGTTGACTCATCCTTGCAGGGTGTGAGCTGATCTTCGTTCAGCAACACCATCCATTGAATTTCTTCACCATGAATAGTTAACAACATAGTTGGATCCTCCTATTTAGTTAGATTCAGATATTTCATATGTTCCTTCGTGTCTTTGCATTCTAATGCGTAGTGACCATACTTTTGACAATCAAAGAACTGGATATGTCTCTTATCCTTTGGTTTCCTGTCTCTTCCTTGTTCCTAGTTTAAAATTTGACCTCCTTGTTAACCCCTACCTCTTCCACTACTACTAGAACAACCACGACCACCCTATTCTGCTTTCACTCCCCTTCTAATAACTGGTTTCTTGCCCTACCCCTTTCGAGTTGCCGGAGACTCAACCTTCATGAACAACAAAACTGTATTCACTAGATTGTCTTGTCTGCCTCGGTTTCACTCTATCTTCATATACCTAAAGGTGTGAAATTTCCTCTTCAAAAGGCATGGTCTTCAGTTCTGAAGTTTGCTCAATTGAAGCTACCAAATTGATGAACCTCTCCCCCATTGTGTTAAACAATCTCCTTACTAATTTCTCATCCTCAAGTGTTGCACCGACACTATTATATTTAATAATCATGTCTGATAGTTTCCCAGCAAACTCATTAATAGATTATTCGTCTTTTATGTGCATACCTTCAAACTCCCCCTTCAAGACTCTCAATCTAGGCTTCCGCACTCTTACAGCCCCTACATATCTGGACTGCAGAGAATCTCAGACCTTTTTAGCTGTTTTCTTCTTAGTAGCTTGAGAGAGTATCTCCTCTGGGATGGCCTCAAATATGAAAGCTCAGGCCTGCTTGATCTTTTTCTCTTCCACAACCACTTTGGTTGATGGCTCAATCGCATCCCATAACCCATGGGAATCCATTATGGCTTCCATCTGTATGGCCAGGTATTGTAGTTTGTGGAAATCAAAATTGGCATTCGAAAGGAAACGTACTGTCCTTTTGAGGGTTGGATGTAGATACAACTAACATGGTGTCGAATCTAGGGGTACTTTGGCATACGCCCTAATCAGAACTCGCAGCTCTGATACCGAATGTTAGCAATAAGCAGGGCTATAGTTTATGAAAATGAACAAAATGGAATGAAAGGCAGTCGAATGCTTGTAATTTTATTGATCACATTGAACAACCGAAATAGAACTAGCAACTTAAATTGGCTGCAATGATGTGCTTAAATATGCAAAATAAAACAAACTTAACCCCTTATTAAATACAGGAAATCCGGTCAGCAACTTGACCCATTATTCATGAACTTTCTTTGATTTATTCATTTTCCCTCAACAACTATCTCAAACCTTCTGATATAGTCAAAATTTAACCAACATTAATGTTTGATTTTTTTTTTAATATTTCACTTTTTTAAACATTGCAAAAAGTCAATTAGCCGTCTCCAGAAGTTTTTTTTTTTGGAACGACATCGATCAGGCGACTTTGGTCTCACGTGTAAACCTACCCTTGCGGGGCTATGTCCAAGGTCGATTACTCGGACCTCCGTGAGAACCAAGACACCCCCTCCTGAAGCTTTCTCCTGGCAGAAACCCCCTCCTAGGACAACATGGGATAAAACTGCCTCCCCTTGGATTAGAACTTGGGTCACATAGTAACCAAATGACTGTTTGAAAATGAAAAGTCATGTCGTTTAAAGTGTTGATGAGCGATCATTTAAGGTGGTATGGGAATAGAATTGTAGGTGGTGTGTGGGAATAGAACATTTTCTTATTTACTCCTCATTTCGATTGGTGGAACTACAACTTTCACCCATAAGGTCATTAAAAGTTTCTTCTTCCTACCTACTATGACTAAGCGCCAACTCATACTTTTACTGAATAACAACCAAGTTTTATAAATATGTGTGCATGTGTTTGTTTATATATAACAAATCATGATGACAGAATGGTTAATGACCTATGTTGACCTGTCACCGTGATCTTAAAAAGTTATTGAGAATTTTAGAATATATAAACAAACATACTTAGCATATGCCACTCAATTAGATGATAATAATTCTTAGCTAGTATTATCTATGGCATTAAGAATCTTTTCACGGAGAGAGAAAACAAATTGCAAATTTATGAAGTTACAAACATAATTCTTTATAGTTTCTTTTAATTTGAGCAGGTGTATCAACAATCAATAGAGGCTGTATGTAATTTAAATTGGCCAAAATCCAAGATTTTAATACAAGTTTTGGACGATTCAGATAATCCAACAGTCCAATGGTTGATTAAAGAGGAGGTGCATAAATGGAAACATGATGGTGTAAACATTGTTTACAGACACAGAGTGATTAGAGATGGATATAAAGCTGGTAATCTCAAGTCC
Organism: Deinandra increscens subsp. villosa; assembly: GCA_039602395.1. Taxonomy (NCBI): domain Eukaryota; kingdom Viridiplantae; phylum Streptophyta; class Magnoliopsida; order Asterales; family Asteraceae; genus Deinandra; species Deinandra increscens. The sequence goes on from JBCNJP010000013.1 coordinate 6,229,623, forward strand.
GCTATGAACTGTAGTTATGTTAAGGATTACGAATTTGTTGCCATTTTCGATGCCGATTTCCAACCCTCTCCTGATTTCCTCACAAGAACAGTTACTCATTTTAAGGTACTACCTATATTATGTTGTCTTTTACAACTGATTAAAGCATTCACAGCCCATTCCCTATAATCATAATCAGTGTGTATATAAAACCTTAAAATTTGAGTTGTAGTGGTGAGTAGAGGAAAGATAAATATTTGAGAAAAAAATAAATAAATTCTTATATTTGAGGAAAAAATTAGTGAATGTGTAAAATTGAAGGTTTGAAGAGAGAGAAAAGATAATAATAAAGGTATAAAAAAGTATTATTTAATCGTGATGTGAATGGAAGGGAGAGAAAAAGTAATGATAGATATATAAATTATAGGGATAAAGATAGGGAATTGACTATGAATGCTCTTATGTGTTACATTTTTGGTTAATGTATATATTGCAATATATTTGTAGGATAATGAGGATTTGGGATTAGTACAAGCACGCTGGTCGTTCGTGAACAAAGATGAGAATTTACTGACGAGGTTACAATATATTAATCTAGCGTTCCATTTTGAAGTTGAACAACAAGTGAATGGGATCTTTTTGAAGTTTTTTGGGTTTAATGGGACGGCTGGTGTGTGGCGGATTAGGGCGTTGGAGGATTGCGGTGGGTGGTTAGAGAGGACTACAGTTGAGGATATGGACATTGCTGTTAGAGCTCATCTTCATGGGTGGAAAATGATCTTTCTCAATGATGTAGAGGTATATAACTTTGACTTTGAAGGTCAAACATGTTTTAGTGATCTTTAGCTTAACTGATTTAAAATATTTCTCTTAAGTATAGCATTGTCCACTTACATGATGGTGTTTTTATAGATTTTGCTAGGGCTGGCAAATCGTGTCTTATCGTGTTAAACAGGTTAGATACGACGCGATTAACACAAGTATCAAACACGAAAACGACTCACTTAACACTTGGTTTTGGTGGTTTAAGCGTGACAGTTATATGTTTTATGTATTAAAAAGGTTAAATGGTGTCTAACAGATACCCAATTTGCCAGCCCTAGATTTTGCTCATGACTGAGAAAAAAATTAAGGGTAGTTAAGGTATATGACATAATTTGTTACTAGAATTTAATATTAAGGACATTCAAATTCTTAAAGATGAATGATGAAACATACACCTTTATATTAAAAAAAAAATTGAACGGTAAATTTAGATCACTGACGAGGACATTACAACCTTTATCTTAAATGATAATTATGTTTTGTTTTTCTATTTTTTTTATTTTTGTTTTTTTTATTTCTTTACGACTCAGTTTTCCTCCAAGATACATTCTGATTCACTTATCGTTTTTCTTTAAGAAGACAAATGCTCTCAAGTGAATACATTATGTTTCTAGGAAGAATCTTTATTGGGCTTGATTTAACTTCTAATGATATTTTGGAGCTATTGAATCACCACATTTTTTTCATGGCTAGTAAATATTGAATCTGTATAAACATTTAACACCCATCCTAACCAAAATAGTTATACCATAATATCAAAGGATACATTGATTTATAACAACTCTCTTTCTGTTTTTAGTGCCAATGTGAGTTGCCCGAATCGTACGAGGCTTATAGGAAGCAACAACATCGATGGCATTCGGGACCTATGCACTTGTTTAGGCTTTGTCTGCCTGATATTTTGAAATCCAAGGTAACAAACTTTTAAAACTTTTGAGTTACATTAAAAGCTTATAAGTTTTAATGTTTAATCATCTTTTTGGTGTTTATACATACAGATTAGCATTTGGAAGAAAGGAAACCTAATATTTCTCTTCTTTTTACTAAGAAAACTCATCCTACCTTTTTACTCCTTCACTCTCTTCTGCATTATTCTCCCTATGACGATGTTTGTACCTGAAGCCACCCTCCCAGTACTAATCATATGTTACATCCCTGTCACAATATCAATTCTCAACATCCTCCCATCTCCGAAATCCTTCCCATTTATCGTCCCTTACCTTCTCTTCGAAAACACAATGTCAGTAACCAAATTCAACGCTATGATTTCGGGCCTTTTCCACCTCGGAAATGCATATGAATGGGTTGTCACAAAAAAATCAGGCCGGTCCTCAGAGGGCGATCTCATATCCTTTGTCCAGAAAAGTCAGAAACGGAACTCGCGAGGAATTTCGGAGCCGGATTTGGAGAGAAAGATTCAAGAGGAAGAGATGAAAAGTTATAGAAAGAAAAAGTATAACAGAGTTTATAAAAAGGAATTGATGCTGGCTTTTCTTTTATTAACAGCTGCTGCTAGGAGTCTTTTAGCAGCACAAGGAGTTCATTTTTACTTTTTGCTTTTTCAAGGAATTGCATTCTTTCTTGTTGGGCTTGATTTGATTGGTGAGCAGATAGAGTAGAATGATGAACTTATGACTATTTGATTGGAGCAGTTTGAAGTTTTAAGAAGCTAGTGTTGATCTGTAGGAGTGTTGTAGAGGTATGATGGTATGATAGATTGTTTAACTTGAAATTTTCAATTTTTACTGTTTTTGAGTTATTAGAGTAAGATAGTTATTGATAGAAAAATAGACATCTTAAATGTATATATGTTATTATAGTTTGTAATAACCTTTTGATCTTCATCATCTAAGATGGGTGTGTTGTGGTGTGGTGTCGTTCTTGTTGCCCGTTATAGCCGTGATGTGTGTGTGGAAGTATAGAAACCATGCCACTTTTTGCACACTTTTAAGTTTTAAATTCATAAAATATTAATAACATAAAGAAACCGAATGTACGCAAAGGAGAGGGCACCTATTGCATAGTAGTATAGTCCAATAAGTAACGAACCATCGATCCAAAGACTCGGAAGCTACCAATAGTCAATTGTCACTATATCCTAGTCAATTAATTAAGTTGGTTTTGAATTTGATATTTAATCTACGAAATAATATAAGTAAAAGGATAGAAATCAACAAGTGTCAAGAACTATCACTCGAGTTTAGACTACTCTTGGTGACTCGCAATGATTATGGTTGGTTTAAAAAGTCATCAAAAATAGAAAATGAAGACAACAACAAATCACATGGTTAATTTGATAAAGTGGACCGATGCTCGCTAAGGCAAATCAAATCTCTTAGTGATATTGGTATGCAACACACGATGGTCATATGCATGCCACCACAATGCTGGAATAAGGATATCAAACAATGTAGCATAAGGAGATTCAAAACACTAAACGTATGGTCGTACTATAGTGCTTCAAACTAACATGCTAAAAGAACCCAAATGTTAAACTCCCTAGACGTATGGTCATGCCATAGACTATCTAATACATACATAAAAATAATAAAATGTACTTGACATATGGCCATGTCTAAGTACACATGGTGGAAAATAAGTTATGGATGAGTTCGTGTGACAAGAAACTTGACGTATAATCATGCCTTCTAATTGAGTGTACTGTCCGCTTGTGCAAGTGTAATCAAGTCTAGAATGAGTAGTAACAAGAATATGAGTAAATATACATGTTAAGCTCTAATTTATTCAGTGACAAAGATGTTTTACAGCTTCCTAGCACACAAACATCTAAAACACACCAAATGACAGATAGCAAAAAGTTATGAAATTAACAAATGAGGTTTTTTTTTTTAGAACGGCGGTAAATTTATAAAATAGAAAGCTCTAAAAGCGAGCAAAAAGACTACATACAAAGTAAAGGATTGCGTATCCAATCGGTCCAGCAAATCGTAACCTTATTGTTTCTAGACATAAACCAAGAAAACGAATACATTATTATAGTATCAACTATACTACCGCTCCAAGACTTATGAGGTTGAAAAATGGTGTTGTTTCGATTCTTCCAAATAATCCACCATGTGCAATAAACCACCATTTGAATCACTTCTTTCTTCAATTTCGAACCTTTGTAACTTTCAATGGCTTTTAACGTAGACTTGGGAGGGGCTGGGTCCAAGCAATCCACGTCTAACCAAACACGAATGTTGGACATTATTCTGATGAAAAAGTCGCAGTCTCCAAGCAAGTGTTGAATTGTTTTCGGACGAGATTTGCAAATAGGACATAAAATCGAATCAATCTCCAACCCACGCTTAGATAAATTGAAGCGGGTAGGTAATCGATCAAGAAAAATTCTCCAAGCAACAATATTTACTTTTTTAGGGACATACCTTGACCATTGAGTTTCTGAATCTCCCACTGGAAGGAACGAACTGTCAATATGTTTTCTTGTAGCTTTGACCGAGAATTCCTTGTCCTCCTTTAAACACCAAACCCATCTATCACACTCATTATTGATAATGATATTCGAAAGCTTTCCCGAGAGAGCCTCAAATTGGGTCGATTCAGCTCCACCACGCAAATCTCTCCTCCACGAAGAAGACCAAGCATTATTAACCAGGAACTCACAAATAAAGCCTTTTTTGTTTAAGGTCAAGGCATAGAGACGAGGAAAATCTGAAGATAACTTTCGATCTTGAAGCCAAATGTCATTCCAAAACTCAGTCGAGTTACCTTTGCCCACCCGTTTTCTAACTATAGAATGATCATTAAGCTGTATAGTTAGGACTGGGTGTCTTACGAACACCAGGGTTTGGCGACGACTGACCCTGTTCATGGGCGACGACGGTTGCCTGAGCGGTATGTAAACCATAACAGGTGTATGCTTCAGCGAGAACTTGTAGGGACTAAGGAGTATAAGGAGGATTATACTTTGGGGGGGGGGGGTGTTTTATATTGAAAACGTACCTAGTTCTGATTGATTGCTATGTTCGTATAATCTTTTATGTTTTATCCTTAGTGTATGTTTGCTTAAGGGGCTTGGGTTGACCCAAGTGTTTTTTAATCAGGTTTCAAAACGGGAGAAAGATTTTTAGAACTTAGAACTAACTAGCGTAAGCTGAACCTTTTTAGTATGCATATTAGGTGGAGTTGATGCTTCATTTAGCGAGGGCAAGGCTCATACGTGAGCATGACAGGAAAGCAAGCTATCAAGGGAAGCTTTTGGCGTACTGGCATAGTTGTAGTTGTAAATGTTTTTAGTTACAATGTGGTAGATCGACTTGAATATCTCTCTTACTATATGACTTGGCTTAGTTTGATGAAGTTTTAATTTCCGTTGCTCTAGTTATCTCTATTATGCCATGTGTTCATGAGTAAATCCAATGCTTAACCCCACCAGGTGCCAAGTCTGGGAGGTAGGCATCACATCTATGTTTTCCGCTCTTAGATCAATGAATTGATTGAAAAATCACAACTTAAAGTCGGTCCTAACATATGTCATGTGCTTACCCAACATCCATTATTGTTAAAAGAGTGTGACCATCAGATATATGATACTTGGTTCCACTTGATAAGTATGTACGTGAAGTCTGATCAGCTTAATTCACTTAATCACGTATTAAAAGATAACGATGAAGATTAAATACTTAAATAAATATTAAATATTAACCTTTTCTAATCGGTTGCCACAAGCAATAAGTATTGAAAACTTGGAAAGGCTGACGAATAACATACAAAATAAGAAACCTTAGAATTCACCGTGATGAAAAAATGGGATTTTAGAGGCTGGTATATCGCATTTATAGCGAATGTCCTACTCATACCCCATTTTTCCGATCAACTGATACCTATATGTTTTAGGGACATCTATGTTAGGTAGGCCTAGCGATCACAAATTAGTAAAATAGATAGAGTTTTTAATCTTTTGTTATTTTTTAACCAATAGATGTGTGCATTAGATAACTTGTACAAATTAGAATTTTACCTAGTGGTAAGCACATTCCCATATTACCCCACGCGTGATAGATTCGAATCCAAACACTACATATTTCAGTTTTTTAGTTAGTTTTGGCTTTATTTATATTATTATTAGTAGTATAACTGGTTCAATTAATTTTTTATTATCATCATTATTACTATCATTACATTCTGTCCTAAATTTCTTTCAAAACCAACCCGCTTTATGTTTGGATGTAAACATTGTTGGGTAAGATTCTTGTAATTAACAATTGTACACTAAAACAATCAACACACAACCTGATAGCAAGAATCAAAAAATGACTGAACATAAGATTTAATGTAGTTCGATCTAATCTGACCTACGTCCCGACCAACACACAACCGGATAGCAAGAATCAAAAGATGAACACAAGATTTAATACTCATGCTGCAACCAAAAACTCCATATTATTTTCTCCCTCAAAATCTTGCGATAATAAGAAATTACAAGAACAATACAATATATATCACCCATCTAACTTACATGAACTTGATAAAAAAAAATAGATCTAAGCTACCCAACTAGACCAAGCCTCCACATAACCCAACAAACATCACATAATTTTTATTTAAAACAGATTATGTCAAATCTGATATACTTTTACTTTTCTTCTAAATATGTTTTCGTGCTTGTTATGGCTCATTTTTACACTGACGTAACATTATTTTAATTTCCAAATAGACTACCTCGAGGCGCTTTTTAATCTACATTTCGATATTAAAAATTGATCTGTTAGAAATCCATACGTATTTAACCATTTTAATATATATAGTTCAATTACAGATAAGAAACCTAGAAAGGGCCAAACCCTGCAGATTGCATATTAGACAAGCTTGAGAGGGGCAAAAAGAAAGTTATTTGTTAAAAGTTTTTTATGATATTGTTGCTTTCAATTCAGTATACAAATTTGAGTATGAATCATGAACAACATATCTCACCATCTTCGTACCAATGATGTAAGCAACTGTAATAACCAAAAGTTAGTTCGTTAGAAATGCATAAAACAGGTCTATCTAATCCATGTTCCAAGAACTGATCAAAGTAAAGATAACTTTATTTTGAGAAAGATTTGATGTTGTAAATGCACTTTCTTCCAAGACCATTGATTCATAATTAGACGTAAACGAGATCAAGCAGCAAAAAGGTGTTCTCGAAACTACTCAAATTTGCACAAAAAGAGTGGATACCTCAAAGAGTTCAAATGGACTGCCACGCTTGTAAACATCGTTCTTCTTGCTCTTATCCTCGGCCAAGATGTTCGATATGAGTGCTCTCCACCCAATAAGTAACAAAGCAGTGCTACCCATTGTTACTGCAATAAATCTGGTAGGAGGTATGTGACCTATACTTGTAGCCCTAATAAGTAGCCCCAGCTGAAAATGAAAATGAACTCAGTAGAGTTTAATTAACATAAAGAAACATAAGATAAAGATTGTGTAAGTTACTACAATAAAGAGGGAGGGGTGTACATGGTTCGCCTCGGCATACAGTTGTAAAATATCTCAATCAAAACAGTCCAGAACCCAATTTCAGGGTTTGCACTGGTTTTATAATTTATCTTTTTTATAGAAAACTTGTAGAGAAATCTAATCATGCAAATACATTTTAGAGTGGATTCGAATCAAACTGAAATATTATTTAAGAAACAAGGAAAAAAACGAGAGACTATCTATAGTTTAAGAAGTAGGGGTCTCCCAAAGTCTAATACTCGATTTTCAGAGTTGATATCAAAAGCCCTGACCCCAAAAATACTAATTCCTTAACTTGTTTAGCAAAAAACTAAATAAAAAACGACAATTAATTCAGGTACTCATGCACACTAATTAATACTCGCTTCTTACACATGTACTCAACTGACTCAATAACTCGCATCATATTCTGTTTGATCAACCATATAACCAGCGTTTCTATCTTTTAAACTGAATGGCCGTATGATTAGACTTCTTAACCGGCAAACTGTACTTGCTTTAGGTTTGGTAAGTGATTCAAGCTGTTTCAATACACAAAAAATGAGCCTATGTTTGCTTGGCATGAGTATTAAATGATAATTACTAACAATAGTAAGGAGATATTTGGTAGAGCCAGCTTCCCTTTTGAAAGTACTGCTAAGCATTTTCTTATCATAAACTAGTACATTGTCGTCTTGGCCACGCGTAATAAGATTTTATTATAAAAGCAGGGTGGCAATTTGAACCAAACAGAAAAAGAACACCCATCTTATTCTACTTTTATGAGGTGTTCAAATTGTGAAGATTTTTTAGATTTTAGTGTCATAGCTTGGCAAGACTACATGATCCAGATTTAGGTTCAATACTCCAACCTCTTGACTAGGGGTGTAAACGAGCCGAGTCGCTTGTGAGCTACGCGAGATCGAATCGGTAAAAATATCAAAACGAGCCGAGCCTTAACGAGCTCGAGCCGAGCTCAGGCTTTGAAATAGGACTCGTTTACTAAACGAGCTCGAGCCGGCTCGCTAGCCTTATCGAGCCTTTTTTATATAATTTTTATTTAATTTATTAAATATATTTTAAAAATTAATTATTATATATAAAATTATAATAAAATAAGTAAATAATATATATTATTTTCTATATAAAAAGAATAATTATAAGTATATACAAATTTAATTATAACAATATATATAAAAAATAAAAGTTAATTTTAAAAGAGTCGAGCTCGAGTTTGAAAAATTCTCCACGAGCCGAGCTCGAGCTTTAGAAATAAAGTTCGAATCGAGCCAAGCTAGAGCTCGAGCTCTGTTAAGTTTAAACGAGCCGAGCTCGAGCCTAGATGAGCTCGAGCTCGGCTCGTTTCGTTTACACCCTTACTCTTGACACAGTTATCTTAGCGATAGATCCGTCTTAGTGCTACTTTTCAGTGTCTCTTTGCTCGTTTAGTTGTTGTTACTATATGTCACTTTATCTTGAACTCAGGCCATATTTCTCGTCAAATATCTAATTCATCCACAATATCCTTATGGGCTGCAAACCAATTCAACTTTTGTCAAGCAACTTGAGCTTGAGCATAAAAAGCAAGTTTGAAATATATATAACCTGCTGAGATCGAGCTTATAAGGCCCTCCTTATGTAATATGTAGATCTATTAAATAAACTAGAATCTGCAAATGATGTTAATGTTGGATTTTCTTTAAAGTATTGTCGTGTTTTGTTTTTTATATATAGCTAATACTTTTTGGTTATTCTAATCTAATATATATTAAAGACACACATATATATGTGACATTGTAGAAAGGAGAGGAAGGACATTTTAGTCCATTGCAAAACTGTATTGGTTTACCATCTTGTACTAGATTCTTATGTACTAGTTTACCATTTTGTACTGGATTCTTATGTATTGTTTTTGGTTTTAATCATGTACTAGTTTTAATTATTCCATCTTATATTTCCGGGTTTCCCCTATCCAAATCTTCATCCACAACAAAAACATCATCATCATTGGATTATATAAATGTCCAGTCACTTATCGAAATCATCCTCATCATCTAAACAAATTGCATCAGTAACAACTTCTCATTGTATTTAACAAACATTAAATCATTAATTGTTTGTTGCCCTAATATGCTTCTTTTTGTGTGAATCTAAAGAGAAGTTAAAACTGGTAGAGACTTGTTTTTACATAAATGAATACTAAACTAAGGTTCAGAGTACTTGTTGCAGAGCTAGGAGTGAAGTCCTACTCCTAGCATAAAAGTAACAAACAAACATACTAGTATAATGACACTTATAGCAAAGTTATTGGGGACTGGGGAGGATGTGATGGGGGCAAGCCTTAAGTTTATTCTAGATGATAGAGATGCTGCTCCCGCCAAGATACTCGATACTCGGCTCCAAAAATATAACTAAAATATAGTATAATATATAGCAAAGAAAATCAATGCAAAGTGCAAACATCCATACAAATCCATACATGAGTACGAACAATGAAAGTTGTAATCGATAACAAACATCACGTGATGAGTAAGCTACACTGGAGAAAGAGCAAACAACCATATAAGAGCTAGAGATAAAAGAGCAAAAAGACATGTAAAATGAAGCACTAACCCCTATGCAAGTACTATAGGCTGGCTATACACCCCCTAAAACGGTCTATAGGCCCACACAACAATAAGGCAAGGCTCAGGCAAACAAAAGCATCAAGACAAATCTAAGACAAATCTAGACACTCCACAAAAAGTCCATAGCCACAATATGACATCTCCAAAAGCGCTTATAATACCTAATCATCTACTCCAATAGCGTTTCCCGTGACTGGGAATCCCACCTCATTTAGTCATTTGCACATCCCATCTCAAGTTGGGTCTGCCTCCTCCACAGTTCTCTTTTTAGCCATTAACTGTCTCATTTTCACATGACAAAACCATCTCAATTTCATCTGTGATTTCTCCCGAAAAGAACTTTATTTCCTATCCGGTCTCTCCTAGGGTGCCCACATATCCATCTCAGCATCCTTATAGATGCTACCTCTAGCTTTCACGCTTGTGTCTTCTTGATAGCCTAGCAATAGATTTAGTAAAAGATAATCAGTCAAAACGCAACCCTAGAAATTTCCCCATTAATCTTCTTGGAGATTCAGAAAAACCTTCTATCACAAAATACTCAAATGGCCGTTCTCCACTTGCACCAATCCACGTACACTACATCGTTATCTATGTCTCCGTCACTCGGGACAAACTATCCTAAATACATTAACTTGGTTGTCTGCGGGGAAAAATAAGCCTTCAAAACAGTTTTGGATGTCTTCCTCATCAATCGCCACTTGCACCACTGAAGTTACAACAAAGATACTCAATTTAAAGCGAATTATCTTTGAACCTTTGCGCGCTAAGGCTGCTTTCTAAAAGCCTAATAGTATAAAACAAGATTATGCTATTTATGTATAGTGAATAATTGTACATATCACAAAGAGACATGGTTATATTGGATTCGTTATATTGGATTCAATATCTCAATGAAGGCCAAACGGATCACCCACTGAATGGGTTAGGGAGGCAAAGAGAAAAAGAATTGTGATGCTTGTATCAACCTATGTTCTAAAAATCAAGTATGCCTAAGGCGTGCGAGGAGCAGTTAGACAATGTGTATGTCACGTTAAGTGATTGCATGCACAATATGAACATGATTCATGCACTTTTGGGCACTTCATATAAGGTTACGTTCTATGTTCTTAGTAGATTCAATAAAAACTGGATCCTCTTAGCTAAACAGAAGTTTAGTAGAAAGGAAATGGGAAAAGACTAAACGAAAAAAACAAACAAAACATAACATAACCATTCTTGCAGAAAATTTAGAGGATTCACATTACCATTTCTTAAGTTTATTAAATACCAAGAGTTCTTGAATCATATCTTTGATACTTTAAGGTCCTAGTTCTTGTTTCACGTAGAAGTTTAAGGAAGATGTCAAATAGCTTAGTTGGTGATTGTAAGTTAGGTAAGAGGTTGAAAACTATAGTGCCTTAAATGTTACTTTTTAAAACATGAAAAAAATATATATATGTTGACCAAAAGATGGTTTGTTTTAAAAAAATATATATAACTATTAACAAAATTATTAACAAAATACAATGGTTAGAAAATAATAATAATAATATTGTTCTAAAAATGTAACGTATCACTAAACGCTTGGAGCCCAATAATAGACCCTAGTGTTAGAACACGTCAAGGCAAACTAGTAAACCACAGTTACTAAAAAACATTAAGGCCCACCCACGAGTCTAACATAACAAAAATATAACCCTTAAAATAAGTCTTGATAGTTTGCTTGCACAGTCTTAAAGAAGCCAACTACTTTCTATATGAGCAGCAATGGACCGTATCCTTTCACTACAAAACTAGTTAATTGAACATGAAGACTGAAGCAAATAAAAGAACTTACAGGAATACCCAAAGCCCAAGATTTCACAGCAGCAGTAATGGCATTGGTCTTACCATTCAAGCCCCGGCCATCATCTCCATATCCACCAAGAAAATAAGCACTCAAAAACCATCCTGATAAAAATTTCCATTTAATTTTGGTAAAAGGGTAAAAGACATTGCTACTTTGGGCAATTAGCAGACATTATAAAAACAAAAGATAAGAGAGGCAGCCATAGATACCAGCAATAAAAGGGTCAGCGGTTCTCAAAGTCTCAGAATCAAAAACAGAGAAACCATGACTAAATCTTCCTATTGCAGAGAACATGAGTATCGCCAGTACATCACCACCAGAAAGTAGACCCACATGACTGAATTAACAACCGCCAATTTAAAATTAACAAAAAAAGAAGAAAAAAAGAAAAGAAAAGAAAAGGAAAGCAGGTGAACTGAAATTACCCCCATTTCCTGAAACGGGAATTGGTATCCGGCTTTTCAAATTGAATGACGCCTTCGAGAGGTACGTTCTCCTGACTGACGACGGAGATGGGTTGGTCGCCGGAATCGGGGAAATTGGAAGAGGGTTTGGATTTGTTGGTGACGTCAGCGTTAACGATTATAGTTCTGAGATTGGATAACGATGTGGTGGATAAGAATTTGGGGGGCCGGCGACTGGAGAAAAGGGGGGGATTGGGGTGGGTGAACTTTGGGGGATGAAGTGTTTGTGTGGATAGAGCGGTGGTTCCTCCGGCTCCGGCTCCGGCACCGGTGGGACTTAGGTGCAGATACATTGTTTCTGTGGATTTTCTCGAATTAATCTGCGACCATAGGCTCCGTATATGTTCTCGACTTCTCGTCGTCTGTTTTTTTGTTTTACCAGGAAATAAAAATAAAAAAATAAACAAATAAAACTAAATGAAAAAAAAATAATGACTTCTTAATGGGCCGGGCTGAAATAAAATCAAGGTCCAATTACTCTTAATCTGTTGAATTTTTCCCCTAAAGATGTTTAAATCTCTCTACTAACAAACCAATTGGTCACATACCGCGTTACATTTATTCTTAGTAAAAGTTGCATTAATTAAAATAAAATTTCACTCGAAAAACTGAATAAAAATCATAAATAAAAAGAACAAACAAAAAAGTTCAGATACGATAGCGTAACTTTTATTTTATTTTTTGTCTTGGTGTGTCTCTTTTGAGAGCAAAAACACAAGGAATTTAAGTGGGGTGGGGGGAGGCATGTACCAGCCAAACCCTAGGACGGCTGTTATACATCTCTCAAAGCAGCCTGTACGGAATCTCAGCAACATCACTCAAAAGCCGAGCAGCACACATAAGCCCAAATGCACAAGAGACTACTAGAATATATAAAAAACAAACACACAAACAAGAATAAGAATAGAAGGAATTGAGGTGAGTAAATTTAACATCCCAACCCACATCAGTTCACAAACAGATTTATAAGACATAATTTCTCACAAAGGTAATTATGTTGAGCAACAACAAGACTTTTGGTGAAAAGGTCAGCGTTTTGTTCAACAGTATCAACTTTAACAATCTTAAAGTCCTAGACATAACTTTCTTTGTAAGAAAAAAAAAATCAATTTCAAAGTGTTTAATATTCCATGAAACACGGAATTAGCAAAAATTAAGATGGCAGCATTATTATCACAGCTTATGCTAACAGGGAGAGAGTAACTCACCTGAAAGTCATCAAGGAGTTTGGGTATCCAAATAGTTTCACAAGCAGTCATGTTCATTGCACGATATTATGATTCGGCGAAGGAGAGACACGGTTTCCTGTGTTTTGCTTTTCCAAGAGATGAGACGGTCACCAAGGAAGACACGTCAAGGTGTAACAAGGCATTTTCCCTAATCAGAATCAGAGACAGTCATTACAAAATTAAAACAGATTGATGTTTAAGGTTTCAATTTTTTTTATCTATTTTTCCTTCTAGGAGCCCTAACGAGATTTGGTTTGTTGTTTACGGCGGATATAGAGGGAGACGATTGTGTTTCTATGCTGAGTAGGTTATATTCGTTTCCTTTATTTGTTGATTTGCTTCCATGTACCATGTGTTGGATTGTGGGACTAGGAGATGTCAAGGTTTCCCCTTGAATTACCAACTCTCTGGGGATTAGGCATTCTTTGGTATTTTTTTTTTTTGTTTGATTAATTTTCATTTTGAATACTTGCAAGACCTTATATGCATAAGATTGGTCGAGAATATACAAATAATATCTAATAAGTATTTGTTTTCTATGTTCATGAACTCCAAATAGTTATCAGAAGACTGAAGGTATACTTAAATTCAAATTCAAATTCTATAATCATAGAAAGATTGAATTGTGTTCATAAGTTGATGATTGTGTTGTGGAAGATTGTGCTTTTCAAATTAGTAGTTTAGCCACTTACAAAGATAAGGGTATGCAATATGGTGACGTGGGTGGTTGCATGAAAACCCCTCACATCATGGAACACTTCCCCTCATGCACGTGAGTGGTGACGTGAGTAATGTCACGTCTTGGAATGGAGGTGGATGGCTTCAAACGACTATCTGTTATCATTTAGGCCATAAAGGTCCATTAAAAATATTTATTTTATTTTACACCAACAAATATATGTACATACATTTAAGCAAACAAATTTCACACCATATTCTTCATCTCATTCAATCAAAATGCACCCAATCTCTAGAATTCTTTCTACTAAACCATAGTTTTCTTAAACTCATTTTCATCTCATCCGATGAAACCGACACTATGTTCTTTCGAGGCCTCGTCTTCGGTCATCAAAGATGGGTAAACTCGGGCTCTCAACAACCCATGACCCAATGTGGCTACCGTCAAAATTTCATTTCAACGTTTAACTTTCACCAATGTTAATAGTTAACTCATTTTTCATTCTACACCCAATTTTTATTAAAATTAAATCATCATATGCATATCACGTCCTTTTAATACACAATTAACCCAACTAACATTGGGCCCCTATTCAAGTGTAACATCCCAAAAATTTTATAATTAAATTCCCGCTAACGTCTCGTAATATAATTTCGTAGCTATGATGACCCCAAATTTTTTATTACTAATATGGGTTCTAGTATATTATAAGGTGCAATGTGTAAATAAGAGTTTTATTATAAATAAAAAGAAAGAACCAAACTTTGGGGGCCAGAACCATAAATATGGAAAAATTGGATTAGTAAAAGAAGGGGAGAAGAGGAAGAAGGTCGCATATTCGATCTATGGATCGAACTTCATCTTCCCCCTTCTTCTTCTTTGTAAAATCTGCCAATCAAGGGGGTTAAGGCTGCGATTTTTGGCTAGAAACTGGAAATGGGAAGTGTTATTCTTCCTCTAAGACCATCCTTCCATCAAGTAAGTAAAACCCCCATATGTTGCATGTGTAGGTCATGAAAATTTGGACCTTAAATCTGCAAATTCTTGATGTATTGTGAATCCTATGGTGCTAGGAACCTTAATTGTTACATAACTTGCTAGTTTGATAAACAATTGGTGAAGTAGTCACCAAATTGAACCACTATGTTGATGACTAATTAAGAAAGTCATGGAATTGGTTCTAATTATGAAATTCTAACTTGAATAAGGTGCTATATGATGAATTAATGTTGGGTTGGAGGTGATTTCACCTAAACTATGTTAAATGGCCAAGTGTGAGGTTCAAGGGAATTGGTTATATGTGTATATACATGTGTGCACACAAGGTGTTTGATAAAATGCCTAAAAGAAACTAATTGATGATAAAACAAGCAAATTTTTAGATTTTGAGCTTGAATGATCATAGGAGGCATTATGTGCATAAGTGACCCATCCTTGATGAAATTTTGATCTATGGCTATAAATGGTTAGTGAATGCCTTACTTGATATGTGGTGTAACAAGACCATAAAGCTAGAAGTAAACTTGACAAATATGCTTGGTTGTTAAGTATATGAAAACATGTATGCGTAGCATAGAAATCATGTTAATGAAAATATGACAATAATGTTATGTTGTTAAAGGTCCTAATATTGTTACTGACCCATTAGGTGATCAAGTTGATCAAGGTAACAACCAAGGTGTTGGTGGAAGTGGAAACTCAAGCTCACAAGGTAACATCGTTTATGTTACAAGTAATAGATATGAAAATATGTACTTTCATATAAATAGAATGAACCATGAGTTTTACTAAAGGGGGTGACAAATGGTTCTAGGAACCATGAAGCCCGAATGCCAAGGGGTTCCCAAACGACTAGATTTGACCACAATAAAGATTCGGATGAATCAAATAACAAACAACAAGTTACAATGAGCAGAAATGGGTTTATAGAATCCATGCCATGTAACAAAGAGAGGAGTATCATAAATGGTTACAGAACCATAGATCCCCATTGCTTAAAAGTGGTCAAAAGAGCCGTTGGGAAATGCCAAAGGCAAGGACCCGTCTTAACGGGTTAAAGAGAGAAATTAGGTCATATGGATGTTCATTTCAATTGGAATGAAGTTCAATGACAAATGGAGTAACGAATATGCGATAATTTTGTTGTGTCTAGAAAACTTAAGGAAACTTGATAACGAATGAAGTTAAACACACGTTAGAGGTTTATGACCAACAAAATGTGTGCATAGAAATATGTTCATGCTAATTGATTGCAAATGCGAACATAGTTGCAAGAATGTATGTACATGTGTATGGATTTAATTTTTGGACCATGACTCTTGGTGATAACTCAAGGAAACCCCTTAACGGGTCAAACGGGTCGGGTGAACCCGGGGTTGGTTATTGTAGCATGATCATGTCTAAGGTACGTGATATGCATGCTTTTATGCTTAAAAATGTGGTTTGGGACATTCTAAAAGGTAGTAAATAAGTCCCAACAGGTCTGTTGTAAAACTGGTGGAACAGGGTAAATGGCCAATATATTGGCTAAGTATGGAACATGCCAAAATCGGCCAAACCCCTGGAAAAGAGGCTCCAAGCGTATCGCTTGGAGCAAGGAAATCGTGAGACGATACGCCTAAATCTCCAGGCGTATCGCTTAACAATGTTTACATATGCTTATGCAATAGAAAATCACTATTGAAAGTGAGTGAATTGCAGAAAAAGGGAAGGCTTGATGGATGCTCATCAAGATTAAGAAGGACCGATCACGTGAAGATCCACTATCTCGTTCCGCATTTTGGGTTTATAAAACATGTAATGATGTCCAACCAGTTATGGATGTCAAACTAGTTATAATATTTCGTAAAATTTAGTCACAAGGGTGGCATTTCATGATTGATAAATCATATGTTTGAACGAAATTTTCTAGGACCAACTTTTAACATTATAAACGGTTATGTTTGGCATTAAATTGTATACGGGTATTACATCAAGGCCTCTTAGTTTTTGTGATTATCTCATAGACTCATATTTATAAATAACGACTACAATTAACCTAACTAACATTGGACCCCTATTCAAGGCCTCAAGTCCAATCCATCAAGATGTGCTCATTACGTGTCCATTAACTTCCCGCCTAGTTGTAAATTTAGATAAAACTAATTTTATTTAAATCTTGTTCATCAATTATTAATTACATTAATAATATGATTTATTATTAGTTATTTACAAAAATTACAAATAATACAATTAATCGATTGTGTCCTTTTATTTACCAGTGAACTATTTAAGCGGGTTTGATGTTCGTTGCACCCGGTGTAACTTTTACGGGTCGTAACATAGTCAAGATCGTGATTTGTCGGGTCTGGACATATAATATCCAATAGTCACTCACTTGAAAGATCACGACAAGATCAACGTATATAGACAGAGACGCTCTAGCTGCATATGACTGCCCCAACCAGTTATGACACTTCAAGTCAACAACTAATGTATATATATGTTATCCAGCAACACGATATAAGACTTATGGTAAGTCGTGTTCTTTTATCCTTTACGTATAAGACATGAATTGAACAATGAGACATGGATTCAGTTTAGTCTCATCTAATGTTCAAACATTATGTTTCTCGATCTAGATTCAAAGTGGTCCAAAGCAAACACATTGTCAGTTTGGGTAAGGCTTTAAACTTAACACATGGAATCAACGAAGGACCCATATTATCTAGTCGTTGCATATAATGAAAGAGTATAGAATTCCTTATTGAATACATATAGCTCCCACTGAGCTTCAGATCTGTTCTCAAAAGTAGCCTTTATGAATGGAGTTACGCGATAGCAGTTGACTACAAACAAAGAATAGACCTTGGTAAACGGAATTAAAGATCGAATATGTATAATCGAGTCTAAGGATACTAAATGAGTATACAATTAATCAAATCCATCTTATGGTTGAATCCATGAACATAATCTGATATGAGTTATATTCAAAGTCATTCTCGAATGAGGCCTGTGAGTTTGTGTTGTTAACTCTTTGAGTCCATAGTCAAAATACTCTTACTTCATATTCACTCCCACGATTCTGATCGACTCAGATAAGTTTTGAACACAAGACTCGTGGATTTTAAACATATTAAAATCGATCATAGTTATAGAAATCTCAGTTTGCATTTAACTCTGTAAATCAAATGTGAATGCTGATGTATAACTGTTACAGTTCGTACATCCAAATATTAAATCAAAGTTTTAAGGCTAGTCGGTCTTGGTCAAACATCATTTGTATTATGTTAATGAGTCTTACGAGCCATTGTTTTAGTGACCAGGTCAACTAGGTTTTGATTTGCGTTATCTTTTACTTATTAAAATATTTCATTCTTCTAGTATTTCTCTAAATAGTAGAATTTCCTCAATGTGTGATCCCTTTGCAATCATAGTGATCCTTCGTGTGCACCACATGTTCTATGTGATGGCAAATATCTTTATTGGTTAAAACGGTAACATTTTGAACTATTTCAGACAAGCCGTGATAACGATAATTTTGTTTGTAGGCCAAGATGGGTATATTATTGACCTAATTTACATGCTCATGTTTGTGATAACATATTGCACGGGAGCATTCATTCAGTCAAGTGTCGATGGTAGTGACTTTTGGTAATGGTTATTGTGTAGGCCAACACTTGTCATGTAAAGTAGTTAATGTGGTCCTTTGTAAATCTTTTCATTACATTTACATTATAAACCTGTGAACTCACCAACATTATTTTTAACCGGTTAAGCATGTATTTCTCAGGAAAATAACATTTGGGTTAGGACTTAACAACATGCATTTAGGAGTCCACTTGTTAGGCGTTCATTTTGGGACATTCATTATCATCTTATGTCATGTTTCGGAAACAACTTATCAACCACTTGCTTCGTCAACTTATAGACATTTAAATGTAACCACTGGTTGTGTTTTTATTTAACATGTCTTTCAAATTCATATAGAGTCGTTCAATCTAAATTATATGTTGTTGTTCCATGAAGTTATGATCTTGCGGGAGCTACCGTGCTTGGGGTGTGACACCCAAAGAGCCCGTTTCATCCTTGACCATCAAGCCACTCACGCACTTCTTGTAAGAGATTATTTTTCAACCGATGTGGAACCCACCTACCTTGCTTTGTAGAAGTGCACCGCCAAGATTCTTCGTATGTGTCGTGGTTTCAACAAAGGGTGGATGCTACGGGTGTCAGTTGTACCGCTTTGCAAAAGTGCACCACCAAGATTCTTCAAATATCGTATGATTAGTATAGAGATTCGTTTGATGAGTATTTGAAGATGTCCAATAAAATCATCACTCGGGATTGGTTCTTTCTTAGTTACTTAGTTTTTTTTTTTGTATTTTCTTTTTATATATGTAGTGTTAAAACATTACAACTGTTTAGTGTACATGCGTATCCCGTGACAATGCGTGGATAAGTAATCTTGTTTATCAACAAAATTCCTTCATAAAACCGCATTCCAATTCATATTTTCTTGTTTATGCACGTTTGAAAGATAATTTATAAGATAAGCATAATATATTTCTATGTCCAAATTCAAAATGACACATAAAGTGGACCACCAAAAGGAAATGTACCAAATAATACAAGTATATACCAAGAGTTGAAACACCTTTGATACTTTATTTTCAATCCATTTCTAGTGATCCAAAACACCACCAAACGCATTTCAATTGACTGGACACCCATCTGCAATGACGCCTTTGGCCGTAGGACAAGTAGCTAAGGGGCAATGTTCGCCGTCCGTACCCCACCATGAAATTCCAATACCCGACATGGTGAGCGAAAAATAAAGAAGTATACCCATGAAAGCCAAACCGGCATCAAGCGCAGCGGAAAGGACATAATTGTACTTTTGCCACCATCTCTTTCGGTACTTCAACACGAAGAAGTTGAAAATCGTGCCCACGAAAACCCAACTGTTAAAATTTAGTGTTGTCGCCGGAGGCATCATTGCACATGACCCCAAGATTACAGGGAGGTTTATAAGTTGTATCCATTTTTGGTTTGGGAACGCCTTATGAAACATGTACACAACAAGAGGTCCGAGAAATCCAACCATAAAAAACCAGTTAAGGGCCGAGTATGCCCCAAGAGAGCCAAATATTCTTTTGGGCCCTACTAATCCCCAAATGACTGACGCGTCATAAAAGACACGATCCCCGGGGCACGTCCATGGGCTATCCGGAGGAAGTAGTTGATCTTGACATATGTTTTCAACCGTAGTTAGTAGCCACCATGCAACCGATATGTTAATTGTCCCCGCGATAATGGTTCCAATAAACTGAACTAAAAACATCGAACGAGGTGGGATCTTCATGTAATGGCCTAGCTTGAAGTCATTAAGGAACGAAACGGCTTGAGCCATACTAATATAGCCATAGGTTTTGAAGGTAACATTGGCTATCGGCCTTCCCGGATATATAACTCCCATCAAGTACTCCGTGATGATATTTAGCCCCGGAGTCTGAAAAATGCTAAAAAACGTCAAAAATCTATATGTTCGTTACCCTATAATTAACTAGCTAGTAACGATGAATTAATCCGAGCCCGAGTTAGTTATATAAATTAATTACCTGATTTGTAGTAGCTGTGATGACGCTGATGGGGAGAGTAAAACTGGAAGCTAGAAGACATGCTAAAAGGAGCCCCCACCATGGCATTTGGATTTGATCTTTCATAAAAAGGCAAAGCACGAGTGAGAGGATAACCGAAGAACCAACGAGTAAATAAAACCACCAATTTGGTATGTCTTCATATTTCCTCATGAGTTTAGTGTGAATATCTATCTTTCCCTTTGTCGAAGCTCGAAATTGGTTAACTATTTCCCTGGAAAGATGAAATATATAAAATAGTAATGTTTGTATATTGGAAAGCTAACAATACTATTAGAAAAACATATATTTGAAAACACACCTAAATTCATGAATAGGGTAATCTGGAAAGAAAAAAAAAGGAAAAATTCTCATTTTGTTCATCTTAAAAAAAAATGCGAAGCTTTTGTTTATTTGAAAAGTCTATCCCTCACTTTATCCATGTTTTACGTTCTTTCCCTCCCTACCATAGATTTTATGGTCGTCTTACCATTAAACATCATTTTAAATCTTGACACGTGACACTAATGATTGAATCTACCATAAAAGTATGTTCTAATCGATCATAAAATATGTCAACTACACATTTTTTGGAAATTTTAAAATATTAGGTTTACTTATGTTGATGGAAGAAAAGAAAAACAGAAAAGATGCATTAGATAATACATACCTCCCATTAAACAAGACAACATGCGTTATGGTAGAAATGACAGCTGCAAATCCAATGCCATAAGTAAGCGCAAAAAACGTACTCATATGTATCCGCCCTTGTTTCTCGTACTGTTTCATATCTATCTCGAAATCGTCATTCACAATCGCCGACACATTATAAGTTTGTCCTCGATGATCAAACAAATGAGACGAGAAAATGGGGAAAGTTTTCGCACCATACATATCGAACCCCCAATACGCGATCGGGATCAGGACATACATGACCATCACAAACCCGATGTAAACGTTCACAATCGCAAAAAACGGGGTCACGAGTGGGCTTCCCATGAACGATGCTATTACAGACCAATCTACCGTGAACGATAGAATCCCGAGGCCTTTCATGCCCGAACCGATTTGTTGGGCGGTTACGGATTTCGAGAAGACGAGGCACAAGATGGAGAGGTTTGAGAGAGTCGGGAAGAGGTATCCCGGGATGATGTACCAGGTGAAGCTACAAACGAGTGCTATTACGAAGAACTTGGCTCGTGACATTCGGGATGATGTGTCCGTCTCGTGGAGAGCCCTGATCGAAGGAGTGAAACGAGTCGTGGATATGTGAAAGTAGTATGTAATCGAGTTAGTGAGAAATGGGAAGAAAGGGAAGATATGAACCTGAATAGAGAGACTTGAACAAGAGAGCTTGGCCACCACATTTGAGCAGGGTCCACAACGTATTTTCTCAAAACACCTGCCCAACCGTATCCTAGTACCTGCTTATAAAACAATATTGTTTTGTTTGTTCCATTGACATTAAACAAAAACGAAACGAAAAAATCTAGCTTAATTAAATTTAAAAACGGGGTACTGGTTTCAAAATAAAATATACTTTTGGGTCTTCTAAATGGTTCGAGTATTGTCAGTAAAAAGTTAAAACTTTTGATTAATGTTAATTGTTTAGATTAAATAAATAATGGAAATGGTGTTTACGGGTGTATTAAGGATAAATTAAATAAAAGCTACATCTTTAAGCCTCTCTTTTATCGATTGGTGTCTTCATGGGGAGGTTTATTTGAGAACTATTTAGTTTTAAGAACTAACCTAAGCCACTATAATTATATATAAAGAAATCCCACATGAATTTGAGCGGTCCTTGTCCTTTTAAAAATCAGTGGCTTACAATTGTTCTTAAAAGTTTTCAATTTAAACTGACTCTATATAGGTTCGGGTTCATTTGATAACTTTTTTATTTTGAGAAACATATCTAAACCACTAATTTTAGGGGAGAGGGGGGGGGGGGGGGGGGCACTATAATTCAAGATGGGGGGGGGGATTCTCAAAAGTTTTCAAAACCAATTGGTCCTCAAATTCATAGGGGGTTTCCTTATATATAATTGATGAATTAGAATTGTTTTCAAAAGTTCTTAAAACCATTTTCAAGTGAAGCTAACCCTGCTTATGTAATGCCTATTTATCACTCACTAGGTATAAAACATATTCTTATATAATATATGTTTTGAACATCTAAATTAACTAAATATTACTATACTCACACGTTTAATTATTTGCATTTCTAAAAGGTTTTTAGGTTTTCGTTTGAAGTATTTGTTAAATTACAGAAAATATGATTGGTGGATACTGTTGAACCAATAGAATAACTACAATTAGGGTTTACAAACAAAAAACAATAAGGTTTATGGAAAACTTACCTGCGTAGTGATCACAAGAATCCAACTAGCAACGAACGAGATTTTCCGATGATAAAAAGCTCTAATGATATCAACAATCGACACAGCATAAGCGGATCCGCTTCCAAAAGCGGATCCGGCATTTGCAAATATCGAAATAAGAACATGCTCTTTCATGTTAAACGGGCCCGGATTCAGCGTAAACTCAAACCCTAAAAGCCGAAACTTCTTTGCGGGAAGAACCGCCGCCATGAACCGGCCAATGGGAAGAGTGGCAACTTGCACCGAAATCATGGAGATTATGAGAGGTTCTGTCCGGTAGCTGAAGAAGGTGTTGAGAAATGATAGGATTACACAAGACAGGATGCCGAGAAACCACATCCTGAATGTCCACACTGGCAGCGATGGATCATCGGTGGTCGATACGGTTAACCTGACTTCTTCGATGGGTGATTCTTCATCGGGATCTATGGTGGTGGCTGGTTTTGCACTCTCGGTATCCATGGTGAAACCAAGAGAGGGTGAGTATTAGGGTTTTCAAGAATATGAATATATGAAGGAATTTGTTGAGTTTATTGGGATATTTGTGTTTGACCTACTCACACTCTTTTCGTTCAATTACAATCAAGTCTTTAAAATTCAATATTTTTCTAAGTTTTCTTTTAATTAAATTACAATTGAGTCTTTAAACTTTAATACCTTTAAACTAAACTAGTTTGTCACTTGGTAAGTCATGTACTATATATACTAGGGCATTCTATGGAGAATGCTGATATACATCAAATTATAAATATTTTATATCCAAATATTCCTCATAAAATTGACTAAAACTAATTAACTATCACTGAAACACGACCCGTTCCTCAACTATCATGATCCGTGCCCCTTTTTAGCAATGCCCAGGAAGAGTTGACTTTCGTTCCTGCCACACGCGGCCCGTGCTCCCCAGCCAACACGGTTCGTGCCCCTGACCTCTGTAGCACACGGCCCGTGCCCGCTTCCTGCCATGACCCATGCCACTTACACAACACCTTAAAGGACGATCTACTGCAAAGCACGCCTCGTGCCCGATGCTGAAAATTGCCTATAAAAGCCAGCTTCAAGCCCTTATTCTCACAAGCCTTAAGCTCAGCTTCACACACATCCACTTACTATATATCATTTTTTGGGCTATTGTTTTCGGTGTTCTAGTTATTCGTCAAGATTGTAAGAACTTCATCTTAAGAAGAATTTGATTTGTATTTGTCTATAAATCTCTCATCTTCTGTTAAGCAAATCCCTAAAGTCATGCATATGCTTGGCTATATTCTTACACTTACTTGGGGGAAACGAGTCTTTGGCAAGTTGGTAACGATGAGTTTATGAACTTAACTTAAGGTAAGTACAAATGACTTTATGGAAATTCTTTCTATTAAAAGTGTACTTGTAACTCTTTTGAACAAGCGTGCATTGCATATTATTGACCATTTGAGGAGTCAAAATTAAGCTCATCGGTCGGATTTGTGACACCCGACTCGGGGACGATGCATGATGTTGACTCGCACCCCATGCAAAGTAATACTGATGTGTTCAGAACGATACCTAAAAGTAACTATTTTATCCTAGACCTAATCCTAGACCTAATCTTAGACCTAAACACGCCTAATTTTACCGAAACTAAACCGAACCTAAGACAAGTGTACCTATCGGGGACAGTATAGCTACAGAAGACCGGATATCGAACCCTAAGGACACTATGAGACAAGACTCAACCTAGGACTTAATGAATGGGAATTTGAGTGAATTGGTTTTGTGAATTCAGATTTAACTAAATTAATTAACTTAATTAACTAACAACCAAAAACATGAAAACTTAAGAGAAATTTAGGTACTGAGAAAGGTACCACCTAGACCTAGAATCCTAATCAACACTAACAACTTTACTCGGCTATGACAACTCTGATGCCGGTTAAGTCGCCTCCCGGATTGTTCCTAACTATCATCTCTAACTCTCGAACAAGGGTTCACCTTTTGAGTCCTTCCCACTTCAACTAATTCTAACCACCTTCGAAACAATCTAGGACACCTTAGGACAGCAGAAGCTACCACTAACTACCACAACTGATAAGGAATAGTAGATTAACTAAATCCCTAGGGCACCCCTCTCCCGAGGCAATGTTATCCTAGTTTAATGACCAACCTGACTACCCGATATTCCTATCCCCTCCCGAAATGTCTAGAAAAAACAGCACACAACAATCAATTTAACAATCATTAGCTAACACTATAATTCAAGACTTCTCCGAAACTACTCCTTAGTTACTAACCCTAAACCTAGCAACTTTAGATAATTTACCTAACCCGAAAGACATTCAAAGATAAATCAAGCATCAATTAACAACTATTAATCTGATTTGCAACACACATATGCATTCAATCACAGCAATTAGTGGAACTTATTGTGAAAACATCAATCAAATTATCAAAAGCTGGATAAAAATGAAAGTGCTAATTAATCATCCACATGGTTTAGGTGATACTAACTACGTACTTAGCCAACAACCATGTTCATGTTAGAAACATAATAAATGTCCAGAATTTAATAGTAAACGTAGTTGCATAAAGTAATTGGTTAAGAAAACAAGAGATAAAAGAAACCGAAATCGAATGCTTGAAGTTCAATGGTTGAATCTAGTGACTTCCCCTTGTTCCTCGACCTCTCTCAGTTTTAAGAATCGTCCTTGATGCTCCCAAAGTCGCCTGAAGTCGAAGGAATCCGAGTTAAACCCTAAAAATCGAATTTATATCCAAGTTACTTGTTTTGCGGGTTTTTACCCTCCAAGCATATCGCTTGGAAGGACATTCGGTCTAGGCGATACGCGCGCTGCGTATGTAACGACAAATTAGTCGGCCGAGTTGATTTTGACTTCCGTTGACCAGCATTCCCCAAGCGTATCGCTTGGGGACTCTTCTCTCTAGGCGATACGCCTAGAGCTCTCAATTCATCCCTTGGTCCTTTTCTTCTTGTTCACTTCTCTTCAATCCTCGTGTGGCCTCGAGAATTAACCATTAACCTACGAAAACACAATAAAACCCTAATAAAGACTCAAATAACTATAATGACTAAAACACATAAAATGACTCAAATTGGATACAAAACCGACTTAAATGATATACAAATTACACGGGAAATTAGAATGTGTTTGCAACACATCAAACATCCCCACACTTACTATTTTTTCATCCTCGAAAAAATACCGCAATGGAATCATAACCAGGGACTCAATCTCTACTTTACCAATTTATTCAACTTCAATATCCATAGCATAGCCTAGCTCGCTTATCGGTATTTCGATCCATTTAAACCCAACCACCGACCTTTAGCCCTAAATGCATCATTTAGTATTCATTTATGTTTGATCATTCAACCTAATGGATTCCACTCTTAAAAATCACAATTTTACCCTAATCCCGTCTCAAGATATCAAAGTCTAGGTTTAAACCATATGGGTTTTCCTACCATAGTATGTTAATATATATAGGTCTAAAAAATAATGGATTAATGATGAATGGATGATTATTTTATTTGAGAAATTTTCAAAATTTAGAGAATCAATTCATGGATGCATGCATCAAATTGCGATCCCGATGGGTAGCATGTAAATCTAGACTCAATTACCTAACCTAGAGGCGTATCCTTGAGTCGCAATCCCGAAGGGAACAACTAGGCGTTGATATATACTTAAAAACCAAAAAGCTCAAAAATGCATGGAATTGGAATATGAAAAATTAAGCGCCATCAATAGCGGATTTACTCTCGTAAAAAGATAGAAGCGTGCTTATATTTAAGAGACATGTATATATGAAAATATTGAGGTGCCTATCTTCTATTTTTGACAGTTTCGGTATACATTGATAAAAATAACGTGGGAATCCACTAAAGCAAACATATTTATCCAATTAAAGATTAAATTTATTTCAACAATTGACACATAAGGATATTTTTATGCACAAAGATCGGTTTGGCCTACGATACACCGCAACTAGCTAAAAACAACTACCAATTAATAATTATTCAACAGTTAGCACATTAATTAGACAACTGAACCCTGATTGTCTATCTTTCCCATTATATTGCAGCATAAATTAAGAACATTAATTTTTTTTTCTTTTTCATAAACACACTAAAAATAAAACTAAGATTCAGGACTTCTCATCCCCACACTTAAACGACACATTATCCTCAATATGAGGTGAGAATAAAAATAAAAATAAAAAATAAAGCACACTAAAAATAAAAATAAAATAAAACTACAAAGGAAAAATAAAATAGATATAACATGAACAAACTCCCCTGAAATTGATAAGGATAATTGAAGGCGAGTTTCTTTTCACCTGGTCCTCCATTTAATTCCATGGGCTTGAACGTGTGAATATCATCGGACCTACAAATAAAGACACAAAACAAAAGACACGACTTGACAAAACACACTGGTAACGTATACAAAAAATAAAAATCACCAACTATAAAAATAAGTACAAAAGAAAACTAAGTCAAAATAAATTAAGAACTAGTGTTTACCTGGAATTCAATAGCTCGCACGAACCGGCAAAAAATAAAAATATTTTTTTTAAATACTCTAGGCGTAACGCTTAGAATGGGAGAAGCAGCAGGCGATACGCTTGGAACAACAAGTAACCGACCCCAAAAACTCCTTTCCATGCGTATCGCCTAGAGTAATGCTCAACTCAGGCGATACGCCTAACTCAAAATTCACAGGGATCATGTTGATTTTTTGGCTCAAAAAATTTCTATCTCTTTTGTCCAAAACTCCACTGTGACCAAATTTCTTTCTACAAACCTGCACAAATAAACCAAAACATACCTGGACAACCTTCCAAAACAATTCCATCATCTTGAGCCTCTTGAATTTCTTGCAAACACCAAAAAACATAAAAACGCAAAATGAAAAAAATGCACGAAATCACAAAAAAGCAGAAATCAAACTAAAGTTACAAACTTTACAACTCGGACACTTATTCAATTTAGCTTAAAAACTCTAAACAACCTCCGAATCTACAATCCAGAGGCTTAGACTTCACATCATTCATTATTAAAATAACTGATAATGACCTGGTTCCTCATTTCATTCTCCAAACCTACTCTCTTAACTACCCAACTACCAAAACTGATCAAATCCAACGACCCTTTGACCTTCCAATGCGTAAACCGACCCGAAAGAAATCTAATTTTTCCTAGAAAGCTCAACCTCGGTTCATTTTCACAATCAACCTCCACCAAGTTCCCCACACTTGGACTACAAATACGTTAGCACTAACATCCATTAAGTCTCCAAGTGTGGCTTTCCTATGCTCAAATTCAACTACCACAATCTTCTCTTCGCTCACTAAATCACTGGGTTCTCCTAACGGGTCATCTAATTCAATTTTGTCAACTAAATCATCTAACCCCCAGGGTTCTTCCCCAAACTTATCCTCAACTACACTCTCACCTTCAAGCGTATTTCCAACCACTAAATCAGCCCTAGTCACACATCCTACACAACGATCCATATAAGATATTATAACATCCGCCTCCGACCTGTTTAGCAAAACTTGACCCGTTTTGAGTTTTCACCTTTTGGCTTGAAAATTATATCAAAGCATTTTGAAGATTTGGTTAAACATTTTACATGATCTTTAACTATTTTCTATAATCAAAATTATTTCATATTATTTGTATGCCTGAATAATTAGAGTTGCTTTAAAACAAAAGAATAAATCCTTTTCGCAATTATTACACATGCTCGGTACTTGTTTTATCAATAATCAAAGGAGGTTCATGTATTTACTAACTTACTAGTCCAAATGATGTATTTTTAATGTCTGTTAATTATTTTCCAAGTCAAATGAATTAATCGTCCAATTTTTTAGGTAATCAATTTACTTAAAACGAAGGTGAAACGATTTTCAATTTTAGCGCGAGTTCGGGAATTAACCGGACGATCCGTGAATCTCGAAAATCATATTTTATGGTTTCACAATGTTCATTTAAGCATTTCATAATTGTGTTTCAAATTTGAAATCCATCTGATATGTAACGAGCAAGTTAGAGCAAAAAGAGAAAAATAAAAGAAAGAAAGAAAGAAGGAAAGAAGAAAAATAAGAAAAGATTGTGGCAGCTAGGAGGATCAAACCTGCGACCCCCGGGTCTAAAGTTCGGCGCCCTATCCATTGAGGTGTTATCACTTTTGTGATATGTATCAGGTTTCCGCTTTTATATTTTGTCATGTTGACCTGATCACGACCAGCTCGATTTTGGGACCATATTTGGGATAAAATCTTCGTTTCTAACTCGTTTTTTACCTGGTTTTCTCCTGTAATTTCATCTCAATGTCCCCTAACTTGTTCTTCAAGCCAATTCCATGTTTAATTCGAATTCATTAATCAATTTGATTCGTTTCCATATTTAAACATATTGACTTTCTCACCAAGACTTTCATTTTTGCCAAATTAAACCCTAACCGACCCTCTACCCTTTAAATAGCAGTTGATATTGCTCCTATGAATCTCCCTCAAGATTCTGTAAGTCTCAATTTCGTGCCTTATCCAACCGTTCGCGTTTTCAAAAGTCAAAGACTAGTAGTTTGACCTTCCGAATTGACCTGCTTCCCTCGATTTTCACGAGTAAGTTTACTCATCAAATTTTCTTGTTTTTGTATGCTCTACAGTACCCTGTTGCTGGGTTTGACCAAAAAGTCCTCTGTGTCAAAAGTCAAACTTTAAATGCACACTTTAATCGGGGAAAACCTACCAAAAATCACAATTACCATTTACCAAGAGTTGTAATCTGTTCCAAATAATCTTATAAGTATATTTTGATGTTTCCAAACCATCAAAACTGGATTTTTATCAAAAACCTAAGAGTTATGCATTTTGACTCATTAAAGTAAGCGTTTTATCGCATAGTTTGCTAATCTAAAAATTTTGGAGCGAATGAAACTCACTAACCCACTTATGGGATGTTAATAAACATATGTTAAGGTTTTCATAAGTCTAAATATGACCGTCATAATATATTACAACTTTTGGGCCATTTATGTAACTATTGAAACTTAAGGGGTAGATAGTGTAGTTTTACCAAAGATATGAAATTTTCAGATTTTTTATGATGTTTTAGTAATTATATAATAAACCATAAATTCTGAAAAGTTATATTTTAAGACTTTGTTAAATTGACATAATTAACCCCTAAGTTTGAGAAATTACAGTTTTAACCCTAAACTTGGAATAATTATCAAAAGTGGTATTTATGTTCACAAAAGGGACTTTTAGTACTATTAACCATTAAATAAAATATTTTTGACATAATTAATTAGTAAATTCCCCAATTAATCATTTAAATCATTGTTTGATCGTATTGGTCTTTATACTTGTTCGGTCCTTCCAATCACTAGGTCTTCGTCGGGGTTAGTTCTTCTCCTGCGTTGCTCATTCTTTGTGGCCTGCTTGCTTACCAGGTGAGTATTCATAGCCCCATTTTTGTTTTATGTTTTGGGGTGTAACATGTACACTTATCGAACTTTCATGCTATATATTTTTCATCTAACTCAAATGCGATTCTTGTTCGTTATGGTGTGTTTTGCTTGTATGTGAACTGTATGTCATATTGCATGTTGTTCTTTCATCATATTTCATGATCATTCGCGTAACATTAACTGTAAAAAGCATGGGTTCCATTAATAGATCTATTGTGGTGACGACCCACTTGACTTGATCGGTTTTCGCGTCGAGTGATTGGTAACCTAAACGCCAGGATTGGTTTATGCACCACTCTAGTACTTGCTTTATTTCATTACATGTTCTTTCATACTTGTGCTTTTCCATGTAGCGTTAGATCGCATGTTTTCACTTACATTCTATAATAAACCTATGTTTACTAACCAACTCTAGTAGTTGATTTATTATATTGTACATGTTGCAGGACATAACTGATGATTATTTGTGGACGCATAGGACATGTTTTTGGACCTATATTAAGTTTAAAATAACTTTTGTTCGAATATTATTTGTTTAGTTGTATGACATTATTTATGATTAATAAATGGCATGTTTGAATACGGTAACTAGATTTAGTTGTTTTGAGCATCTGGATAATCATCATGCTCAAACGTGTTCCGCCGTTGGTTGGGGTGTGACAGATATAAAGGACTCTAGAAAGTAAATGGACTCGTCGCTACTAAATCCCGATTTACCTACCTCAAATGTAAGACTCTCCTCATCGACCCTCAAAGTAATTTTACCCTCATACACATCAATGATAGCTCTGGCAGTCTTAAGGAAAGGTTTACCTGAAATCTGAGGGCATCTAGCATCATAATCAGTATCAACAACCACAAAATCAATCGAGAACAAGAATTTATTAATTCTAACTAGTACATTTTCCACTATTCCCTTAGGTTTAAGTAGGTCCCGAAAATGGTCCTAACACGATATCTAACCCATATACACGTACGGAATCCGTGTATAGAATTGATTCAAGAACATAGAGGAAATAGAAAACGATGTAAACAAACAATATCAAATTCGATTGAATCAGGAAAACCGATGCACACGCATTGTTCTACTCGTCTGGTACGTTCGAGATTCCTAGAGAATTCATGTCCCCCTCTGGTTCATGAAATTTTTATCTCCCAAATGGCCAACCCTTACAAATGACTAGGAAATGAGTATAAATACTCATTTCCTATACAAGGCCTTTTAAGCCCAAGCCCACTCCTAACAAAATTCATCTATTTCGAACCCACTAAGCCCATCCCAACATATTTAATAATAGTCCACTCAATAAACTAGCCTATAATTATTTAATACACAAGCCACTAAATTATTTTCATACAGTCATCCCCTTGGCTTGTGTATTAAATATCTTTAACTTTTGAAATTCTTCTTTTTGACTTGTTGGTGTAGGTGTTGATGAAGATTTTTTCTTTGGCAATTCATCTTCACTGGGCTTCATGTGAGACTCTTGGAAACTTTCCGCTTAATCAACATCAGCTTGAACTTCTAGAAATAAACAAGCAATGAGAGGAGGATTCTCATACACTTGTTTCTCTTGAATGAAATCGTGTTCTTGCTGAATCATCAGAAATTGTCTTGATTGCCTTTATTTAGAGGATAAAAATTTTGATACCTCTATTTTTGCCAAACTTGGTTGTTCTTCTTCAGGCTACACGATCTTGACTGCTCCGCAACATTTCCTTCAACAACTGACTTGAAGTCTTCAGCTTCCCCTCAATTTGTGAACATCTTCTTTTGTAATCTTTAAGAAGCTTTAATAGAACCAACAACTTCCCCTAAATAGTAACTTTCTTCAGATAAGGAAGTCTTGTCCGACTGGTTCTTTAACTTGAGCTGCAGCAACAACAACTTTTCATCACCATGATTATTAGCTTTTCTCTTCCATTCGTTAACCTATCTAACATATCAAAACATTTGAAAAAAATACAAACCACCAGACATATGACAACTGGTCTCTAGGTTAATAGGTGAGTAACATTGTTTTAACCAAAAACCCTAATACTGATTACGAGTTTTCTATAAAACTCCCCCTTAACCCAAGACCTCTTTTAACTTCTCCTTAGCTGAGTTTTCCCTTAGCTGATGATTTGCCGTAAGATAATACATATTATCTCATCTCCCCCTGGGATAATGCATATTATCTCCCCCTGAGATAATGACCTCTATTTTGATAATGCTTATTATCTCCTTATTATCCCCCCCCCCCCCCCCAAACTTTGGGTACATTTTAGGGGTGGCACACCATCATGCAAACACATTGAAACTTCTCAAATTAACCTGGCCAAGACATAAAACCAACAACAAAAACTTAAATACTCAGACAAGAAAAATAAAAAATTGAACATAAATAAACCATGTCAAACATGAGAAGCTTTCTAAGGGATCAAACCGTATGAATCTGACAGAGGAACCCTTTTCAGCTTTAGTTACTCGAACACGTCCAGGTGATTGCCAGTATATTGATCCACTTAAACTCACGTTCCTTGCCTTTACTCAGGCTGTTTGTCACTTTATTATATTTCCAGTTTGTTAATTATGAACATATATCGGTCACACACACATCCTAGGTAAGTTAACCATACAGTCTATAAAGTACGCAGATTCTCTACCACATATTTTCACATCTCTATCCAGAATTCTGAAACTTTTCTCGAGAGTTTAGATGAGAAGAGAAAGAATAGATCACATAGACTTTGAGTATAATATAGAATTCAACTAACTTCCCAGTGGTGTTTCAATCAGGCTACAAACTGACGTGTGACACGTAGTATGCATTAGTGACTAAGGCTAAGGGTTTTGGACACTTGAGGGTCTCTTTTGTTGTGCTCTTAGGCATCTTTTTGGTGTTTTTATATATAGCTTTTATGTATATATATATATATATGTATATATATGTAGTGATCTACAAGCACGTCGGTACAGTCAAATTCAGGTCTTTGCTCACACAAAACAAAGGAGAGCCTGACTAATGGCTTACACATCCCCAGGTCTTTGCTCACACAAAACAGAGGGGACGCCGAATTTTTTAGCTCAGTTTCATACTCTTGGCGCATCTATAAATCCCCTGCCATATTATATCTATCAGCACCTAGGCCTTGGAGATTCTATCCCTACGCGCATGATCATATCTCTTGCGGATCGCTCAGTGAAGCAACCTCAGGGGATTATGGAGAAAGTACTTGTTAAGGTTGGTAGGTTTGTGTTCCTCATAGATTTCATGATCATGGACATGGAGTTTGATGCTAAATGTCCACTCATTCTTGGTCAACCATTTCTTCGCACTGCTAGAGCGTCTATAGATGTTTTTGAGGGTAGGATCACCTTGAGTGTAAAGAATGAGAGCATCACTTTTGAGGTGGATAAGTCTAGGAAGAGTAACTACGAGTCCGTATATCTATAGATCCTTTTAAATCATGTGTGGACCGTTGTGTATGGTATGTCACTGGGAAAGAGTTGGCAGTGGGTAATAGGTTAGGTGAAGGTGAGGATGTGATAGAACCCAAGGCTTGGGAGGTTTGAGAGGATGTGAAGAATCTGGATGATTGGGTAATGATAGAGCCCAAGTGTGGGGAGGATCCGAGGGGGGGGGTCTAAAGTGTTAGATGAAGTTGGTGACCCGCATGATGAATCCGGTGAATTGGTGAGTGTAGAAAAAGTTTTGGTAGTGGATAGGGTACCTAGGAAAGCCACACTTAGTGATTTGGTTGGTTTCGAGGATGATCTGGTTTTTTGTTCAAGTGTGAGAACATAAGAGGTGCTTAGTTGTTTCTATGACCCGACATTGAGCTTTATAGTGACACTTAGGTTCCATTTGGGTAGATACAAACATTGGAAGGTTAAACGGTTAGGAGATTGGGTGAAATGTGGTAGTTGGGTGGTCATGGTAGGTTTTATGCTTAATTTGATTACACCTAGGGACATGTGTGTGAAGGATGTTAAGGCTAAGCCTCCTGATGTGTGGTCGGGAGGTGAGTTAGAGATTTGATTGACTTATATGCTCGGGATTGTATAGTTTGTATGGTTAATTTTACTTCATTTTACATTTTCGGTTTTCATTTTTTCGGTTTGTGTTTTTCGTGTTTGCAGGAAATTAAAGATGTTCAAGAGGTGAAATCATGCGTATTTGGAGTCCCAGATATATTTATGGTAAAATGAGCATGTTGGATGCAAATTTGGTGAAGATTGAGGTAAGTTGAAATTGTTAAAAAAATTTCGAAGTGTTGGAAATCTGGACTTGGTCCCCTGAAATTCCATTCCAAGCGTATCGCTTGGGTTGAGCATTCCTCCAAGCGATACACTCGCACGTTCATGTTCATAACATGTAATGGAGGACCGTGGAACACAACTCGCCTTCATTGATCAATATTAATATTCAAGAGAGTTTTGTTCCTTTTATCTTTTTTTAATTTTCTTTTGCATTTTATTTTATTTTTCAAGTGTTTTATTTGTATTTTTTATTCTCATCACACATTGGGAGCAATATGATATTTAAGTGTGGAGATGGGAAGACCTGAGTATTTTATTATTTTATTTTGCTTTATTAGGTAGTTTATCTGGAAAAAAAAATTAAAAATTGTTCTTGATTAAAGCTGCATTCGATGGAAAATGATAGTACAATCAGGGATCGGTTTTCTAATAAATATGCATAATTGCTAAATGTTGTTAATTATAGTTGTTGTTTATAGCTAGTTTCAATGTATTGGTAGGCCCAACCGGCTTTTAAAGCTTAAATATCCTTATGTGTCAATAATTGAATAATAATTAAGCTTTAGTTGATAAATCAGGATGTTTTAGTGGGTTCCTGCCTTATAGAACTTCGATTCTGAAACTGTCAAAAATAGGAGGAGAGGACCTTATATTTTCATATATATATTTATCTCTTAAATAATTTAGCACGCCTCTATCTTTTTATGAAAATAAGTTCGATATTGGTGGCGCTTCCATATTTCCATTGTTTCATAATTTGAGCTTTTTATTTAGTTGTGTACTGAATGCCAACGACTATGTGTTTTCCTTCGGGATAGCGACTTGAAGGATACGCCTCTAGGTTAGGTAATAGAGCTGTGATTTACATGCTACCAACTGGGATAGTGACCTAATGGATGCACCCATGAATCGAGATTCAACATTTTTGAAAAGTTTCTCAAATAGATAATTATCATCCATTCATTCATAATTCCATTATTTTTTAGATGTTTATATATATAAATATTAGGGTGAAAAAATATAAACTGATTTAACCTGTGCCTTGAATCTTTGAGACAGGATTAGGCAGATTTGTGATATCTTTGTGTGGGATCCATTAGGTTAAATGATTTAAACACATAATAAATAATCAATTGATGTATTTGGGGCTAAAGGTTGGTGGTTGGATTTAATCGGATCGAAATACCAGTAATCAAGCTAGGTTAGGTGTTTAATTGAATTGAAATTGGAATTTGATCAATTGAAAAGTTAGAGATTGATTTCCTGGTTATGATTCCATTGCGTTATTTTTCGAGGACTATTAAAAGAGTAAGTGTGGGGATATTTGATGTGTTGGAAAAAAATCCGGTTTTCCTTTACGTTTATGTATAATTTGTGTCGGTTTTGAGTCCAAATTGAGTCATATTATTATGTTTTCATTTACTTTTGGTTTGTAGATCCTTAATATGTTTTGTTGTTGATACATGGTTCCTGATCGTCATGTGAAGTATCGAATACAAGACGAAGATATGCTTGATAGCTGTGGTCCGAACCCCTGGCAAACTCCGAGTTCAGACTGGTCTGTACAGGTCCGAACCTGAGGTTCGGAACATCAGAATTCAGCTCTATAAATATCGTGTCATGTATCGTATTCAGAAACAGTCTTAGAGCTTTTGTGAGTCATTCATATCTGTGTACTATGTGGTCTCTATGGTTATTACAAAGCTTCATTGTATTTACATCTTGCGTTCTTACTCGTTTTACATTGATTTTGATGCGACTAAGTAGACGATCTACCGCTCACGCATTTTCATTTGTAGGTATTTGAAGTAAATCCCGAGGGTGAACGGAATTTTGGAAGAAGTTGGAGCTAAAGATAAAATTAAAGTGCCGAAATTGAAGAGCTAGGCGTATCGCCTAGTTTAAATATGAACCCAAGCGGTGCGCTTGGAGAAGCAGACCCGTAACGGCTCGTTCTGGTGTAACGGGTCGTTGCACCCTATTTTCCAAAAACCATAAAAATCGAACATAAATATAAGTGTTCGGGTTTAATTTGGGGGTTTTAACTTCTGCCGACCCTAGAAGACTGAAGGACGATTTCCAGAGCAGAGAACAAGGCTGGGAGCATAGGAGGTCACGTGGAATTAATCATTCGACACCAATCGCTTATCTAGTTGCTCATTTTTTCTTGTTTCTTGTAATTACCTAAGACTAAACCATGTTTTCTGGTCAAAACCTGATTTTTATCTATTTTTCTGCTATGATCATGGTCCTAGGCTAAACAATTAGTGACACATAGGCTAATTGATGAATAATCGACATTTATGATCTTCTTCGCTTTATGACAATTATCTTGTTGGATTGACACTCTTTATATTCCACTAATTTTCTGTAGACGATGCATGTTTGTCACCCCCCCCCCCTCCGCCGCCCCCTGCCAGGTGCGAGGGAGGGTGTGGGACCGGCTGTCCGTATTAGTTCCCGAGGCACCAACTAAAATATAAACACACAAACATACATAACGGACATCCAATCCAGACAGTGAAACCCTAGGCCGACTTTGAATGAGGATGCACTAAGCACCTCTTAGCCGATCTAATAGTATCGATAGTCACCGGATATGACCTGGGACTGAATAAGCAAGAGATACAATACACCAAAGGAAACATAGTCATAACAGGTATTCAGTTACAGACATCATTCGTTTATTATACATGCCCATAATCATAGTGACAACAACCATCAGAAATTCCAAGATCAGATTAGGTCCACACCTACACTTGCTTACCTACAACATAAGTCAATCACAGAGTCAACAACATACATTGTTGGTGAGTCGTAACTACAATCATCATATTAACGATTTTTAAACACATACAGGTTATGAAATTACCATGTCGCACCCAAGGTCAACACTCAGGTACTCTACGGGCACGTTGCGCATAGCCGTACACCCTCTACGAGTAGTTTTTAGGTTCAACATATAAGTACATATTCCCCCTAGTAAATTAATACTAGAGGATCCGGGTGAATATGGATCGTTCAACTATAACGGCCGCTATAATCCCTTATATGTCTAGTGGTCTCAACCTTAATGACCAGAAAGTATATAATGACCCACACAGGGCATTCCAACTAACAGTGTATGACAAGATAATTTATAACAGATATAACAGATACATCAAACAGGAATGTGATCTCAAACAATTAACTAATCAAGGAAGTCAGAGGACTCACAGTAATGAAGTCATAAATAGTGTGCTAGACGAAAATCCGAGATTCGACTAGAATATCCTATCTTCAGTTTCTAGCAACCTATCAGAAGTATTATGTATATATTCGTCATATACAAGGTTAACGTGTCCTTTAGCAATCTCAGGTTCAAAGTATCATGAAATACAATCACTAGATCAGTCAAGCTAAGTTTTTGGTTAACTTAGAATTTATCTATTATTCTGTCATTTTCCTTCATAGGCGTACCTCCTAGAAATTTACATTCCTGAGCGGTACGCGTCAAATGGTAATCCGAATTCCTGATTTCAAATCCGGGCGTACCGCCCTGAAAAATCAGAAGTTGGGCGGTACGCTGTAATCTGTTGGTCCCGGCTCCTGTTCTACATTCCTGGGCGTACCGCTCTGCATGTACAGATTTTTGGGCGGTACGCCCCAATCTGGCCCGTCTATTTTGTCTTTTAGTGCATTTTTACATTTTGTCGTTTTTGGGCCAGGATTGTTTGAGGGATCAGCAGTATATCATATTGGGGGTTAATCAGTGGTTCGTTTGTAGTTTATATCCTTGATTTAAGTCATAACCCTAGTTCCCGAGCTTTCCGTTAATGGTAAATTTCATCAAATCGACCCCCGATTCATACACTTATCATCAGGGACAGAACTCTTATGTTCCAATGGCCCATTTCCTCTTTAGATACACTGACCAAACCTAGTTTCATGTTATCTTAATTTATAAAGTTTCTATTTAATTATAGAAAAATTAACATGCATGCATAAAGGGTTGTACCTTGTGAAGGAATTCTTGTACAACCAAACTTTTCTGATTTCCTTGCTCTCTTAGGTCTCCACTCAAGCTCTCTTGGACGGATTTGGGGCTGTATGTATGATCCATGATCATATAATGAGAGCATGATCACAAAGAACCATACAAAACTTTCTTAAACGTAAATCAAGATATCTTTACCTTGACTATCCTTGAATTCAGCTTCTATCCTCTTTAATCACCACCAAAACGAGCCCGCACCACTGAGTTGATGAAATTTGGGCAATGGGTGAGAGGTACATCAAGTAAACATAGTCTTGATATGAAAATGATGATTTAGAAAACTTACCTATGAAGATCCACCCTTTCACAAAGCTCCTAAGGCTTGAATGTGGCTGTGACAGAGGTCTGGGATAGCCAAGAAGAAGCTCTGGCCGGAAGTTAGTTGATCTCTCAAGTGCACATGGCTATAAAGGCCAAATTCCTAGTTTTTAACGAACTGGAATCGAGGCGTACCGCCCCAAAATATCACATTTGGGGCGTACCGCCCGGATTTTGAGATTTGCTTTATTGGGGATCCGATGGGTGCCGCAACCCGACCCGTTTATAAAACGGGTTGCGTACCGCCTGGGATTTCCTAAACCTAGGCGTACCGCCTCAAATCGTTTTCCAAGAATTTTTGAATATTTTTCATTTAACATTTCCAGCTCGGATCATGGTTTAGGCATAAAGGTTACATTCACTCCCCCTTAAAGGAATTTGTTGGAACTTAAAATCTATGTGACTGACGCCATCAAATCTGTTTACCGATGCATTCGACTGAAGAATCCATGTGAATCGATTTAGAGACTGAGTTGTGATGCTCGAGGCTTGCAGTTTGGACCGAAGACCGTTTTCTGGAAAAGTCAACCGTTCGGGTCAACGGTCAACGTAAAAGTCAACGGAAGATCGGTTCGAGCAAGTCAAGCTTCGGATTAATTTAATCAGCTTTGATTTAATTTACAATTTATGTTTATTTACTTTACTTGTAATTTCGTTTATTCAGTTATGTTTTTCTGTCGTTAGTCACCCTCACTATATATAGTGAGGGTGCCCATTACAAGTAAAGGAGTCTCCGAATGTGGAGATGATGAATTTCTTGTAGAGTGTGAGATTTCCATTCTAGAGAGAGAGTGAGTCATGGGTTCTAGAGAGAGAAAGTGTGTTCTTCATGATTCATTGATTGTAATCTTTCGATTAATGAATTCATTCGATTGTTCATCATCTTTCTTGTTTATGATTCTCATGATTCATCATCATCATCTTCTTCATTTGTTTTTGAGTTTTCGAATCCGAAACTCGTTCTTGCTCAAGATCGAGATTCTTGTAGTGAAAATCGGTCCTAACAAATGGTATCAGAGCGGGTACCGATCAGATTCATCTCACCGTGAATCTGGTCACTCGAATCTGTGATTTTGAGCTTGAATAGTGAAGATGAGAAAACTTATTTTTTAGAGACTTTTTTCTATTTTTTCTTCATTTCTGGATGGATTCTGATGATATGGATGATGGATTCGTGTTCTGGAGTTCATTTAGATGTGATTCTATCTTCTACTTGTTCAAATCTGTTGGAAAATTGAAGATCCGAGCTCATTTTTTCGGAACTTTTGGGGTTTTCCCGTATTTGAAGTTTTTGAAGATTTTGGAGCTTGATTCTTCATTTTCTGGGCGATTCTTCATGTTTTTGGATGAAGTGAGGTATGATTCTCAGTGGAAAACGCGTTCCGGATCCATTGGAAGCATCCGTTTCGTCTGAATCTCAACGGATTGGGCAGATCTGGAAAAACACACACTGACGGTGTAAATGTGTGTTCTTCGTGTTCTTGAGAGATTTCCAGATTTGGGAGCTGATTTGATCCGAGTTGCTGCTGTTTATGGATTGTTTGTGGCCAGGACAATCACGTGAATGGCTTATCTCTTCGAATCAGTCATGAATCTACAGTCTACACTCGTTTTGGAACCGTGAATCTGCTTCAGGAAGTTGTTCTAGTGGGTGTTCATCATTTTTTTTCCAGAAAGTTCATCAGACTTTGAAGATTTGCAGATGCTCTTAGCGAACTTCCTCAGTTCTTAGCAAACTTGACGTCGTTAGCGGACTTCTTCATGCTTTAGCGTACTTCTGTCCCTCTTAGCGAACTTGTTTGCTTAGCGGACTTCAGAGGTGCCTTAGCGGACTTCTTGTGGCTTTAGCGTACTTGTTTTCTTAGCGGACTTGTCAACTGGGTTTTTGCTCGAAGTCGTTTCAGAGGATTCTGTTCGTCTAGATGTTGTAGAGAATCGAAGTACGAGTTCTAGGGACATAAAATTCGCGAAATTTAGTTGAAGTATTCACTGAGTTATGGCTAAAATACGGTTTTCCGGCGATAGTCGTTTTTCCGGCAGGTTGTTCCGACCGGATTAGGGTTTCGTGGGTTGAAGACGCAGGTGATGGAGACACAGATGACGTGGCGGCACTCGATTGGATTGAGGGAATTCAGTCTCTCTCCTCTCTTTGTCGTTTCACAAAGTCAACAGATATTCCACCTTTTGTTGTAGCAATCTGATTGGCTGAGCATTCACGCGTGGGACCCCCTGCATAAGAGAGCCGTTAATGGCTTTTATGCCTGTCGAAATCTCTATTGGTTTAGAAAGTCATCACGTGGGACCCGCCTGAGACTTAAGAGACACCGTTGAAATCTGCTGTGTTGCAGCCTCTGATTGGCCGCAACTCTCTCATGCGGATATCCAATCTGGGCCGTCTGCACATTCGGATCTCAGACGTAGCTTGCACCTGGCCGTTAGATCCTGATTGGTACTGTGATCCGTCACCTGGATCGCGAATTTCAACCCTTAGATCATTTCTTTCCAGCATTGGTTGTTCTAGGAGTATTCTGATTAGTTGACATCATCTCACAAGGATTATGAATTCCAGCCCTAGATCATCCATTTTTATCAGCCGTTGGATCTGATTTTTGAGGTTGAAATCTGATTGGTTCTAAGGCCATTGCACATGGATTGTGGCTTTCTTGGAGAGATTTATACCACTAATGATTTTTTCAGCATTATTTCGTTAAAACGCGGGCGTTTTTCTTATCAGTTTTTCGAGACGAACGAGATAACGTAGCGACGGAATTTCAGAAAATATTTTATTAGTCGTCGGATTTATTCCGGATTTTATTGGGGTTCTTGTTTATTGACGTCGCGCGTAACGTTTGCTATCGATCACTGACGGGTTAGCTTTATTATCCGGTTAATTACTCAGCTTTCTCGTTATATCTCACGGTTTTATTTTTAGTGGATGCAGCGTTGATCGTCAACTAACCGGATTAACTGGAATCTCAGTTAAATATTGGAATTTATCCGATTAAATCTCTCGGATGACCGTTTCTTGAAGAAATTTGGCAGTTTATTTTATTTTCGCATCCAACCTCAGTCGCGCAGATTATTCACAACTGTCAGCATCCGGCTTCCGGTTTTTCGCAAGATTGTCCGATTTCAAGATTGTTTATCCGGTTTCTCTAGGCAACCGATCGCGACGGTTCGACTCTCCGCATCTGTTTTTACGCTTCCGACTTGATGTTTTTGGAGGGATTTAGAGAAATAAGAGGAATTATTATGGATTTGGATATCGGGTCGATTATCCGGAGTTAGAGCATGTTCGGTGTCAAACTGGTTTATCTGATTCAGTTTGTTGCGGTTTGGACTCCGAGATGGAGCACTTTCTCAGTATTGTACCCGACCGTGTGAACCGAGTGGGTCAGGACACTTGGATCTCGAACTGGAGCAACAAGAACAGAAGAAGCTTATTCAGAGGGGGAATCTCTACGACAGATTGTCTCCGGTTTATCAGTTTTTCATTGAAGATGTACGGCAGAGCGATTCTTCAGCAAGTTGAACAGATTTGAAAGCATCAGTCAAGGGGGAAATTGTTGGAACTTAAAATCTATGTGACTGACGCCATCAAATCTGTTTACCGATGCATTCGACTGAAGAATCCATGTGAATCGATTTAGAGACTGAGTTGTGATGCTCGAGGCTTGCAGTTTGGACCGAAGACCGTTTTCTGGAAAAGTCAACCGTTCGGGTCAACGGTCAACGTAAAAGTCAACGGAAGATCGGTTCGAGCAAGTCAAGCTTCGGATTAATTTAATCAGCTTTGATTTAATTTACAATTTATGTTTATTTACTTTACTTGTAATTTCGTTTATTCAGTTATGTTTTTCTGTCGTTAGTCACCCTCACTATATATAGTGAGGGTGCCCATTACAAGTAAAGGAGTCTCCGAATGTGGAGATGATGAATTTCTTGTAGAGTGTGAGATTTCCATTCTAGAGAGAGAGTGAGTCATGGATTCTAGAGAGAGAAAGTGTGTTCTTCATGATTCATTGATTGTAATCTTTCGATTAATGAATTCATTCGATTGTTCATCATCTTTCTTGTTTATGATTCTATGATTCATCATCATCATCTTCTTCATTTGTTTTTGAGTTTTCGAATCCGAAACTCGTTCTTGCTCAAGATCGAGATTCTTGTAGTGAAAATCGGTCCTAACAGAATTCCGTCCCGGAATTCGTTAGACACTAATTAAATAGTTGGGCGTATCTTCTCCTCATGTCTACTTCGGATTCCCACGTATATGCGGGACCGCGTCTAGCATCCCACTTGACTTTTACCATTGGAATCCTTTTCTTGCGTAGCTTCTTTGTGATCCGTTCCATTATTTTAATGGGCTGTTCCGTGAAATTCAGCTTTTTATCAATTTTGATTTCTTTTAACGGAACTGCGAGAGCTTCATCCACCATACATTCCGTAGATTCGATACGTGAAACACGTCGTGAACTCCGCTAAGTTCTTCGGGCAATTCTAGCTGATAAGCCACTTCTCCGACTCTTGATATTATTTTGAAAGGTCCGATATACCGTGGGCTCAATTTTCCTCTTTTGCCAAATTGAATTATACCTTTCCAGGGTGATATTTTTAACATCACCATGTCTCCTTCTGTGATGTGCTCGGAACGTACCTAAAAA
This sequence comes from Deinandra increscens subsp. villosa, assembly GCA_039602395.1. NCBI lineage: Eukaryota > Viridiplantae > Streptophyta > Magnoliopsida > Asterales > Asteraceae > Deinandra > Deinandra increscens. Next base: position 6,273,441 of record JBCNJP010000013.1, read on the forward strand.
CACTAATAAAATAGACCTAAACCTAGACCTAAGACACACCTAATTTTACCGAAATAACCTAAACCGAACCGAACCCTAAGGCAGTGAACCTGTCGGATTATAGTAAAGCTAAGGTAAGACCGGAATATTGAACCTAGGACACTCTAAAGACAAGACTTAACCTAGACCTAGAAAATGGAAATACTGAGTAATTTTGGGTTTTTGATTGAGATTTGATTTTTAACTAAATTAACTAACTAACTAACTAACTGACTATCAACTAATAACCGAAAGCAAGGACCTTCAGGAAAACAAACAATGATAGAGAGGCACCACCTAGACCTAGAATCCCAATCAACGCTAACTACTCTACTTGGCTATAACTACTCTGATGGCAGCTAATTCACCTTTTAAGTCCTTCTTAGCAAATGTTCCTAACGTTCGGACAGGAGTTCACCTTTTGGGTACATCCAACCTCAACTAGACCTAACCACCCTCGAAACAATCTTAGGCACCTTAAGCTAGCAGGAACTACCACTAATCAACACAACTAACACGGAATAGCAAGCTAACTAACTTCCTAGGGCATCCCTCTCCCGATGGCGATGTGATCCTAATCCACTAGCCAACCCGACTACCCGACCTAGTTATCACCTTCCGGCTTGTCTAACTAGGGCAGCACACAAGAATCAGGGAATTCACTAAAATACTAAACTATGATAATCAAGACAGATAATCAAATCAATCACAAACACATAGTCACGCAACCGATTACCCAACCCAAACCGAAAGACATTCGCAGATTAGGCAGTTTAGTAAGTTAATTCAAACCCTAACTCTAGTGGTCATATGCATACAATTATATCAACAATGGAATTGAATAGAAACATAACATCAATCAAGTAATCATAAACCAAGTATAGTAGCAAACATCAATTGATCATCAAATCAGTCTAGGTGGTAGCAATTATTTAGCCTGCCACCATGAAAACAAACAAATCAAACACAAAGTCTGTAAATTCAATCATAAACATGGTCTTAGGGTTCAACAATTAAAGAACAAGAATAATCAGAAAAACCGGATATGAAATCGACGTTGAATGTGCGACCCTTGATGTTTCCGAATGATTCCAACCCTTCTCTCCTCTTGAAAATCGCCCCTCTGATCTCTGAGATCGGCCACCAGTCGAAAAGTATCGAATACAAACCCTAACATCGAATTTATATCGATTAAGCAAAATCTGCGGGTTTTTAGGCGGCAAGCGTATCGCTTGCTAATGCTTCTTCTCCAGGCGATACGCTTGGAGCTCGTTACACGACAAATTAGTCGGTCAAACCGACTTTGAACTTCGTTGACCAGCCGCTTCGCGCGTATCGCTTGCAACTCCTAAGGTCCCAGGCGATACGCCTGGGACTGCTTGTTCAGCTCCTTTTTTCACTTTTCTTCTAACTTCTTCTTTGACCTCGAGATTCTATCAAAAACCTCCAAAACTCATAAACACATAAATAAAGACTCCAAGACACTACTTAACTAAAAATAACTAAAACTAAAGAAAACCGACTCAATTCAACTCAAATATAAACATAAAATACCTCGGAAATGAGATGTGTTTGCAACACATCAAACATCCCCACACTGACTCTTTTTTCGTCCTCGAAAAATACTGCAATGGAATCACAACCAGGAAATTGACTACTAAACATTTAACAATCCATATTCAACAGCCACCATACAATTCCACATTCCATAATGTATTAACACACTAGCTACGATTGCCGATATTTCTATCCGATTAAACCCAACCACCAACCTTTTCTTTCGCCCCCATGTGTTTATGAAATTACCAGATATAACGTTCAGTCGCCTATGGATCCCACTAAAGAAAGGTCAAGTTCAACCTATTACCGAATCATATTCAGTCAAAGCAAAGGGTATTAATGATTTAAATTTATATATTTTTCTCCAACCCCCCTTAAACCAGATACTAAGATGTCCAAAGAATAACTATTTATTGGAATGCAACTATTGAGCATTAATTCTCTAAGTTATCATTTTTTTTTCTTTTCTTTTTCTCATTTTTTTTTATAATTGGTCACTTTTACCTAAAATTACCAACGGACATCACCAGAGGTACTCTTTCACAAGGTCTTACCCCCGAAATCATACGTGAGTATTTTGCCCGCGAGATCCGAAACATCATCAGAGGTACTTACCACGGGATGCTATCCTCAGTTCGTACATGAGTATTCTGCCCCTTCACTCTAGTTCATTAGCCAGATTATTAACTACATGCTCAATTGAAAATTCTAAGGACATAGGAGTATCTAGCCTAAAGCGGTCTCTTTCCTCCTAATCATGAGATTCAGAATCCCTATCACTCCTAAAATGGGAACCCACTAGCAGACTGATTAGCATATTTATACAACAAAAAACACACAGGCAATTTAAGCTACTCCTAGGTCAGCTGGGCCTACCGACACATCATAGACTAGTAATGCTTTCCATTCTCACCATACTTATCCACTTTACCAAATTATTCATCTTAACAATTAAGCACAACATTAGAAAACCAATTCCCAGTTTTACCTATCATTTTCCATTAATTGCAGCCAGAATCTCGGACATTTTTGAACAATTTTTCAATTTTTTTTCAAAATTTTGTTTTTATGACTCAATAACACACCAAAAATAAAAGAAAAATAAAAGACTGACTAAATACGAAAGTATCTCATCCCCACACTTGAATCACACATTGCCCTCAATGTGGAATGGAATAAAACAAAGCAGAAATAAAATAAATAAAATAAAAGAAGTTGAAACGTGTTCACCTGAAACTCCAGAGACTCAACCCATCGACCGCAGCGAACCACCACAAACTCGGTAAACAGAAATAATAAAAATTTAAAAATTAAAATTTTTTCTGAAATACCTCCTCCAGGCGTATCGCCTACAACCATGCATCTCCCAGGCGATACGCCTGGAACTGCACACAACCGGCCCCGCCAAAGAATGCAAGCGTATCGCCTATAACCTACCAACCTCCAGGCGATACGCTTGGAGCGTGATTTCCAGAGAATTTTTGGAATTTGACCCCAAAAATTTTCTATCTCTTTTCTCCACAGCAGGTCTATGGTCGAACTTTTCAGCAAAAACCTGCAATTTTTGACCTGCACAACTCACAATTGCCAATTTCCAAGTCTCCAGAATCACCTGCAAACACCAAAAACACAAAAAACAAAAGACGCAACATGCACGAAAACTAAAATTGCAGAAAATTAGAACACAACTACACAATATACAAACCGGGTACTAATCAATCAGCACAAATCAGAAAAAGAACCTCCCAAACCATCCGGAGGTTTCGATTTCACATCTTTGACTACAAAACTACCGGTATCCACCCGGTTCCTATCCAACCAACCATCTACCAACTTCCTAGTCCATAAAGTAACTAACTTTACCACTCTCAACAACATCCTAACCTTCCAATGTTTGTATCTACCCGGAAGAAAACCAACTTTACCTAGAAAACTCAATTCCGGGTCGTGTTTACTAACAACCACATCTAACCTCCCCACACTTGGTCTAAACTCAACCTCATCATTCACAATACCTAAATCGCCAAGTGTGGCCTTTCTATCTACCTCTTCAACCACCATTTCACTATCCACACTCACTAACCCTCCGGGTTCTCCTAACGGGTCAAAATGATCACTCTTATCAACTAAAATCTCTAACCCTCCTATACCTTCCCCACACTTATCCACTATCACCACTTCATCCTCAACTACCTCACCTACCTTCTCAACTACCTCACCGGGTTCTTCTAATGGGTCAAAAATTTCATTTTTATCAACTAACTCAATTAACCCCCCGGTGTCCTCCCCACACTCATCCTCTTCAAACTCATCATCATCTAGCCGATTACCTACAACAACCAAATCTATAAAGGACATGAAAGTACCTATCAAGCAAACCGATTCCGTGCCCTTATCCTTACGCCTACCCACTTCAAACATCACACTCTCATTCTCAACCCTCAAAGTTATGGTACCCTCAAAAACATCAACTAGCGCCCTGGCGGTCCTAAGAAAAGGTCTACCTAAAATCAAAGGGCAACTAGCATCATATGCACAGTCAACTACCACAAAGTCTATAGGGAACAAAAATTTATCAATTTGAACTAGAACATTCTCCACTATTCCTTTGGGTCTAACAATCGATCTATCTGCCAAAGAAATTGTCATCCTAGTCGGCTCTAACTCGCCTAATCCTAGATGCATGAAAACAGAATATGGCATAACATTAATCGAGGCACCTAGATCAGCTAAAGCACATGTAACAGATGAATCACCAAAAGAGCACGGAATTGTAAATGTACCAGGATCAGTCAATTTTTCAGGCAATTTATTTTGAACTACAGCAGAACAATTAGCATCAAGAGTGACATCCGAAAAATTTTCAAGCTTCTTCTTATTAGTTAACATATCTTTCAGAAATTTAGCATACTTAGGCATTTGTTTAATGACATCAGTAAAAGGCAAAGTGACCCTAAGTTGCTTAAGAAGCTCTAAGAACTGATTATATTCACGTGCATTCTTCTGTTGAACCAGACGTTCAGGATACGACACTTGCTTCAGATCATCGGCTGTGATTGGTCTCGGCGTGAACCTCACTCTATTCTTCTCTTTAACAGCCTCCCACTTCAGCGGCTTCTCTCTCACTAACTCGGCCTCGACGTTTGGTGCGGTACTCGCTGGCGTAGCGCTCTCGTGCACCCTCCCGTCCGGCGTCTCCAACTCAATCTCCTCATCGACCGGCTCCTCATCAACTACCGCCGGCGATGGACTCTGGACAACTCTCCCGCTCCTAGTGGTGATAGCATTCACATTAGCATTGGGGTTCTTATAAGTACTACCGGAAAACTGACCCCCACGGGAATTGAGCTCCTTCAGCTGCTTCGCTATGTCACCGACTGACCGCTGCAAATCCAGAAACGAAGCTTGTTGATTCCTCAGTAACGTATCATGCTACGCCAGCTTCTTCTGTGTGGCCTCATCTCTCGCGTTCATCTGCTGCAAAATCTGCGTTTGATTCATGACCAGCTCTGTAAGTTCCTTCATGGTCGGCCCTTCGTTTCCTCCACCATTCTGATTATACCTTGGCTGAAAACTAGGTGGATTTCCTCCCTCTCGCCATCCTGAATTTTGGCCACTCCTCCACCCAGACTGGAACGAATTACCGAACTGGTTTCGGTTTCCAATGTAATCCACCTGCTCAGCGGGAGCAAGCGGGCAGTCTCGGGTGTCGTGAGCGCCTCTACACAGCTCACATTTGGCTTTGATGTGGAGTTTGATTTCTTCTAAAGATTTGTAAATATTCTCTAACTCCCTAGGTGACATGGTTTCTGAGCCAATGTGATTGACACCCCGGGTAGATGTAGATGGTGCGAGTGATCTAGTCGGGGCCAAGGTGGCTCTCCGACCTCCGGGTGCCTGCTGTTCAGCAAGTGCGAAGCTCTCAAACAGTTGTTTGCATTCATCCACCGTGAGCTTCTCCATCATATGCCCTCCAGCCGAAATATTGAAATCCTTCTGAATAGGATAAGGAAGTCCATTATAGAACTTTTCTATGATCGCCCAGTCCGTCAACCAGTGTTGCGGACATCTACTCAGAAGGGTATTGAACCTTTCGTATGCGGCAGAAGGGTATTATTCTGTCATTTTCCTTCATAGGCGTACCTCCTAGAAATTTACATTCCTGAGCGGTACGCGTCAAATGGTAATCCGAATTCCTGATTTCAAATCCGGGCTTACCGCCCTGAAAAATCAGAAGTTGGGCGGTACGCTATAATCTGTTGGTCCCGGCTCCTGTTCTACATTCCTGGGCGTACCGCTCTGCATGTACAGATTTTTGGGCGGTACGCCCCAATCTGGCCCGACTATTTTGTCTTTTAGTGCATTTTTACATTTTGTCGTTTTTGGGCCAGGATTGTTTAAGGGATCAGCAGTATATCATATTGGGGGTTAATCAGTGGTTCGTTTGTAGTTTATATCCTTGATTTAAGTCATAACCCTAGTTCCCGAGCTTTCCGTTAATGGTAAATTTCATCAAATCGACCCCCGATTCATACACTTATCATCAGGGACAAAACTCTTATGTTCCAATGGCCCATTTCCTCTTTAGATACACTGACCAAACCTAGTTTCATGTTATCTTAATTTATAAAGTTTCTATTTAATTATAGAAAAATTAACATGCATGCATAAAGGGTTGTACCTTGTGAAGGAATTTTTGTACAACCAAACTTTTCTGATTTCCTTGCTCTCTTAGGTCTCCACTCAAGCTCTCTTGGACGGATTTGGGGCTGCATGTATGATCCATGATCATATAATGAGAGCATGATCACAAAGAACCATACAAAACTTTCTTAAACGTAAATCAAGATATCTATACCTTGACTATCCTTGAATTCAGCTTCTATCCTCTTTAATCACCACCAAAACGAGCCTGCACCACTGAGTTGATGAAATTTGGGCAATGGGTGAGAGGTACATCAAGTAAACATAGTCTTGATATGAAAATGATGATTTAGAAAACTTACCTATGAAGATCCACCCTTTCACAAAGCTCCTAAGGCTTGAATGTGGCTGTGACAGAGGTCTGGGATAGCCAAGAAGAAGCTCTGGCCGGAAGTTAGTTGATCTCTCAAGTGCACATGGCTATAAAGGCCAAATTCCTAGTTTTTAACGAACTGGAATCGAGGCGTACCGCCCCAAAATATCACATTTGGGGCGTACCGCCCGGATTTTGAGATTTGCTTTATTGGGGATCCGATGGGTGCCGCAACCCGACCCGTTTATAAAACGGGTTGCGTACCGCCTGGGATTTCCTAAACCTAGGCGTACCGCCTCAAATCGTTTTCCAAGAATTTTTGAATATTTTTCATTTAACATTTCCAGCTCGAATCATGGTTTAGGCATAAAGGTTACATTCACTCCCCCTTAAAGGAATTCCGTACCGGAATTCGTTAGACACTAATTAAATAGTTGGGCGTATCTTCTCCTCATGTCTACTTCGGATTCCCACGTATATGCGGGACCGCGTCTAGCATCCCACTTGACTTTTACCATTGGAATCCTTTTCTTGCGTAGCTTCTTTGTGATCCGTTCCATTATTTTAATGGGCTGTTCCGTGAAATTCAGCTTTTTATCAATTTTGATTTCTTTTAACGGAACTGCGAGAGCTTCATCCACCATACATTCCGTAGATTCGATACGTGAAACACGTCGTGAACTCCGCTAAGTTCTTCGGGCAATTCTAGCTGATAAGCCACTTCTCCGACTCTTGATATTATTTTGAAAGGTCCGATATACCGTGGGCTCAATTTTCCTCTTTTGCCAAATTGAATCATACCTTTCCAGGGTGATATTTTTAACATCACCATGTCTCCTTCTGTGATGTGCTCGGAACGTACCTAAAAACACTAATAAAATAGACCTAAACCTAGACCTAAGACACACCTAATTTTACCGAAATAACCTAAACCGAACCGAACCCTAAGGCAGTGAACCTGTCGGATTATAGTAAAGCTAAGGTAAGACCGGAATATCGAACCTAGGACACTCTAAAGACAAGACTTAACCTAGACCTAGAAAATGGAAATACTGAGTAATTTTGGGTTTTTGATTGAGATTTGATTTTTAACTAAATTAACTAACTAACTAACTAACTGACTATCAACTAATAACCGAAAGCAAGGACCTTCAGGAAAACAAACAATGATAGAGAGGCACCACCTAGACCTAGAATCCCAATCAACGCTAACTACTCTACTTGGCTATAGCTACTCTGATGGCAGCTAATTCACCTTTTAAGTCCTTCTTAGCAAATGTTCCTAACGTTCGGACAGGAGTTCACCTTTTGGGTACATCCAACCTCAACTAGACCTAACCACCCTCGAAACAATCTTAGGCACCTTAAGCTAGCAGGAACTACCACTAATCAACACAACTAACACGGAATAGCAAGCTAACTAACTTCCTAGGGCATCCCTCTCCCGATGGCGATGTGATCCTAATCCACTAGCCAACCCGACTACCCGACCTAGTTATCACCTTCCGGCTTGTCTAACTAGGGCAGCACACAAGAATCAGGGAATTCACTAAAATACTAAACTATGATAATCAAGACAGATAATCAAATCAATCACAAACACATAGTCACGCAACCGATTACCCAACCCAAACCGAAAGACATTCGCAGATTAGGCAGTTTAGTAAGTTAATTCAAACCCTAACTCTAGTGGTCATATGCATACAATTATATCAACAATGGAATTGAATAGAAACATAACATCAATCAAGTAATCATAAACCAAGTATAGTAGCAAACATCAATTGATCATCAAATCAGTCTAGGTGGTAGCAATTATTTAGCCCGCCACCATGAAAACAAACAAATCAAACACAAAGTCTGTAAATTCAATCATAAACATGGTTTTAGGGTTCAACAATTAAAGAACAAGAATAATCAGAAAAACCGGATACGAAATCGACGTTGAATGTGCGACCCTTGATGTTTCCGAATGATTCCAGCCCTTCTCTCCTCTTGAAAATCGCCCCTCTGATCTCTGAGATCGGCCACCAGTCGAAAAGTATCGAATACAAACCCTAACATCGAATTTATATCGATTAAGCAAAATCTGCGGGTTTTTAGGCGGCAAGCGTATCGCTTGCTAATGCTTCTTCTCCAGGCGATACGCTTGGAGCTCGTTACACGACAAATTAGTCGGTCAAACCGACTTTGAACTTCGTTGACCAGCCGCTTCGCGCGTATCGCTTGCAACTCCTAAGGTCCCAGGCGATACGCCTGGGACTGCTTGTTCAGCTCCTTTTTTCACTTTTCTTCTAACTTCTTCTTTGACCTCAAGATTCTATCAAAAACCTCCAAAACTCTTAAACACATAAATAAAGACTCCAAGACACTACTTAACTAAAAATAACTAAAACTAAGAAAACCGACTCAATTCAACTCAAATATAAACATAAAAGACCTCGGAAATGAGATGTGTTTGCAACACATCATTCTGCAACCTTAAGCGGTCTTCGACGTCGATCTGCATAACTCTTTTGTCGGTCCTGAGCAGTTTGAAGCCTCTTACGGATTTCCCTAATCTTTTCTGTAGTTTCCATGATCAGCTCAGGTCCTATAAGTTGGCCCTCTCCCACTTCAGACCAGCACACTGGTGTTCTGCATTTCCTACCATATAATGCTTCAAATGGTGCCATTTGAATACTATTATGGTAGCTATTATTATATGAAAACTCAACTAGTGGGAGATGATCATCCCAACTATCGCCAAATTCTATAACACAAGATCTTAGCATATCTTCCAGTGTTTGAATCATTCTCTCACTCTGTCCATCAGTTTGAGGATGATAGGCAGTGCTAAACTTTAGTTGGGTCCCTATTGCTTCTTGAAAACTTCGCCAAAAGTGAGAGGTGAATCTGCTATCTCTATCAGAGATTATGGACTTTGCCAATCCATGCTTCGATGTGATCTCGTTTACAAACAGCTTTGACAGTTGCTTTCCATTATAAGTTTTAGCCATTGGTAAGAAGTGAGTAGATTTCGTCAAACGGTCCACGACTACCCAGATGGCATCGTTTCCGCTACTTGTCTTTGGAAGTTTTGTCACGAAATCCATGGTAATTTCTTCCCACTTCCATTCAGGGAGTTCTATTCGCTGAAGACATCCGACAGGCTTATGATGTTCAGCCGTTACTTGTAAACAAGTTGGGCATTTTTCGTCATAGGCAGAAATTGCCTTTTTCATTCCCGGCCGCCAATAATTAGCCCTTAAATTCTGATACATTTTTTCGCCTCCTGGATGAAGTATGTATTTAGACTTGTGAGCTTCTCGAAGAATTACATCACGTAAACCTCCTTCTTTAGGCACCCATATACGTCTGCCTAATGTGAGGATGCCATCTGCTTCCTTTGTTAATTGCCTTACTATAGTCATCATCTCATCTCGTTCGACATTTGAGTCAGCCATCTGTTTATTTTGTGCTTCAATGATTTCTCCAATTAAATTTACGTTTACGTCTAATCTCAGGGCTCGAACTCTCAGTGGCTTAACTCTTTCCTTCCTGCTTAATACATCTGCCACTACATTGGCCTTGTCTGGGTGGTATTTAATTTTGCAATCATAATCACTCAGCACCTCCATCCAGCGTCTTTGTCGCATATTTAACTCTTTTTGACTGAACAAATGTTGTAAACTTTTGTGATCAGAGTATATCACAAATTTGGCTCCATATAGGTAGTGTCACCAAATTTTCCGAGCGAAGACTATTGCTCCTAACTCCAAGTCGTGAGTTGTGTAATTCTTTTCATGCTTTTTGAGTTGTCTGGATGCGTATGCGATTACCTTATCTTTCTACATCAGAACACATCCGAGTCCATTGATAGAAGCATCACAGTATACCACAAAGTTTTCAGTACCCTCTGGTAATGAAAGTATAGGAGCAGAGCTCAACTTCTGTTTAAGTAACTCAAAAGCATTGGTATGCTTAGGTTTCCAATCAAACTTCATATTCTTCTGGGTAAGGGAAGTCAATGGTGTGGCTATCTTCGAGAAATCCTGAATAAATCTTCGATAATAACCAGCTAGTCCTAAGAAACGTCGGATTTCGGTAGGACTCTTCGGTTACTCCCATTTAGCAATAGCTTCTACTTTTGCTGGGTCTACTTGAATTCCGGCTTCACTGACGATGTGACCCAGAAATTGCACTTCTCTCAACCAAAAGTCGCACTTTGAAAATTTCGCGTAGAGCTTCTCGGATCGTAATAACTCTAATATCTTTCTCAGATGTTTACCATGCTCTTCTCGAGTGCGGGAGTAAATCAGAATGTCATCGATAAACACAATCACAAATTTGTCGAGGTATGGTTTGCACACCCGATTCATTAGATCCATGAATATTGCTGGCGCATTAGTTAATCCAAAAGGCATAACCGTGAATTCATAATGGCCATATCTTGTTCTAAACGTCGTTCTCGGAACGTCTTCCTCACGAACTCTGACTTGATGGTATCCCGATCTCAAATCGATTTTTGAGAAATAGCTCGCCCCTTGCAATTGATCAAACAAGTCATCAATTCTAGGCAAAGGGTATTTATTTTTAATGGTTACACAATTGAGGTCACGGTAATCGATGCACATTCGCATTGTGCCATCCTTCTTTTTCACAAAGAGTACCGGTGCTCCCCAGGGTGAAGCGCTGGGTCTAATGAAACCTTTGTCGAGTAGTTACCTGAAGTTGATTCTTTAATTCTTGCATTTCTGAGGGTGCAAGTCGGTATGGTGCTTTTGCCATCGGGGATGTTCCAGGTGCAAGCTCGATTTGGAATTCCACTTGTCGCTTCGGGGGCAATCCAGGTAGTTCATCAGGAAACACATCCGGATATTCTAAGACTATAGGAACCTCTTGCAATTTCTTCGCTCGAGGCACTTCAACCAGATTTTCTAAATAAGCTTGATCTCCCTTGCGAATACACTTTCTCGCTTTCAATCTAGATATTATCCTCATTGGTTTCGTTTGCCTTTCTCCAACGATCGTGTGAATCTTGTCGTCTGCAGTCTTTAACTCCAAAACTTTTTTGGCACAACGAATCTTTGCTTGATATCGCGTGAGCCAGTCCATTCCAAGCACGATGTCGAATTCACTAAAATCCATGGGAAGGAGTTCTAGATCGAAAGTGGTGTTCTCATGTTCTAAACTACAATCTCTAATTACTTTGGAGATATTAATCCTTTGACCATTAGCAGTTTCTACAATATAGGGTGTATCTAACTTATGTGTCGTACATTTTAGTCTAGGTACACACGCAGAGGATATAAAACTTCTATTGGCACCAGAATCATATAGAATGCTAACAATCATATTATTAACAGAAAACATACCGGAGATCACGTCGTCATTCACACGTGCCTCTTCGGCGGTCATGATATAGAGTTGGGGTTTACCTTTGGAAGTTCCAGTGCTCTTGTTCTTATCATCCCTTCCATTCTTCTTTTGTGGACACTCCAAACATCTATGCCCTTTTTCCTTACAATAGAAGCAGACCACTGGTGATTTACACTGCTGATGCGTGTGTCCTACCTTTCCACAATTTTTGCAATTTTCTGCCCGCGGTCTTATCCTTTCCATCATTTCTTCTTCCCTGGTCGTTTCTTCCAAATCTACCTTTCCTAAAGTCGTGACCCTTATCACCAAACTTCCTTTTATTTCCAAAGGTGTCCACTTTGATCCCCACTGTTCAAATCCATTCATCAGCCAATGTGCCTATCAAACTTATAGCGGATGCCAAGGTACTAGGACGTGCAGATCTCACGTTTGCTCTTATTTCGGGGCTTAATCCCCATATAAATCTCCTAACTTTGGAAGTCTCTAAATCCGCCATGTGGGGCACCAAATATAACATTTCATTATATCTATTGATATAGGTCAGGTAATCGGATCCACTCATTCTCAGATTAATAAACTCATTTTCTAGTCTCTCTGCTTCATTCTCTGGAATGAATTTTTCCATGACCATTGCACGAAAAGCTTTCCAACTCAAGTGATAAGCTTTATCCTTCCCAAGTCGATTCAATTCCACCTTCCACCAGTTCAATGCCGCTCCCTTGAATGATTGGGATGCAAACCTCACCATATCCCTAGTAGCGCAGTCACTGATATCCAAAGCAGGTTCAGTTTCTTCTAACCAATTCAAGGCATCGGTAGCCCCCTTATCTCCTTTGAATATACCAGGATTACAGGCCATGTATGTCTTATAAGAACATCCTCTCTTCTCCTCCTTTTCTGACTTACGTTCTTTACTCATTGACCTTTTCCTGGAGTCTTTCGGACGACCTTCATGATCAGGTCTGCGACTCTGGCGGGATCTGCTCCTACTGTGGGCTGACGAGTCAGTTCTAGACTCCGTCGTTCGTGACCGAGATCTTGCAGTCCCCTTAGATCTGGAGATGGCAGTTTTGCTTCTCGGTGATTCGCTAGATCTTTCTGAACCCACGTGCGTCTTTCCTTACCTTTTCTCCTTGAGCTATAAGCTCCTGAAGTCTTTCCTCCTGCTCCCTTTGTCTTAGTTGTAAGTTGTTCAGACGTGAGAGGTTCTCCCATTTTACTGTGAACGAAGTGCTCATCACGATCATCTTCCTCATCATAATCATCTTGACGGGTTTTGCTCGTTCCTGCGTTCGACATTTTGCTGAAAGCAATACCAGATTGACAGATTAACATACATTTGACTTAGTTGACAGGTATTTGTAATCAGAGTTTATATTCCTTTGCATAGTCTAGTGCCATAAGGAACGTGTTCTTAACAGAGTTGTTGCACTAGTTTGGGCTTTCCGGATCACCATCTTGTGGTTACCGACATATTTTACCAAGTTATGACTATAATCAGAGTGAAATCACATACACACAAGTCCTTAGGGGTTGTCTAATGAACCAAACCTCCTAAAAATCACTACGTATCCTGACTTAACATTTCTATAATACTCAAATGTCATAGATAACAACAAACAAACATTTATTCCATAACAATAACACAGTCGACTTAGCGGTTCAACCGCTTTACAAAACAAAGCACACATACTCAAACCACATTCAAACAAAGTCTCACCAAACGACACACAATACATAACAGACTACTTTATTGGACACAACACACGAGGCTTCTGCCATCACAATTCATGCTAATCTCCTTGTTTCTAATCCCTGCGTCTTCCAAACGATGTTAGATGCTTGATGTGGGATGACACCTTCTTAGCTTCTTCTATCATTTTCTTTTCCTTCTTCAACTGTTTCTCTAGTTTTTTGGCTAAATCTTTCTTTTCTTCTCTGAGAGCGTTGATTACCGGGGAGTTAGGCCCTCAATGATCCGCATATGGGGTTGGGGCAAAAACTTGGCCTGGTCCTGAAAAAGATGATCTTGGTAGATCCTGATATGATCCATACGGAGCATATTGGTAGGCAGGGGGTGGAAAAGGCATGTAGGACTGCTGCATAGGTGGAGAAGTCGAGTATTGATATGGTTGTGGCGGATAAAATGATGGCTGTGTTGGATAATACGGCATACCCGTGGCATAAGGTTCCTGAACAGGAGTTGGATACATGATAGGCTGTTGATAGATGGATTGCTGCTGGAATCCAGGTGGCTGCTGAAATGAAGAACTCTGATGGTAGGCAGGTGGCTGCTGATATGTAGATGGTGGTTGACTGTTAGACCTTAATAACTGGGGAAAACTGTAACGTTCAGACACGGGTTGACTGCTCTGGCCCTGCATCATTGCAGCTACATATGGGTCTCTAATATCATTTGCCAAAGCTGCGATATGATCCTGTATTGGAACATCCACAAAATTCCCCATTTGAGGAAAAGTTGTAATGGGATCTGGTTGCATAGGAACCGATTCCTCGGGTCCTTCTACTACATCTGCCGCATAAGCTGGGGAGGCATACACATGCTGGGAGTGATGTTCTGAGTGATAGCTTACCGTATGACCTGCTGATACTGCAATTACTACCTGTGGAATGGTCTCGTCAGCATCTTCTTCAGGTTCCTCCTCGGGGTCTTCTTGATCCGTCCCTACATCCCGAGCATTCCATTCCGATGGTGCAATGTGAATGGTATGATTTGGGCGCACCGACATCCTGGGTTTGGTACTTATTTTCTTAGGAAGTTTCGGTACGTCCGTAGTCGATGCTGCCGGTGATGGAGTCTTCTTTTGAGTAGGCGCGGTAAAGTACCCTGAAAAGTCAGGACTCATCGGTGGTATGAGTTGACTTGGTCCACCTTCCTCTTTCTTGTTCTTGCTACTTTTACTGCTTCCACTGTTCTTGCTGCCAGATTTTGAAGATTTTGCAAAGTTCCACATTTTTCACGAAGGTACCTGTGAATATAATTTAATATACAATAGAATATATATATATATATATATATATATATATATATATATATATATATATATATCCTAGATTTTCATCAACTTATTTCATACTAACTTTTATCCATTGAATTCACTAGTGTACACATAAAATAACCATCGGTATCCACATGTCTATTAGACTCGTCATATCATGAGGTACCTGTCGGTAACAATGACAGCGTGCACTTTCTGCAATTGCTACCGACCTTACATCATGCTATGAGTAATCTAATATACCAGTTTCAACTTAGGTTAATACTTAACACGGAATATCTTCAGCATCAATGTGTCTGTTAGGGTTCACCGAGTCTTAGTGCACCTGTGGGTAGGAATGGCAGTTTGCAAGGCTGTAACTTTTACTGACCTTACACTCAACCTCGATTACTTCTAACATACAAATTTTCAGCCTAGATCACAAATTGGTTCATGCAATAACTTGGAGGTCCAACTAGGTTCAAGTTTAGGGGCTCTAAGAACGCCTAATTTGCTGGAACCTTTGGCTCTGATACCAACCTGTCACAGCCCCCTCCGCCGCCCCATTCCAGGTGCGGGGGAGGGTGTGGGACCGACTGTCCGTATCAGTTCCCGAGGCTCCAACTAAAATATAAACACACAAACATACATAACGGACATCCAATCCACACAGTCAAACTCTAGGCCGACTCTGAATGAGGATGCACTAAGCACCTCTTAGCCGATCTAATAGAATCGATAGTCACCGGATATGACCTGGGACTGAATAAGCAAGAGATACAATACACCAAAGGAAACATAGTCATAACATGTATTCAGTTACAGACATCATTCGTTTATTATACAGGCCCATAATCATAGTGACAACAACCATCAGAAATTCCAAGATCAGACTAGGTCCACACCTACACTTGCTTACTTACAACATAAGTCAATCACAGAGTCAACAACATACATTGTTGGTGAGTCGTAACTACAATCATCATATTAACGGTTTTCAAACACATACAGGTTATGAAATTACCATGTCGCACCCAAGGTCAACACTCAGGTACTCTACGGGCACGTTGCGCATAGCCGTACACCCTCTACGAGTAGTTTTTAGGTTCAACATATAAGTACATATTCTCCCTAGTAAACTAATACTAGAGGATTCGGGTGAATATGGATCGTTCAACTATAACGGCCGCTATAATCCCTTATATGTCCTGTGGTCTCAACCTTAATAACCAGAAAGTATATAATGACCCACACAGGGCATTCCAACTAACAGTGTATGACAAGATAATTCATAACAGATATAACAGATACATCAAACAGGAATGTGATCAACTAATGAAGGAAGTCAAAGGACTCACAGTAATGAAGTCAGAAATAGTGTGCTAGACGAAAATCCGAGATTCGACTAGAATATCCTATCTTCAGTTTCTAGCAACCTATCAAAAGTATTATGTATATATTCGTCATTTACAAGGCTAACGTGTCCCTTAGCAATCTCAGGTTCAAAGTATCATGAAATACAATCACTAGATCAGTCAAGCTAATTTTTTGGTTAACTTAGAATTTATCTATTATTCTGTCATTTTCCTTCATAGGCGTACCGCCTAGAAATTTACATTCCTGAGCGGTACGCGTCAAATGGTAATCCGAATTCCTGATTTCAAATCCGGGCGTACCGCCCTGAAAAGTCAGAAGTTGGGCGGTACGCTGTATTCTGTTAGTCCCGGCTCCTGTTCTACATTCCTGGGCGTACCGCTCTGCATGTACAGATTTTTGGGCGGTACGCCCCAATCTGGCCCGACTATTTTGTCTTTTAGTGCATTTTTACGTTTTGTCGTTTTTGGGCCAGGATTGTTTGAGGGATCAGCAGTATATCATATTGGGGGTTAATCAGTGGTTTGTTTGTAGTTTATATCCTTGATTTAAGTCATAACCCTAGTTCCCGAGCTTTCCATTAATGGTAAATTTCATCAAATCGACCCCCGATTCATACAATTATCATCAGGGACAGAACTCTTATGTTCCAATGGCCCATTTCCTCTTTAGATACACTGACCAAACCTAGTTTCATGTTATCTTAATTTATAAAGTTTCTATTTATAGAAAAATCAACATGCATGCATAAAGGGTTGTACCTTGTGAAGGAATTCTTGTACAACCAAACTTTTCTGATTTCCTTGCTCTCTTAAGTCTCCACTCAAGCTCTCTTGGACGGATTTGGGGCTGCATGTATGATCCATGATCATATAATGAGAGCATGATCACAAAGAACCATACAAAACTTTCTTAAATGTAAATCAAGATATCTTTACCTTGATATCCTTGAATTCAGCTTCTATCCTCTTTAATCACCACCAAAACGAGCCCGCACCACTGAGTTGATGAAATTTGGGCAATGGGTGAGAGGTACATCAAGTAAACATAGTCTTGATATGAAAATGATGATTTAGAAAACTTACCTATGAAGATCCACCCTTTCACAAAGCTCCTAAGGATTGAATGTGGCTGTGACAGAGGTCTGGGATAGCCAAGAAGAAGCTCTGGCCGGAAGTGAGTTGATCTCTCAAGTGCACATGGCTATAAAGGCCAAAATTCCTAGTTTTTAACGAACTGGAATCGAGGCGTACCGCCCCAAAATATCACATTTGGGGCGTACCGCCCGGATTTTGAGATTCGGTTTATTGGGGATCCGATGGGTGCCACAACCTGACCCGTTTATCAAACGGGTTGCGTACCGCCTGGGATTTCCTAATCCTAGGCGTACCGCCTCAAATCGTTTTCTAGGAGTTTTTTAATATTTTTCATTTAACATTTCCAGCTCGGATCATGGTTTAGGCACAAGGGTTACAATGTGTATGCTTGTATTAGGTTTAGAGTTATTATTTGATCATTGCTTTGCTTGTGGATGTCTTCCAGTTTGAGTAAGGTAGTCGAATTGTGTGACTGTGTGTTTACAATTTGATGTGACTTGCTATATAGTAATCATAGGATTGGTTGATGGTTGTTTATGTGACCTATCGTGTGCTGCTATATTTAGACAATCCGGGAGGTGATAAAGGTATTGGGTAGTTGGGTTGGTTAGCTGCTTAGGTCAAATTTATGTCGGGAGAGAAATTCTATAGGATATTTAATTAGCTAATTTACTATTCGTGTCAGTTGCAATGATTAGTGGTAGCTCCGGCTATCTTAAGGTGTCCTAGATTGTTTCGAAAGTGGTTAGGATAGTTGATATGGGAAGGACTCAAAAGGTGAACCATTTGTACGAGCGTTAGAGTGGTCAGTTAGGAAGAACTCAAAAGGTGAACTAACAAATCAGTGAGTGTAATCCAATTCGTAAGTATTCTATCAATAAGGTCCAGAGAGTGATTCGGAGGCTCGTAGAGTTTCTATAGGTTGTGAGTCAAGATCCCCGCTCAATCAGAGTTGTCATAGCCGAGTGAGGCCGTATATGTTAATTAGGATTCTAGGTCTAGGTGGGACCTTTCTCATTCTTGAATTCATCTAAGGTTTTGTAGTTGTCGATAGTTGTTAAGTTAGTTAAATTTATTTCTCTTTCACATTAAATCAAATCACTCAAATTTTTATTCATTAAGTCCTAGGTTAGAGTGTTGTTACTAGTGTCCTTAGGGTTCGATATCCGGTCTTCTGTAGCTTTACTACATCTGATAGGTACACTTACTTGTCTGTATGATCGGTTTACTTAGGATTTCTGATAAAACTTAGTGTGTCTAGATCTAGGATTAGGTCTAGGTTTAAGTAGTATTTTTAGTAGCCGTTCCGGTCACATCACATCTTTATCCCACGCGCACCTCTCGATGCATCCTTGCAATTTAAAAGAATATATGAAAGCCTGCAACTCAATAAGTCCACTCACTTTCACTTGAGAAGATGGGATTTTTTCCGTGAAAAATTTCAACATAACCCATTTTCTTCAGTCCAAACAATATCAACAACCACACACTGTTTGGAGGATTCTAATAAGAAAAAAGATGGGTACTTGAGCAGTAAAGGCTTATCATCCAACCAACGATCAATCCAAAACATTACGTTAGAACCAGTTCTGAGCACCACCTTAGATTAAACAACTAATGTCGATACCAATCTGACTGAGACCAGTTGAACAATGATTAATTTGTTTCTAGGGACCATATATGATCATTTTGTTAAGGATAAAGTTAAAAGATGTGGATTTGCTATGAATATTCTAAATAACTCGCCTCCTTAATTCTTTTCTTTCATTCTTTAACATGCACCACCACATAACCATTAAGGTTAAATTATCATCCTTGAGTGAGCCATTACCAAAACCCTGATATTTCTTTGGAGCTACAATTTTCTTTTAAGTCACCCATTTTATTTTCTGGGCTTCATAGTTTCTACCCAATAAGAAGTCCTGTCAGGAACTAGATTTGAACTAGGTTTCTCATTTAATTCATTGGTCTAGGTGCGGAAAGCAAAGGTCAATGATCAATACATGTTTGAATCAACAAACAAAGAAGAAATCTGGAAAATACACACAAACACCAAGAACGCACAGTAGAACAAAATGCTCTCTGATTGTTTTAAGGATCAATGACTGCAGTTAAAACACTACTAGAAAATGGACCTAATGCTACTTTTTTGAAGAAACTTTTTTCATATTAGTTGTATTTACTTGAACTAGAGATAAATATAAAGAATGAGATGTGGGAGGTTTTAGGAAATGGAAAATAAATTTAATAAGTTGATGATTTTTAGTTAAACTACAAGGATGAAGATAGAAAACCTATACTCTGAATGCTCTAAGATGGAGTGACATTTTCAATGTTTTTTAGTGTTTTCCCTAAAACTTGAGGAAGGAATATAGAATGGAGAACGGATTATGAATACTCATAGTAATATAATTGAAAAGGACAAACCACGAAGCGATTAACTAATACTAAAGTGTCATTAATTGATAATAAAGTTAGAGATGTTTTTATTAAATTTAATTATTTGGTCGTAAGCCGGCCACTCTACTTTTTACGTTAATCATAACAAGACATATGTTCGAAATTTAACATAATTATGCAGCTTATTTTGCACTACAATTACCACCACCACCACAACTAGAACGACATCCTCCACAACTTGCACGACATCCACCTCCACCACCACATCCTCCGCCACAACCACCACTACCACTACATGCTCCGCCCGTCATCGGCACATCTCCAATGAATTGGTCGCTACCATTTTGTTGAGATCTTATACCCATATGTTGAATTGGACTTGGTGGAGTCGTTGAGATAACAATACCCAAAGAAATTGGCATAGACTTATCTATATCAAAGAAAGGTGACATGTAAGAAACATATTCACATTAAAGAGAAAAAATAAATGTTTCCAAATAAACCCTAAAAGTGTAACATGTGATTGTTTCTTTCTTTTTACACGTTTTGCGTCTTTCTGTATCCAGGTATAAATTTTAAACGAAAACAAAGTTGTTTTTTTCATTAAATATAATAAGGTTGAGTTATTCTAAGAAGTATTTTATTTCTAATAAATCTAAAAAGAATTTAAAAAATAAAAACTCGTAAACCAACTACAATGACCTCCGATTGAACTCATTCCAACTGCATTAAAACTGTCTCGTCAAGTTCTAAACCCTAAACTTTAAATTCTAAACCCTCAATCGTAAACACGAAAGTCAAACCCTAAAAAATATGATGAGTATAAAGACACAATGACAAGGAAAAGACGTAATGGGCTGAAAAAAACACAAAATCTAAAACCTAAAAGCTAAACCACAAAAGGAAACCGTAAAACTAAAGTCTAAAGCTAAACTCTAACCCTACACCGTAAATCATAAGCACTAAATCCTAAACATAAAGCTAAACCCTAAAAAAATAACTAGAAAAAAAAAGACATAATGAAAATACACAATGAGCTGAAAAGTTTAAATTAAATAACTTAAGAGTTAAACCCAAAAGCTAAACCCTAAAAGGTATACAACCCTAAAAAGATGACTAGAAAGAAAAGACACAATTATGACAAGTAGAAATAGATAATGAGCTGAAAAATATAAATTATATAATTTAAAAATTAAACCCAAAAAAACTAAACTCTAAAAGCTATACCCTAAAGCATAAACTCAAAACCATAGCATAAAATCCCAGACCCTAAATCCTAAGCGCTAAAACACAATAACAAGCAGAAAAGAACAAGAGCTAGAAAACAAAATTTGAATAACCTAAAAGCTAATTCCTAAAAACCAAACTCCAAAAGGCTAAGATCATGGAGTTCAACTAGTTGATTCCAATGCTGTTGGAAAGAGTTTAATCGGAATTCGTTTGAGCCGGTTTATGAGTTTTTCACAATCCTTCTTAGCCTTTTAGAAATAAGAGACTTCTTATTTGAACATCACTCAGTCTAATAAATGGTTTTTGACACGTGTTTCGTCTCATAGCTAGAGTGTGTATTCTATATTTAATTAACTACCTAATATATAAGTTGTCTGAACTTAATTAGTAAATAAACTTCCAAAAAAGTTTAAAAATCACTTAATATTCGAACCAAATTCAAAAATTTAAAATTTGACTCGATTCGATTCGAAAATCACCGACTCGAAATTGGGTTTGAAATTCCAAATTCGAATTCGATGTCTGATGAAACTTAATCTCAGATTCGAATTCGATTTGAAGTTCGTATTATATATTCATATTATACATTTATTATGTATATAAATAAATATAAATAATTATACAAATATTTTAAATTAGTTTTCATGAACAACTCCTTATTTTCACATATTCAAAATCTTTAAAAATTTTAGTCATTTAAAATATTCTAATAAAAACACGCATTCTCTAATTCACACCCCAAAAATTTGGCATTATGTGGATTTACCCAATCATCTTCATTTTTACAAATGACTTAATGGTAGTATGTTCTATAACTATTTTGTTGTTTAGATATATAATAAGTTTGTAAATTTGTGTTTTTTTAGCGATCTATAAGTTAAATGTTTTGAACAATAAGTTATGTGTCATAATAATTACTGATTAAAATTACTTTTAGATTTAGATGTTTTGAATGTTTAAGCTAAACTTTGTCTAACTTGCACATTTCATTTTGAATATTAAACTATGATTTTTATTTATTTGTATTCGGGGTGTTTTATTAGTTTTATACTTAAAAATATTTTTACTAAAATAAATTTAAACTTGTTCGAATTCGAAAACTAAATTCAAATCGAATCGAGCCTGATTTCTATTTCGAATTTGAATCGACTTTAAATTCGAATCTAGGTTTTCAAAAATAAAATTCCGATAATTCAATTCAATTAATTTGAGTTTTCAAAATTCGATTCGTTGAACACGTTACTCATACTCACTAACCATACTAGTGGTGTTCAATATTTGAATCGGATTCGTGTAATTTAAAGTTCGAAATTCGACTCGATTCGATTTGAATATCATCGGCTCGAAATTCGATTCGAAATTCCAAATTTGAATTCGATTCGATTCGAAATTTGAATTAGAAATATTCATATTCTCATATATATATATATATATATATGTGTGTGTGTGTGTGAGTGTGTATTATACATTTATTTTGTATACAAACAAATATAAATAATTATACAAATATTTAAATTAGTATTCATGGATAACTCCTTATTTTCACATTTTTAAAATCTTTAAAAAATTCAGCTGATTAAAATATTCTAATTTAAAAACACGCATTCTATAATTCACGCCCCAAAATTTGGCATTATGTAGATTCACCTAATCATTTTCATTTTCCAAATTACTTAACGGCATTATGTTTTATTACTATATTATTGTTTAAATGTAAAAATTGTAAATCTCGTGTTTTTTTAGAGATGTGTAAGTTGAATGTTTTGAAGGATGACTTGTGTGTCACAATAATTACTTAATAAAATTGATTTATATATGGATGTTGTGAATGTTAAGCTAAACATTGTCTAACTTGGACGTTTCATTTTGAATATTAAACTATAATTATTTGTTTCATTTGTCTTTTGGGGTGTTGTATGAGTTATATACTTTTATAGATTTGTATTTTTTACTAAAATAAATTTAAATTTATTCGAATTCGATTGGAATTCGAAAACTGTATTCGAATCGAAGTGGGATTTCTATTTCGAAGAATCGAATGTTCGAATCTATTTCGAATTCAAATCGAATTCGAATCCTGGTTTTAAAAATTCAAATCTGAATAATTCGATTCAATTAATTTGAGTATTCGAAATTCGATTCGTTGAACACCCTTAAACCATACAACCATACCCCTAAAACCTCTCAGTAGAGAGTAAGATGTGATTCAATGCGGTTGCCCCTACATAGGAGTGCAGTTTACTCAAACTTACTAATAAAACCAATCACTCGTACGAGCTTCTAAAGCAAACCTGATTCAAATGTTAACCAAGTGGGAGAAGCAAGTTTCGAGTCCAATTCTGATATCGATATTAAGCAAGTTCCTAACGATTTTGAAGAACCATGGAGAAGATCGAATAGCAAAACACCCTTTGGTTCGCACAGGAAGAAAACAGCTTGTGTTTCTTCGGTCTCGGTGCAAATGGTTAAATGGTGCTTATTCTTAAGCAGCAAATCATGTGGCTTCTTACCAATTGAAAGAACAAGGTTGTCCTCGTGTTTGCTTGGGAAGCTCCTTATCTCTATGAGCTCCACCATGATCTGAAAAGCGAGTAACCAATATTAATTACAAATATGTATACACTATTATTGAATTATTGCTATAAAAAATATTTTTAAAACAATAGTTTTTTGTTTTTTTATGAAAAATGTATTATAACAGAATATTGTTAACTTTACAGATTAACATAAAGTGATAGTCTTGTCTATTAATTAGTTAATCTTCTATATAATCCACTAAACGATTATAGATAAGTGACACGTGTACTTAATAAACGATTTAAAATCTAAACGTGTAAATTGAAATAGTCCATTATTATTTATTTTGTGTACTCGCATTCCTGTTGCAACGTTCAGGTAGTAAAATTTGTCTGTTTACGTGCAGGTGGTAGGTTGTGAGGTAAAGTTTACTATTCATATTGGACAAATTTTCGGATGGCACACCGTGCTTTAAATGGTTGGGTGCCACATGGCAGATCGTTTTTTTTTCTCTACTTTTGAGGTTTCATTCGTTTTAATTACATACCATTGTGTTTCCATTTCATTTTTTTATTTTTCTCTATTATTATAGTTTCTTCTATATAATTCACTAAACGATTATAGATAAGTGACACGTGTACTTAATAAACGATTTAAAATCTAAACGTGTAAATTGAAATAGTCCATTATTATTTATTTACCCTCTTTCTTTAAAGTTCCATGATGTTTTTTAAACATTGATGAACTTTTTTAACATTATATTTATTTATTTAACGAGCATTATATCGGTAAGGGTAAAGTTCATTTAAGAACCATTATCTATTGTAAGAACTTAAAAACCAACTTAAATGATAGATAGTTAAGTAATTTTGTCATTTCTTTTTAATTCCTCCACTACATTTATGGTAAAGATCATATGAAATCACTTGTTTTCTATTGTACAAACTTTTAAGAAACAAAGGTAAATTATTTGAAATGCAGTTTTTTTTGGGTAATTTGATATTTTTTAATTTAATTTCATGTATATTCACTCATATCCACCCGATAACTTAAAAAAAAGTTTATTTTTTGCATGTCCGACTATGTTGCATATATGCAACATATGAAACATACAATGTTGCATATATGCAACATGGTATGTTTCATATGTTTTATATGCAACATTATATGTTTCATATGTTGCATATATGCAATATAGTCAGACATACAAAAAAAAATTTGTTTAGTTTTTTGTTTTTTTAGGTCGTTAAGTTGCCATCATGTGTATAAACATGAAGAAAAAAAGAAGAAGAAGCACAAAAATTATCTAAATAACCTTCATTCAATTAAAATTTTTAATAGTTTTTACATTAGTTCTTAAGTTCTTACAATAATATTAGTTTGTACTAGAACTTTACCTGGTCATGGGTTTCTAAATACTTAAGATATATATTATCTTTTTCTTTTGAACAGTTTCTAATTTATATCAACCCATCATAGACAGGACGACGTGCTCGAACTTTTGACATCCCTCAAAAAGAACTTTACCCCTAACTCCTAATAGATTTGTCATTGGATTAATCTAGATCTATAAAAGAACCAAACGTCCAATGAACTATTCGATGTTAACTTTGTTTACATTCGTCTATTTAATAAATGAACGAATACAAATGTTATTTTTTATTCATTTAATTAAATAAACGAACATGAACACATGTGCCATTTTATGTTCTTTATTTGTATTCATTTATTTATGGTTCGTTTCTTTATGTATGTTTAATTTTATTGAGATATAAATTATTTAAAATTATAATTTGCCCTACAAATTTTATTTCTTTTAGTGTTCCACACTTTTACTAGGTCATTCTATGAAATTACTTACTATTTATACTCACATAACACTCATTTTTAGTGCTTGAAATCAATATGTTCAATCTTTTTATTCTTTATACTCATCATGTGGTGGAATTGTTTTTTTTGTTTTCATGTATGTTTGTTCGTTTTATTCGTTTATGTTCATTTAAATTTGTGTTTGTTTATATTCATGAACTATTGTTTAGTATTTGACGAACGAACATAAATGAAATGAACATGCTCATTTTATTAATGAACGAACATAAACATACAAAATTTATCCGGCTAACGTTCGTGTTCATTCGACTCCTTTACAAGCCTAGACCAACCTCTCACCCAGCTATATGTATTTTATCTACATATATTTATTTATAATGAAACCAAATGGTCATGTACAAGTTATATATAATGTTATAAAGAGGGGTTCAAATGAGAAGTTTGGTTTGTGTAAGAATGATAAGGGGGAATCTCAGCAATTGGATCTTGGTCTAATAAAAAAGGAAGGACGGGCAATTTAGTCTTAGTCATTTTTGTTGACTTTTAATCAAGTTCCTCATTTTCTAAACATTCATAATTTTCACACAAGACATTATTTTTTTTAAACAAAACTTACACCATAAAAACAAGCGGTTTTTAATTTTTAAAACGCGTATAGTACTGTTATTATATATAAAATTAAAAAAAATACTTTTTCAACTTTTGACATAATATGACGTAATAATCTGAACATTTTGACATAATATGATACAATGATCTGAACATTTTGACACAATATGACACAATGATCTGAACACTTTGATATAATCGAAAGAAGAATTTTTTTTTTATATTCTATATATAACAACACTGTACACGTTTTAAAGATAAGTAAACACTCGTTTTTAGGGTGTAATTTTTTTTTAAAGTAATGTCGTATCTAAGTGTTATGAAGGTTTAAAAAAATGAGAGGAACTTGATAAAAAGTTAACAATGTCATTCCATCTTTTGTTTTTCTCTCTAATTTTACACTGAAAAACTTTGGGCCATAGATCTTTATTTTAATTAAAGATCTAATGGCTATGATTACCTTCTTATCCTTCTTACCCAAACTAAACTTCTCACAAAAACCCCTCTCTAATGTTATACTAGTCAGTGACCCGGGTAAATACCTGAGGCTGTGATATAAAAAGAATTATGCACGAAATAAAAGATGAACCTAAATTGAAAAGAAAAATTTATCTGAATAATAATACATAAACCTAAACAGCCGATAAATATTTAGTAATATTAAATTTACAAGTTTGAAAAAAAGAGATTTGAATACAATGTTTTTGGTAATCTAGTTCATGTATTCATCGTTCATTCGCAGCGTCTTTAGAGTCGCATCTTCAAATTGTCACCAAAACTTATCAACAATGGATCTACTTTAAATCCTTGTTGATTACGATCGCAGCGGTGTGATCAATTTCATGTTTTGGTTAGATTTTAAAGAGTTATGATTGAGAAAATGTATGAAATTCAATTCAGGGGAGTTTCTCTCTCGTATATCTTACATTTATCATTTAAATATCGTTTTTTATTTTTTAATTTAAAAAAAGAGAAAATTACACATATGATTTGTCTATGTGGCACTCCTTAAATTGTGCTATTTAGACTATAAAAACTTATGTTTAATAATATAGCTAGTTATTTTGGACGTACATCTTACCTCCATAAACATGATCTCAGATGATAGTTTAGGAATATTGCAACGATTTTGAGCTTCGACAGGAGGCACGTACATGGCTCCTGCTCTCCAATACCTTGATGAAAACATCTCTTTCCATCGGTTCGTAGTCCTACTGAACCCGACATCCAGTTTTTGACCCTTGGTTCGGTCAGAGTCTGTGTCGTCATGGTCAAGTACTTTTCCTAGTAAACGCATCATATCGTTAAAATAAGAAAGCGGATGCAGTTGATGAGTATGCCATATTAGGTCGATGTCATAAGTTGGAACACAAAAGTTGCTTGATTTCATCTCCATGTTTCTCTTAATCATATGTAGAAAACCCTTATATCTCTGAATCGCCCCTTCGAGAAACATATCCTTTTTAAAAAAGGCTCTTGATACCTATCATAGATCAATTTCGCAAAAAGAGAAAAAAAATGGTTAGTTATATCCATAGTTAATTAGGACACCCGACCATCTTTTTCTAAAGGCTAAATCCATCTACACTAATCAATATTTTTTTCTCTTTTTCTTGACTATATATATACAATTATAGGCTTGCGAAAATAATCTCACATTAATAAACAATTTTTACTATTACTTAAGAATTTAAGTTAGAATTCATTTATATAGAAAACCACCATAATTTAGTTTTTCTTGATAATAAACCTAAACCTGGTAATAGAATGAACTTTGTCTCTTGACCGCGGAAACTAGATCGTATCCGGTGCTTAGTGAGCCCAAAAGTCTGTTATCTAGATCGTTGTGAAAGCAGTCATTGACGTCGAGTTCATAGGGTTCTTCTGGATACGTAAAGTTCCATAAGTCTTCGGTTTTTTTCTTGCAAGTCCCTTCATCCACCGATGAGATAACCACATCACAAGGATCCAGAATTATGCCAAACAGTTCTCTGCAATCAGCCATGTATTGGACCTTGACAGCCATGAAACTGAGTTAGAAAGATATATATGGTGTCTAAATCTTTTTCGTTCTTTATGTCTCGTAATAAACAATTTTGAATAGAAAAAAAAAATCACTTTGAAGAAAAATGTATGTTCCAAGATGTGAAGACCATAGGGGGTAACTCGAAATCTGAATGGATCTCTTCACAAGTTTAAGAGTACAAACTAAAACGTCATTTTAGTCTTCACGTTCAACCAATAGCAAATTGTTAAAATTAGTCAAGTTAATATAATTAATTTGATTCTTTAATTCAAACTTGGATTATTTTTTTGCTATTTGATTTTATTTATGTGTTTTGTTTAATATTTCTGGATTTATAGTATGAGGCATCTTGGTGGGCTGGTTTAAGAATGTGGACTCAAGGAATGATGCTGTTGAGCAGGACTTAGCTAGGATGTGAAAATGTTGCTTAACCCAACTTCACTTACCGGGTCCCTTTATAAAAGAATGAGATAGGGTCCTATTAGAGGGCAGCACCAACAATCCATTTTTGTTTTTCCTCTCATTCTCTATTCTCAGATTTAGGGTTTATGTTTCTTCTTGCTCTTTGTATTGAAGATTCCCGATAGATCGTAGACTTTATGTATCTTGAGTGTTTTTTTTTTCTTTTTTGTATTTTGAGAGTTATTCAAAATTGTTGCTAGTGTTATTTTTTCTATTTCAGTTTGTAATGAATATTTTGGGTAAATCAATTTCTGGTTTGGGTAGGTTGGTGTTTGTTTTACAATTTTTGACACAAATGCTTTTACCAATAGCAATATAAGAGTTCATTTTTCTAATCCGAGCGAAATATAAGTTTAGCAAAGGTGTTCTTGGTGTAATGTGTAAAGTCGTGTAACATTATTCTCAATTATGATTTCATATCTCAATCAAATAATTACATCCCCTATATATAACTATACAAGTTACATATCAAGTCCCTATACAAATATATAACGTACAATAAATATAATCGACTAATACGCCCCCGCAGTTGGAGCGGGAGGTAACCGAATGCTCAAACTGTCTCGAAAACTCTCGAACAAGGGACGTGGCAATCCTTTCGTGAAAATGTCAGCATACTGATAAGCAGCAGGAACATGTAAGACACGGATATGACCAATGCGGACTTTTTCACGAACAAAGTGGATATCAATCTCGACGTGCTTGGTTCGCTGATGTTGAACCGGATTGCCAGACAGGTACACGGCAGACACATTATCACAATAAACAAGTGTCGCAGACCGTAAGGGGACATGAAGCTCCAATAAAAGATTACGAAGCCAACTAACCTCAGCAACGGCATTGGCTATGGCTCGATACTCTGCCTCTGCACTGGACCTGGAAATAGTATTCTGTCGCTTAGAAGACCAAGATAAGAGATTATTACCCATGAAAACACAATAACCGGATGTGGAGCGACGTGAATCCAGACACCCACCCCAGTCGGCATCGGAATAAGCCGTAAGAGAAGTAGCCGAAGATGGGGTTAAGCGAATACCAAAGTCCAATGTACCCTGTAAGTAGCGCAAGATGCGCTTCATAAACTGGAAATGAGGCTCACGTGGAGCATGCATAAACAGACAAACCTGTTGCACGGCATATGTGATATCTGGTCTAGTGAATGTAAGATACTGCAGAGCACCGGCTAGGCTACGATATAGAGAACCATCTGCAAGTAACGGACCATCAGTAGCACTCAACTTGGAGCTAGTATCAACAGGAGTCGTCGAGGGTTTGCAGGAACTCATAGCTGCTCGCTGCAAAATATCTCTAGCATACTGAGACTGATGTAAAAACAATCCGGACTGATCACGTGTGACCGTAATACCCAAAAAATGATGAAGAGAACCCAAATCAGTCATCTTGAACTCTCTGGAAATAGTGGCTATTAGTGTCTTTAGAAACCCTGAATCTGAGGCAGTCAAGATAATATCATCAACATAAAGTAGTAAATATGCCGTGTGTATGCCATGGCGATACACAAATAAGAATGTGTCAGATACACTACTCGAGAACCCCTGCTGAATCAGAAAAGTGGAAAATCGCGTGTACCAGGCCCGTGGAGCCTGTTTGAGACCATATAAAGATCTCTTAAGGCGACAAACATAATTGGGAGCCCGTGGGTCCACAAATCCAGGTGGTTGCTGCATATACACCGTCTCTGCCAAATCACCATGTAAAAAGGCGTTTTTAACATCTAACTGGTGAATCGGCCAGTTTCGTGAAACGGCCAATGATAATATTGTCCGAATAGTAGCCGGCTTAACAACCGGACTAAAAGTCTCCAAATAATCAATGCCCACGGTTTGCGATTTTCCATTTACAACCAGTCGCGCTTTATAGCGCTCAAGAGACCCGTCAGATTTAAACTTATGACGAAACAACCAAATGCATCTAATAACCGGTTGTCCATGTGGTCTCGGTACCAGTTCCCACGTCTCATTTTCCTGTAATGCGTGAAATTCATTGTTCATAGCTTCACGCCAATGAGGATTGTTCAATGCTTTAGTATACGAGGTGAAAATGCGTGAGCATCGGATCGTCTACTCGATCTAGCTAATCGGACATCAAATCGTAAATAACCGATTGTTTTATTGATCAAACGAGAACAATTACAATCAGTAAACCACAGAGAATTGACACAGAGAAACACACTCAGAAACACACACTTAAGATTTGCTCACTCGCTCAGAACTACTAAACACAAAGACCAAACTACTATATATACCCGACTGGCCGAGCTTCCTCCGAACCCAGGGTTCGGCCGGTCCGATCTCCAGGTTCGGACCTAGTTCGGCCAACCCTATATTGACTTGAACTTGGTCTTCGTTCGATACTTCACACGACGCACATTTCAGGTATCAACACGAGGTGGGGATGGGTGATATCGAGGGAGAAGATGCGGCATGCAGATTAAGTCGGGTGACGGGTTTGAATATACCGGATTTGGCCCGGGTCGTCATGGGGTGATGGGTGAGCGGGTTTGTGGTGGAGCCGTGATTAGGCGTAGGAGTGGGGCTGGGAACGGGTTGTGAGGTGGCGGAGATAGATGGGCCAGGATGTGAATGTGGGCCGGATGGAGACGGGCTTGACGAATTTGGGGAGGTTGGTGGGGTGGGCACAGGTTGGTGAATCGGTGGAGTTGGTATGGGGGCCGATGAGGAGAGAGGAAAAAAAGGCGGGTCATCGGCATTGGAAGGTGGGGACGGTGCGATAAGCTCCGGGTATGGAAAAACGTTTTCGTCAAAAATGACGTGTCGGGATATATGGACACGGCCGGAAATGGGATCAAAGCACCGGTATCCACGAAAATGTTGTGGATAACCGAGGAAAATGCAACGGACCGATCGGGTGTGAAGTTTATGAGGTTGAACGGCCGATAGATTTGGGTAACAAACACAGCCGAATGCACGTAAGTGATCATATGTGGGATGGCGGTGGTAAAGAGCAAACGCCGGGGTGGTGAAATTAAGGCGTTTAGTGGGGAGAATGTTATGTAAGTAGGTGGCGGTATGGAGGGCTTCCACCCAGAAGGGGGGTGGAAGACGGGCCTGAGTGAGGAGAGCACGGATGATGTCATTTAAACGTCTAATCATCCTTTCGGCTTTGCCATTCTGAGGAGACGTTTGTGGACAAGCAAAGCGAAACACAAGGCCATTGTCGTGACCAAATGTTTGAAAGGCCCGATTATCGAATTCACCGCCGAGATCACACTGAAAAGATTTTATATTGATATTAAACTGTGTCTGTATTAGTTTATGAAATTTCACAAAAGTGGGAAAAGTTTCGGATTTGAATTTAAGAGGATAAATCCACACATAATTTGTAAAATTATCAATGAGAACCATATAGTATTTGTACCCTGATTTACTTGTAACAGGTGATGTCCACAAATCACAATGAATTATATCGAAACAATGAAGGGTACTAGATAAAGAATCATCAAATGGCAAACGTTTACTGTTAGATAACTGACATGAATGACAAACGTGTAGGTTTTTGCCTTTATTACAAGAAATAATACGACGAGAAGATAAAAAATCTAAAACATGTGCTCCGGGGTGGCCAAGACGGTTGTGCCAAAGACTGGTGGTGCGATCCAAAATGCAAGCAACAGGAGTAGGTGATGGTGGAGTGAAAGGGTAGAGATCCCCGGAGCTATTGTGGCGGGAAAGGTGCTCTCCAGTCTTGAGATCCTTCAAAGTAAAGCCAAGAGGATCAAATTCAATGGAAACGTGATTATCTTTGGTAAATTGTCTAACAGAAATAAGGTTTTTAATGACAGATGGGGCGATAAGGACATTTGATAAATTGTAAGTACGGTTAGGTAAAGTATATAAAGCATTGCCCGAGCCCTGTATTGGTAACGTGTTACCATTTCCAACAAATATATCACGAATTGAGGAATTTGATAATGGGGACTGGAGATTACCTGGGTGTGATGTCAAATGTGAGGAAGCTCCAGTGTCCATGTACCAGGTAGAGTCTGGCGTATTGAGGTTCTGACTAGTCAACGCATGTCCAATATCAGTCGGGCTCAAAGCGTCAAATGCCGGATACGGGTTCTGGGCCGCAAAGTGGGCGGAAGGTGATGGCTGGGCCTGTTGGGTAGGATTATTGGGGTAAGAAGGGTAATGGGCCTGCCATGGGTTTTGGGCTTGGTAATTAGGCTGATTAGTGGGAAATGGGGCGGCAGGAAAAGGTGTGGGAGGAGGATAATTATTTGGAGGGTAATGATTTGGAGGTTGGGGGTAGGTGTAGTTTGAAGCAGCATGGGTAAAGGTATTATTATTGTTTCGCATGTTTCTACTAGTAGAGTTGCGACCATTCCGGGGGTTATAATTACGTCGCCCACGACCACGAAACGAGTTTCGACCGTCGTAATTACGGGGTTGGTAATTTTGGGAGGGGTTATAGTGGGGGTCGGGGTTAAAAGGTAGGTTACGGCCGGGGTTGTTTTGAGGGGAATTAATAGATGGTGCGGGTTGGTTGGTGATGAGAACGGTTTGGTTAGGATTGGTGCGACCGGCAAGGCGTTGAACCTCGAGTTGGACCATGTTTCTCGCCGTATCCCAGTTGGGAGAACTTTGGTTAATAAAGGCGGCGACCGTGTCGTATTCCGCCGGTAGGCCACGAACTAGTTGTAAAACTTTACGATTGTCATCGACTGTTCGGCCAACATCATTGAGTTGCTCAGCGAGATCATGGATGCGTTGAAAATAATCGTCCATAGACGCACAGGAAGCCAGAGTAAGCGTTGTAAATTCCTGTTCAAGAGCTGCAGCACGAGAACCTTTATTATTAAGAAAAATATCTTGAAGTCTTACCCATATTTTTCGAGCAGTGGTGTCCAGGTCGAGGACACGGGCAAGGTATTCTTCAGAGAGGGATCCGTAGATCCACTGCAGAACTAGAGCGTCCGTTTCGGACCATACGGGAAAGATTGCATCGTTGGATTCGGGAGGATCCGTACCGTCAATATGATCACCAACTTTATATGCTTTCACATGAATCTGGAAGAGTTTAACCCACATAGAATAGGTAATTTTCTTGCCATCCAACGGTTTTACACGTTGTTGGATGTTCGTAACAGTGTAGGCGTGGGTGAGTTTATCCTTGGCCTCGGTTAATCTAGCGTCTGCCATGGCTTCGAGATCGTGATCGACGGAGCCAGATGAAGAGTGAGTAGGGGAGGAGAGGACCGGCGATGTAGGCCGGCTGGAGGCCAGGTTTGCCGGCGACGGCAGGAACAGGTGGGAGGCGGATCGTAAAAAAAATTAGGGTTTGTGTTATTTTGGCTGTGATACCATATTCTCAATTATGATTTCATATCTCAATCAAATAATTACATCCCCTATATATAACTATACAAGTTACATATCAAGTCCCTATACAAACATATAACGTACAATAAATATAATCGACTAATAAACATAACTTTAAAATGTTAGACTTAATACTTTTAGTTAACGTTATTAGAGTGCTCTTGTGTTCTTTATATTGGGTTATACAATGCAACTTTTTTTTTGTCTCCCAGGTGTCCAGTTATCACCGTGATAACGTACACGTAATAAAAACTAGTTATATTTTAGTTAATTATATTAAATATTGTAGTAAAAAAATTGGCATTTTGATTATTTTCATTAACACCATCAGATTTCACATTAGTATTAACATTAACATTGTCGTTTTTATGAGCATAACTAAAAATTAGATTTCTCTCTCACTTTTAAACCTAATATATTTAATTTAATATATATGATACTAGTACTATATGAATACGTATGAGAATGATGGGGAAAATGATTTCTTGACTATTTTGTTGAATGCGTAGGAATATAATGTGGCTTGATTTATACATGTTTTTAGTTATATACCTTTTACACTTTAGATAGTATTTGAGGTGTTTTTTATTAAATACTACTTCTAATTAGTTCACATCTAAATTTTAGGTATTTCAGGAGACCAGAAATAAAAATGAGCTAATTCGATTCACTTTTAAACCTAATATATTTAATTTAATATATATGATCAGTGGCGGACCCACATAGGGCCCAGGGGTAGCGCCCGCTACCCCTGAACTTTTACCCCGACGTGCAAAATTTTTTTTTTTAATAGGTTTTCGGTTTTTCGCGACCCCTGAAACGAATTTTTCGCGACCCCTGGAAGAAATTTTATGGCTTTTACTTAAAAATATGATCAAAAGTCCCTTAAAAATATGATTAAAAGCCCGTTAACTACCTAAAAATTTTTTTCGGGGGCGCTGCCCCCGAACCCCCGTTAGTCCCCGCTACCCCTGATATTCTTTCCTGGATCCGCCACTGTATATGATACTAGTACTATATGAATACGTATGAGAATGATGGGGAAAATGATTTCTTGACTATTTTGTGAAATGATTAGGAATATAATGTGGCTTGATTTATACATCATTTTAGTTATATACCTTTTACACTTTAGATAGTATTTGAGGTGTTTTTTATTAAATACTACTTCTAATTAGTTCACATCTAAATTTTAGGTATTTCAGGAGACCAGAAATAAAAATGAGCTAATTCGATACAATTAAATTAAACATGAATTAACCAGATGATATTGATCAACGAAGCCGTGCCTTAAACATGTCTATTATACCTAGTTTTGTTGGAATAATTTAGTTGTTTGAATTAAAAGAAAAAAAAAGATTAAATACTACTTCTAATTAGTTCACATCTAAATTTTAGGTATTTCAGGAGACCAGAAATAAAAATTAGCTAATTCGATACAATTAAATTAAACATGAATTAACCAGATGATATTGATCAACGAAGCCGTGCCTTAAACATGTCTATTATACCTAGTTTTGTTGGAATAATTTAGTTGTTTGAATTAAAAGAAAAAAAAAATCCATAACTCAATATTTTGGAGATTGGAATTAGAGGTGTACAAAACCGGTTTTTTTTTATAAACCGGTTTGGGTTGTAAATCGGAATCAGTTTGGTCAACTCTGGTCAAAACAGGTTCGGTCATAATCGGTTCAGATTATGAACCGGTTTGAAGCAACAAAACCCAAAACCTATAAAATCGAATTGGGTCAGTTTGAAACCGGTTTAGATTGAACCGGTTTGTAAAAAAACCTGTTTTTAATTCTCTAAAGTGATCAACTAAACAAAGCTTAAGACTTGATAGAGAGAAAAAGTTGACTAAAACTACATTACAAAATTTTTAAAGCTTGTATAAAACCTAAAAGTGGCTAAAAACCTATAAGCAACAAAGTGGAATTATCAAAACTTTAAATGTAGAGGAAAATATAAAGCCACATTAGAATGGTCAACTACTCAAATTACTCATCAATGAAACATTAGATATAAAAAGCAAACAAAGTGAAAACAAAAAAACAAATGGAAACAGTGAGTCAATCAGTGCTTGACGTCTTATTAGAGTCCACCTAATTTACAACTAATGGTATTTAAGTGATTAGTGGTTAATTGGAATTTTAAAAAGCATATACCTATAATAAACCATTTTCTAAACCAATTCCAAACCGGTTCTAAATCGGTTCCAAATCGATTCTAAATCGGTTCCAGATCGGTTCTAAATCGGTTTCGGAAACAACCCGGTTTGAAACCGGTTCGTCAAAAGAGAATGTCAAATCAATGGAAAACAACCAGTTTATACTCAAACCATACCGTTTTTTAAACCAGTTCCAGTTTTTATACGGGTTCGATTTGCAATTCGATTTCTTTATACACCTCTAATTGGACTCATATTCACGTGGGCTGTTCCAATGAAAGGAGAATTAACTTTGAGTTCACGAATTAAAAAGGGAGCCCACATGGACTTTTGAAAAGAAGTTGAACCGCTTATACGGACGTGGGCCACTATATGACACGTGAAGCCGGCACTTGAAATAGGTTACCAAAACTTGGAAGGAATATAACAGGGGGAGCAATAATTCGCAGAAGGGGGGCTTCTAACCCTACCTACGGAGAACACGATTAGACGGCAGAAGAAATTCGGAGGAGTAACGGACGTGAACAGCGGAGAAGGAAAAAAAATAAGAAGCAATCAGGCTAGCAGTCAAAAAGTCTAGAATAATTATTAAGTACACTAATAGATAGATAGGCTACTGAACTAATTTTTCTTTTATGATGAACAGTATCACTTATTTTATTTGTGTTTGTGTTCGTCTTCGCACTATGATTTTTTTGGCTAAACATCTTATACCATCTAGACCATCATGATGAATAATTAATGTTTGTAACTTTTTCTTTGTTTTATGACTCGTGTGCTTGTGCTGGATTGATGCTTTAGTAACATATTTATAATCTATTGTTTTGATGCATATGAATACTCTAATTAGGGTTATAGTTGCTAATTATTCCTTATACTATCTGCGAATGTCTTTCGGTTTGGGTAATATATCAGATTGCATGAATGTGTGTTTGTGATTATTGTGTGATTTAGGAGACCTCCCATTCCATAGGAATAGCTAGCTATCCATTGTTTGCTTGATTTTAGTGTCCTGCCTTACTTAGAATATCCGAGAGGTGATAGGCTTGTCGGGTAATCGGGTTGATTAGGGTTTCTAGATCGAATTGCCTCGAGAGAGGGGTTTTCTAGAAGTCTTAGTTTTCCTGTCATTCGTGCCAAATCGTATGTAGGTTAGAGGTAACTCCTTCACTTTAGGGTCTCCTTAAAGTGTTTAAATTGGGAAGGACCGAGAGGAGAACCAATTGTCCGGGTACTAGAGTTATTGTTAGGAAGGACCGAGATGAGAACTAACCAATCAGTGTGCGTATTTCAGTCTTTAGGCTCTTTTTTGCGTCATACCCGGAGAGTGATCTATAGCTTGATTGTTAAGATCCTGATTTCCATCATAGTTGTCATAGCTGAGTGAAGTCATTAACCTTAATTATGATTTAAGGTCTAGGTGGTACTCGTTCTCGTATTTAGTTTTCCTCTAAAGTTTTCCAGGTTATAGTTAAGTTGGTTAAACTTCTCAATGTTGGAACTTTTAATAAGTGTGACTGACGCCATCAAATCTATTCTCGAATAATTTGGTTGAAGAATCCATTGTGATTTGATTCAGAGACGCGGGTTGTGATGCTCGAGGCTTGTAGGTTTGGACCGAAGACGTTTTCTTGAAAAGTCAACCGTTCGGGTCAACGGTCAACGTAAAAGTCAACGGAATATCAGTTCGAGCGAGTCAAGCTTCATATTAATTAAATCATCTTTGATTTAATTAATAATAATTATGTCATTTGTTTATTTGTATTTGCTCATTTGTATATGTGTTAGCTAGTTAGTGGGCTAGTGAGCACATGGGACTCTATATAAATAGGAAGGGATAACTCCATTAGAAAGATGATGAATAAAGGATGAATAATGAGTGATGTGAGCTATCATTTCTAGAGAGAGAGTCTCACATTGGGTTTGAGATCAACCCAATGTGACCATGGATTTCCTATGACGAGTTTGTAATCATTCGGTTCGTTGTAATCATTCAACAATAATCAATGAATCGTTTGATTTATTATTTCTTGTTATAGATTATCTTTGATTCTCATCATCCCGTCTCCTTCCATCTCATCTTCGTTCTTGCTCACGATCGAGATTCTCGACGTGAAATCGGTCCTGACAAATGGTATCAGAGCGGGTACCGATCAGATTCATCTCACCGTGAATCTGGTCACTCGAATCTGTGATTTTGAGCTTGAATGAGGTGCTGATTGAAAAACCCACTTTGGAGACTTTTTATACTTTTTCTTATTTTTGGAGCTGTTTGGATGATTTCTGGATGAATCTGATGATAGATTCTTGTTGTTGGGTTCATTTAGATATGATTTCATGCTCCATATGTTCAAATCAGTAAAGAAATAAGAGATCTGAGCTGAAAAAATAAAGTTGTTAAGGTTTTTACGTTTTTGGGGTTTTGAAGATTTTTTGAGCTTTGATTCTGAGTTTTTGGTGTAATAATCAGTGTTTTTGGATGAAATAAAGTATGAATCTTGATGGAAAACGCGTTCCGGATCCATTGGTAGCATCGGTTTCGCCTGATTCGCAACATATTTGACAGATCTGGAAAAACACACACTCGACGGTGTTTGTGCGTGTTCTTCATGTTCTTGGTGTTCTTCATTTTTGTTGAAGATGGCCTTGGCGATTTCGCAGCTGATGAAGATGTATTTGGCGTTCTCAGGTGACCTTGAAGATTGCCTTGGCAATCTCGACTTACATCTTAGCGATTTCATGGTTGGCGATCTCGAATAAGCCTTGGCGGTTTCGTGTTTTTCTTGGCGATCTCGAACCAGCCTTGGCGATCTCAGACAAGCTTGGCGACCTTGTAAATGGTCTTGGCGACCTCGAACCATAGCGGTGTCGACATCTGGGTTTTTGTTTAAATAATTTTCAGATGTTTCTATTCGTCTAGATGTGTAGAGGATGGAAATACAGTACAAGGACATCCAAAGGGCTTTAAGCGCTTTAACACTGGTTTTTGTTTTGAGAACAGCTCAAAGGATGTTTTGTTGGCATGTTTGACCAAAAGAGTTCGGTTCAGGACATAGCAAGCAGTATTGACTGCTTCTGCCCAAAAAGACAGTTTAAGATTGGAATCAGCGAGCATCGTCCGAGCACACTCGATTATTGTTCGGTTCTTTCTTTCAGCAATCCCATTCTGTTGTGGAGTATAGGGAGAGCTGAATTGGCGAAAGATGCCCAATAATTTTTTCTTTTTAAATTACGTCATCATCATACTCAGTAAATCCCACCAATAGCAGAGCTAAGGTAGGGTTTGGGGAAGGTAAGATGTAGACAACCTTACCTTTACCTCGTAGGAATAGAGAGGCTGCTTCCAGTGAGACCCTCGGCTCCGTAGTTTTACATCAAACCTTGGACTTAAGACACATAACACTCAGCAAATCAGGATAAATACCGATTGGTGAATGTACCCCTTGTCTTCCAGCAATCAACTCCACCACATGATGCATGATTAACCGCCCATCACTTTTAATGTTATTTTTACGAAATTAGTAAAATAACATTAGAAATAGTGCAATTTCACCTCCCCCCCCCCCCCCCAAGAGCCCACGCATATATATATATATATATATATATATATATATATATATATATATATACATTATATGTGCACACTCTAAGCGGGGCGTAAACGTAACTGGGCATGTAATAAGTGAAACGGTGAAAAACACCGATAGTCAAGCTTCCGTCTAGGCTGGCATTGCATACAAATCCAAACCAACTATTGGATCTAGATGCCTACCTGGGAAGTCTCGATAAGAGTGTATCAACCTCTTAGGCAAAGCATGTTTCGAAACATCTACGCATTCTCAAAAACAATCTATTTTAAAATTGATTTAACACGTAAACAAACCACATCCCCAATTAATCAGCAAACATAAACCTTAGCCAGTTGGTCACAATATTAATGTTTGGTCCACTCGTTTCATTAGGGTGATCCACGGTGTTAACTTGCTCATGCTCGTGGTGTTTTTCTCGTTCACTCAATTACCATGTGAGTAATTCTGTCCGTTTCTCATTTTACACTTTTGGGGGTGCAACATGTATCGTGTCTCAATGAGTTGTTTTCTTAGTGTTTATCATAATAATGTGATTGTTGATTATGTGTGAATTATCTTATTACGTGATATTCTAATATGTTTCTCAACGTTTCTCATGTAACTCATTTAGCATAAACATTAACACAAGGCCTATGGTGGGGTGTTCTTCGGATCGGATTTCGCTTTTATTCGGACTGCAAATTTTTTTGGCCTGATCTTAATTAGATCCGATCTGAATAAGCCAGTCATCTGAACTAATCCGAATCAATCCAAATCCATATAGGATCAAATCCAGTCCAATCCAATAAGCGGATTTCATTCCGAATAATCCGAATAAATCGTATATAGTTTTCAATTTCCAATCGCAAAAGTAAAATAAATAAAAAAAAAACATATTTTTCCAATGTGTCCTCAAAAATGAGTTCATATTCACAATAAAAACACACAAAATAGAAAAAAAATCTTAAACATAACCAAAAAAAAGTATTAAACGTATAGTAATTGTAAATCTTGAAACCAAGAGTTCCCTAATCCCAGCCACATAAGCTCCTTCGTCAAAGGGCTTAAGGCACCCACTCATATACGACTCTTTTTTTAAGTCCCTTGTTATTTGGATAATTGGACGGATGACAAACAAAACATATATATATATATATATATATAGAGAAAGGATAAAATGAAAACCCACTTGAGTTGGAAAAACTATGAAAACTTTTCAAAAAAGGGGTAAAAAATTCGTTTTTTTTTCTAAATTTTTTTATGGTGGTTCTCTATGTTATAGAGCTCCCCTTTATTGAAAAAAATCAAAAAAACGCCTACTCGATTTTTTTTAAAAAATTCTCAAAAAATCGTTTTTTTGCATATACTTAGTATCTCGGCC
Organism: Deinandra increscens subsp. villosa; assembly: GCA_039602395.1. Taxonomy (NCBI): domain Eukaryota; kingdom Viridiplantae; phylum Streptophyta; class Magnoliopsida; order Asterales; family Asteraceae; genus Deinandra; species Deinandra increscens. The sequence goes on from JBCNJP010000013.1 coordinate 6,314,421, forward strand.
AAAACGGGGGTAAAAAATCGTGTTTTTATTTTCATATATTTTTTTATACATTCTACATCCCATTTTAATACTTTTGGTGAAAAAAAATAAAAAAAGCGCCTAGGAAATATTTTTATAAAAAATAATTAGTGTTTTATTTACATACGTAAGAAGCGAAATTTACATATGTAACTGGGCTTTTTTCACATATGTAACGTGAAAAAATCCAGATTTTGGAAATTTTTTTTAAAAAAAACCCCTAGGCGGTTTTTTGATTTTTTTTCACCATGGGGATCGATATAAGGCAAAGAATCACTAAAAAAATTCTGAAAAAAAAAAAACTTTTTGGCCTCGTTTTTGAAGAGTTTTCATGGTTTTTCCAACTCAAGTGGGTTTTCAATATATCCTTACCCTATATATATATATATATATATATATATATATATATATATATATATATATATATATAGGAAGATGATCATTTTAGAACCAATTGGGTTTGAGAACTAAAAATGACCATTCTAAGCCACTAGTTTATATATATGAAAAAACCCCACATGAATTATAGTGGTCCCCACCTGAAATTAGTGGTTGAGATTTAGTTCTCAAAAGTTCTCAAAACAAAAAGTTCTCATTTGAACCTAACCCTATATATATATATATATATATATATATAGGGGAAGGATCCTGCGAAAACACCCCTTTTTTGTGAGAACTGCGTAAACAAATCTTAAAACCTACATAACTTTTTCATACGTTAATATTTTTTTTAAAAATTTGCACCAAAAGTCTTAAAATTATATTATCTTCAATCCTATAAAAGTTTTAAAATACTTAACGCTTTTTTTTAATTTTTTTAGTATTTTTTTTGTGTGGTGCACATGTGCATCACAAAAAAAACTCATACTTTTAGTATGAGTTAATATTTTTTTTTCTTAGTCGCACCATATGTCATATATTTTCATCATTTTTTTGCGTTTTTATTGAATGATGCACATGTGCATCATACCAAAAAAAAACGCTCATACATGTGATATACATTAATAGTTTAAAAAAAATTGCACCCTAAATCTTATAGTTGTGTTATCTTTAGATTTAAAGAAAAAAATAGCATTTTATAACTTTTTTTAATTATATGATGCACATGTGCATCACACGGGAAAAAAAACGTTCAGTTTTTTTTAATATTTTGCTCCAGATTCAAAGATAACGTAATTCTAAGACTTTTGGCGCAAATTTTATGAAAAATCATTAACGTATGAAAAAGTTACGTGAGTTTTAATATGTGTTTTCGCAGTTTTCACAAAAAGATGTGTTTTCGCAGGATCCTAACCCTATATATATATATATATATATATATATATATAATATAAATATAAAATTAGTTAAACTAATCAAATATCCGAATAACCCAATTAAAGTTTTCAGCTAAATCCGAATCCGATCCGAAATCCAAATAAGGAATTTCGGTTCGGTTTAGAATACGATCCGACATCCGAATAAGGATTTTGGTTCGGTTTTTAAATTTCTGATACGGTTTGGATTTCGATTTTACTCAGAATTTGGATTTTTTGTACACCCGTAACGGCAACAAACATAGATCTATTGGTTGACAACCCACACGATTTGAGTAGTAATTGGCATCGTTTGTTAGAAACCTATCACATTAAAAGCCTAGATTGCATGTTAGGAACTCATGTCGCTTATCTCATTAAAAACCTAGCCTTCGGGATAAGAACTAATGTCATTAAGGTTTATTTATGCATATTAATATCAATATCAAATGTTTTTTCTCAAATTACTGTAGCATGTTATGTTTCACATTTATTCTAGCATATGACACGATTCACATGTTTTCATTAAACTATGTATGTACATAAACCAGGATCGCTCACCAAATTTTTAATTGACCCTATTATATACATGTTGTAGGTAATAGTGTTTGAGGACTCAAGATGTTGTCACTTGTTTTTATGTTTTAACTCTGATTATGTTGTTTATTTTGTTGTGGGTATTTGTTTGTTGACAATATTTTATTATTGAAATGAAATGGGTTTGATTAAGTATATTACAATTTCAATTTGTGGTTGTGTGCATCTGGACAATCGTCCGACATATTCTGCCATTGGTTGGGGTGTGACACATTGGGGAAGTCAACAAATCCGGGTGGTTGATGAATGTACAAAGTTTCTTTTAGGTCACCGTGCAGGAAGGTCTTTTCACATCAACTTAGTGAATAGACCAGGCTCATGAAATTCAAGAGAGTGGACAGTCCTGAAATTCAAGAGAGGGGATGGTCATTTTCAATCAATCAAAGGTCGTGACGAATTAACTAAAAATTAATGGGAATATGACATGTGTGGAGGGATGTTAAAGGAGACGCATCCATAAAGGATATCGGCTATAGTTGAGCTGTCGATTGACAAAAAACTTAAGCTGATAGGCATGCGCTATTGACGGATCAACTAAAGTCGGTCTGCTCTATAACCTACTATCATACAACCTGTTAGTCATAGTTGGTCTTACAAGCGCTTTGGCAGGCATAATGGTTTTCGCTTGGTGTACTGGGTGGCTTTTGATTGGTTTAAAATGGATAAAAATGATTTTCAAGTCAAATAATATTTTGATAATTTTGTGTGAAATCTACAATTGGTACTGTACGACTTGTTGCCAGCAGCCTCTTTCTATATTTATACAGGAGCAGAGCAATCCTTTGAAAGTTAGGGTCCAGCGACCTAATGAATTTTATAACCGGAGTGAAGTGTATGCAAGGGGAACTTTCATTTACTCCAATGGTTATGAGATTCTAACCCCATTATATTTCAAAATCTTCGACTTAGCTCAGTCACATGGAGGCTTATTAAAGCTTAGAACACATGGATTTTATTTTTAAGGTCCTGTGCTCGAATCTTGTAGCGTACAGATGGTCTCAGCCCTAATCGAATTACTCTTCTTTTCTTTCACGATTTACCCTCCCAGCCCTAATTTCTCCATCATTTGGTAGCTTTCTTTTCTTCTTTAAACATCCCAAAATTAGCCAATCCCAATCGTAACCTTCTGTTCTTCTCAATCGGTCAATCGCAATCGCAGCCTTCTGGCTTCCTAATCCCAATCGAAATTCGCAACCTTCTTCAATATTCACAGATTTACAAATACAAAAAAAGGTTAGGGTTTTTTTTTTAAAATTGTTATGTATTTGATTGTTGTCTTACTCTTGTTGATTACATTATTTGTCTTACTCTTAAAATTTTTATGGATTTGATTTCTTGAAGGGTTGAATTCTTGAATAATCAAAGAAAGAACAAATAAAACTCAAGAAATTGGATTCTTCAAGCCATATAAGGATTAGTATATTTATAGAATTTGAAATTCATTCTTGAAAGTTTATACTTTACATTACTTTGATTTATGAATGATCTCTTTCAACTAGCAATCAAATTGGTTTTATTATGTTACCGACCCGAACATTTCGCTATCATATCATTAGAGATTCGAAGACAAAAAACGACCCCATAGAATATAATTCTTGGCTCCGCCACTGGATCTATGCTTTGATGCTTTGTTATTTTGTTTCATATTAGAGATCAACTTCTATTTTAGTCGTCTTTTTTTTTGTTTATTAGGAAATCAGATGTTTTAATCTAAAACTTTATAAGGGTTGTGTCAACTTTATAAGAGTCGTTTTGCTCATGGTTTCGTTTTATGTTTGGATAGCAAACGCTCCTGTCAATCTTGAGTTTTTTCGTTCATGTTTGTATGGGCTAGATCGTGGGTTCTTAGATGGTAATACACCGTTGCTTTTGAAACTTTTGTTAATTATTAATCTCTTTATTCGTATGGTCAAAGTTGTAATTGGTTTAAAGTATATGAAGGGGATAGACCTCGAATCTATCCTCCGGGCCTTTCGCGGGCTAGTCCACAACCCATTAAGGGCTTCATGGGCTCCTTACGGTTTGGCCCACACTCATACAAATGATCCGCTATGACCCTTCATGGTTCTGAACAACCGTGCGTGTTGTACACATGCAGATGTGATCCTCATCACATTCTGCATTGAACACATAGTTAGAAGGTGGTCCCACAAATGACGCCAATGAAGAGGACATGGATGATAGGGTAAGATGATCAAAGTGGAACTCTAAGTACTCTTCACCAAATCCTGTATGAGCTGGAAGAAACATGACCTGCACACTGAAAACAACGCATTAAGGCGTTACATGGGCTCCTATACATTTTCACCGCAACATGAAAGTTTGCAAATTGGCAGGGCCACAGAAGACCTGATGATAGCTGGTTTCATTCATGGCGTGCTGGAGGATCATTTGGTCAATAACTTATTAATTGGAGGGTAACCCCAAACTATGACCAAGCTGATGTCCATTGCTAAGCAGTATGTCAAAGCATAAAAACAATTGTGTTGAATCGTAGCTATGAGCACGGAAATGAGCCCTCTCGATTATTTGATTCTAGAAAAGATTTCAGCGGAGGCAGGCACTCCCGCAATGACGACAAGTAATATGCGGGATGTTTTACTCCATATCATGGCAGCGCGAAAATGCAAGAATATTACCGTGAACATAGAAAAACTTATGTTGTTGCTCCGCGCAAATCCACACCCTTAGCAGAACAATGGTATTGGTCGAAATCTCACAGTATGATCCTTAATGGTGAAGGCTTAAAGTTTGACGATCCTAAACCCCACAAGGAAAGCAACACCCGTGATGCTAAGAAATATTACTATCACAAAGGCCATGGCCACATTACAGATGGATGTTTTGCTTTGAAGAATAAAATATCTCGTTTTGTGAAGGATGGAAAATTATCTCACCTGGAGAAGAATGATGGGAAAGGAAAAGACGACCCGCCAAAATACAAAGACATGTTTATGATCCGTCAGGATCGCAGACTCGAGAAGCGGGTGGGGCAAAAAGTTAAGCCTTGGATGCACACCATGCTAACTTTCCCCCCACAGGTAGGCAGTTCTTCAGACACCATTTATGAACAGTGTTTATGAGACATGGACCCGCATGATCAAGCCCTCCTCGAGCCTATTTTTTAGCCAGTTAGTGGTTTCTCTGGTGAAAACTGCATGCCCCTAGGGCAGATTGACTTTCCTGTTAGAATAGGTGCGTGACAGTGTGCAGGACAGGACGATCAAAACCACATTTCTGGTAATTCCTGCCAAAAGTGAGCACAACCCCATTCTGGGGAGGCCTACCCTGGGAAAGATAGCTGCCATCGTCTCTAAATCGCATGGTCTTTTAATGCTCCCCACCCCTCTTGGTGTAGCAAAAGTTTGGGCAGATAAACCCAAAATGATAGCGGAAGTTGTAGTCTCACACCAATCTCCTCCACCAAATGAAATGGAGCGGTCGATCCTCAATGCTCAGTTTTCAAAACAAATAATTTCCTTAGGATCCACCCTGTCTCCTAAAATCCGATACCATTTAAAACAACTCCTTAAAGAGAATATGGACGTTTTCCCCTTTCAACACAGTGACATGAAGGGAATTCCGCGCCATATTGTTGAACATTACCTCAAACACACCATGGGATTGAACCGATTACCCAGAAACGCCACCATAAGGACAACGCATGAAGAAGGATTTTCATTTCAGAACTAAAGAACTTAGAAGTTGCAGGCATCTTGCTCCATATGCATGACCAAAATTTAATAGCAAATCCAGTTGTGGTACCAAAGGCTGACGAATCCATGTGTATGTGTGTCGACTACACAAATCTTAACCGCGCGTGTCCAAGGACGCGTACCCATTACCTGTAATTGATGTCAAGGTCAATTAATGGATCCCCTTCCGCCTCAAATGCTTCTGCGATGCATAGAAGGGGCATCACTAGGTCCAGATGGCCAAGGAAGACGAAGACAAAACTGCATTCTACACCGATTGCGGCATTAACTGTTACACCAAGATGCCATGTGGGTTAAAGAATGCGGGAGAAACCTATCCAGGAATGATGGATAAGGTGTTCAAGGAACATATTGGCAAAAACATTAAAGTTTATGTGGATGACTTAGTAGTCAAAAGTCTTGATGAGAAGCGTGCCAGATATGGTTGAGACCTTTATAGCCCTTCGCCAAAATAGCATCAAGCTCCATCTAGGCATATGTTCCTTTGGGATGGAGGAAGGAAAGTTCCTTGACGTGGTGGTAACAAAAGATGGGTTCTTCATGCATCCTGATAAAGTTTCTACGATTATTGACATGCCGTCTCCCACTTCTTTAAAGGTCGTATAGGCTTTGAATGGTCGTGTGGTAGCCATAAACATATTCCCATCTAAACATGTAGAGCGCTCACTACCATTAATTACACTGTTGAAAAATTGTTTAGAAGATAACCAATTTACATGGACCATCGAGGCGGAACGCACCTTCTAGGATCATAGAGCCTACTTGGTGAATCTCCCAACACTTACGGCCCCGCATCTTGATGAAACCCTGAAAATCTACCTATCCGCCTCTCATAGAGCAATTAACGCGGTGTTATGGTCGAAAGGACTGAAGTCCAAACCCCTATCTACTATACTAGTTGAGTTTTCACGGATGCGAAAGCAAACTATTCTATTCTTGAAAAGTTAGTCTTGGCATTGGTCCATGCCTCCCGTCGCCAGCAGAGATATTTTCAGGCTCACGATGTGGAAATCCTTACCAGCTAACCGCTACAATATGTATTAAGAAAGCCTGATATCTCGGGATGCCTATGTAAATGGGCTATCAAGTTGGGCGTTTTTAATCTATTCTTCAAACCCTGCACCGCAGTTAAAGGGCAAGTAATCGCAGATTTCATCACAAAAGTACCTAGAGGCACGCAAATACCTCCTAAATAGTTGTGCATTCCAGAGCCAAAGGTTGCGCCTGAATATCAACTTTGGGAAATCTATTTTGATATAATGGTGCGTCCTACGCAGAAGGGGCAGGTGCGGGGGTTATCCTAATCAGTCCTACCAAAAAAGAGTATGCTCGAGCATTTAAGCTTGGTTGCAAAGCAAGTTGATGGGTTTCAGGCACTACAAGCATACTTAAACTCTTAAGGGTGCATGCAACCTAAAACCAGGATCTATGTTTTCTCTATTGAACCTACAACTGAGAATAAATAACGAACCCTAGTCTATTTCCGAAAAATAAACAAACATGTAAACAAAACAGACAGAGTTACATACCTCTTAGTTGTTATAGTAAACAACTAACACAATCCCCTTCAACGTTGGAAAGCTAGCACCACAAACGTCGTGCCTCTAATGGGATCACACCCAAGTACTCCAAAGGGAGAAAATTAAACTAGAAGTGGTTAGTCCAAAATCGAATTTTGGTTAAACCACAAAGGAGGGAGAAAGAGAGAGGCGAATACTCAAGCCTGATGAGCAAGTTGGAATGAATCCCTAAGGCCCCTATTTATAGCCTTGGATATCCTCCTCACTTTATAATTCCACCAATGTGGGATTATGTTAATTTTCGAAATTCTCCTTGACCTAGAAGGGATTTCGAAAATCTTAATGTGGGATAAAACCATTCCTAATATAAATCAACTATTGATTTAATATTTATCTCCTTTAATTAACAAACTGTTAATTATCCTCCCAAATAGTTTTGTCTAGTTAATTATTAAACTATAATAATTAACAACACTATTACTTTTTCCCTTTTAATTAATTCTCCATTTGCTGAGTCTCGAGGGCAACCCAAAAAGACTGTGCTGCTATCAATTATAGTTATAGGCTTAGACACCTAATCCAACACAAGTAACAATGAAACCGAATATGAGGCTTTGATCGCGGTACTCAAACTGGCTCTCAAATACAAATCATGAGATGTGAGAGCACACGTGGACTCCCTGCTAGTTACTAATCAGATCAGTGCTACATACAATGCCAAAGACTCCTCTATGGCTAAGTATCTCAGCATCTGTAAGGCATTACTTAGAGTATTTGATACTTCGGAAGTTGTTCACGTCCCGCGAAGCCATAAAAAACATAAAAAGAAGGTTGATGCGCCCAACAAACTGGCTTCCTACTTTGTTGAACCTCTTCAAAATGTTCAAGTTGATGAATTAAAAGAAACGGCTATTAAAAATTCCATCGTGTTAATGTTATGCAATAATCTCCCAGTAGTTAGATGTCTTCGATAGTCAATTATCTCACCGAGGGCAAGCTACCTAAAGATGAGGGCGAGGCGCATAAGCTACGTAGCAAATGCGAACACTATCAGATGGTCAATGGCATTCTTTATCGGTTCACATACATGGGTCCTCTCCTCCGCTGTGCGGACGTTAACAAAGAAAATTATCTACTGCACGAGGTTCATATGGGCATCTGCAGGATACATGTCGTTCCTAAATATGCGGTGGTAAAACTAAAAAGTGTAGGGTTTTACTTGCCCGGAGTGCACACGATAGTGGTGGAGGAACTCAAAAAATGTATGAGCTGTCGAAAACATGCCCCGCTATCTCGCGGCCAAAAAAATGATTTTATCCCCGTCACTGCTGCCTGGCCATTTAAAAAATGCGCGATAGACATTGTGGGGCATTTCCCGGAAGCAGCATAACGCGTAAATTTCCTGGTGGTTTCTCTTAACTACTTAAATAAGAGGGTAGAGGTAAAGCCTTTGGCTACAATAACTTCCGCTAACATCAAGAAGTTCCTATGGGAGTTCATTATCTGTCATTTCGGTATAACACTTACTTTCAAAGAACGAACTCAATTTATGGATAAGACTATCCGCCAATGGTGCGAGGAGCTCCCAATACAACAAATTTTTACCTCGGTCGCACACCCGCATGGGAATGGCCAAGTAGAAAGAATCACCTCAAGCATCATGGAAGGGATCAAAACGAGGGTGGAGTATGAAGGTGCGTCCTGGGTCGATGAGGTTCCACACGTATTATTGGCCTATCGAAGAATAAAGAAAACCAGCAACGGAGAAACACCATTTAGCCTGAATTATGGCTTAAAAGCCATGATCCCTCCAGAAATTGACATTCCCTCTCACCGCCACCTGAATAATCACGCCATTAACAATGATGAAGAACTTTGGTGCAATCTAAATCTCTTGGAAGAGCATTGTGAGCTAGGAGCTATGAGAGAGCAAAACGATAAGGAACATATGAAAAAATTATAGTAAAAATGTCCGCAAGAAGCCTTTAAAAGAGGGAGAATACGTTCTCCGTAGCAACGCTGCTAGTCGCGCTCTACCTCACGGCAAGCTACCAAAAATGGGAAGGGTCGTACATTATCAAAAAAGTTATTGGAAAGGGGGCCTACGAGCTTGCCTATTTAGATGGAAAACCAGTGCAGTGCGCTTGGAATGGGGCCTAATTTAGAAAATGTTATATGTAATCCACTCTTGAAGCATTGTCGAGCGATTGGCTTCCATTATTAAAAGTTTCCATCTAGGCGTTTTCATAACAATGCTCTTAAAACAATACACACGCGTATGAGAATGTTCAAAACAAAATAAGTACAAGAGATTACACCGAAAAACTATAATCTAATAAGGATCTGAGCTTAAAAATAAGTTGTAAAGGACCGTGGCAATAATATTTAAAAAGAATTTAAAATTGCGTGTGTTGGATAGCCATATCACGCAAGTCCGGGAGGTACCCTATTTACTAAATAGGCATCCTCTGCCAGATTATGCCTCGCTTGACAAATATGTTGCGCAAGACTTAGTAAAAAATACAGATTTCACTTCATGGGGCGCATTATAAATACTAAAAAAGTAAATGCGTAGGTCCGGGATACTCCGTCTACAGCGGACATTCTCTTTAGCACAAATACTCCCACAGTTAGATGTGCACCAGTATCGTTATGATAAAAAATTCAAACATACTCCCGCGAGCGTACCCTTGAAAAACAAGGTTCTACGCAAGAGACTGGTACCTTGCAAATTAAACAAGTATCCGGCCTTTAATACAAGCATCACTGATTAAACAAAGTATGTGTGAGGAACACCGCACGGACACATCCTTGACTACCCGCGCGGACGCCATGATCATGAAATGTCCACAAGTCCAAAATAAAGTATATAAGGCATACACACATCACTAACATGACAATTACAGTGCTATCTTGAAACATACAAGTACGTAAATATAAAAAATGAAAAATATAATAGAAGCATTCGAACAAAGATGATATAGTCAAAAGCGGGTCATTGATCGTTCTATTGATAAGCCCGAAGGGCATTGATTACATTCTTTAAGACATACAATAAAAGAACATACAAAGCTACAAAGCCCGTCGAAACCTAAGAAACCTGCTCCATTCGGATCAGGGCGAAAGTCCTCATCATCTAAACCAGCCATATAAGCCCTTTGAACATGATCCAGAAGCTCATGAACCTTTATCAGGTCATCTTCAGAGGCATATTCATGTAGTCGCGCAAATATTGAGGGGCTCATGATCACTGAGTTCTTCCGCCCAATCAGATATGAGCTTACCTGCTTTCTCATCATACCAGGGGTGGTTAGCAAGTTCCTTCCCTTATTGCGCCCATGAAAAGCCAGCCTGTGCACCATCTAAACGGCTAAGCACAACTGCAGAATCAATATATTTAAGAAGTACATTTCTGTATTCCTCATTATCGATGGCCATAATATGCGCCAGCACGACTCCGTCCATTAAGAACCACTTTTTGTCCTCTCTTAATCGGGCAACCAGCTCACCCTCAGGCGCAACATGAGTGGCCTGCAGAGCAGCAACGAGATTTTCAGCCCTAGCCTCCAAGGTTGACTTCAATTCCACATCCTTCCAGACAATACCACCCTCCAAATTCTTAATTTGGTTAGGAGACCTAGTCAGATCATCGGAAAGCGCCTAGGTAACCTTCTTCGTTTCCACCTTCTCACCTTTTAAAGCCTTTACCTCTTCCTTTGCTCTCGTTAGCTCGACGCGCAGATCCTTGATCTCCTCCATCCATTTCTCATAAAGTGTGTACGATTCAGTATGTGCACTCCGCAACTCATTTAATTCAGCTTTAGCCTTATCACCAGCAGCAATTTCCCTCTCCATTTTCTTCTCCCCCTCGATCCGCCTAATTTCAGCGCGATCGGCAACCTCTAACATCTCCAATGTTCTCTTCTTCTCCAATAAAATTTCCAACCGCCTCTCCTCAGCAAGGGCCCCCTCTCCTTTACCAATTCTTAGGCCCTATGCAACTCCTTAAAGCCATCCCTCGGTCGTTATTCATCATCCTCCTGCCTGTATAGAAGCTCGACAGGCCTAGAGAGTCCAACGACAAGGTGAGTAACCACATCCCTCTCTAGCTCTAGATTTGTAAGTTGATTTAAGGAGGCTAACTCCGCGTCAAAGAAAGCTCTCCTCAAAATTCCTTACTAGGACTAGGAGTGTTAATAAGGGTAGTAGGATTAAGGTTCCAACTTCATTTAAAGGGACTAGGAACCCTCAAGCAATCCACATCAATCCAAGTATCATACTTAAATTCATGTCTAAAATGGTCCGTGGACCCCGGGTTGGTGGCTCCAGAAGAGGATGCAATCGTTTGCACCATGGCTTGGCTGATAACAGTTGAATCAGCCGAGGACTTACCCCACACCTCGAAAATGTGCTTTATATCTTCTTCTTTCTTTTGCTGAGATTCAGTCTCAACGGCTTTTTTGGCCAGATCCGCTTGTTGGCGCTGGACTTGTTCCTCAGCTGCCTTTTTTTTTCAAACTCCTCCCTGGCGCACTGAGCCTCCTCGGCCTCAGCTTTCTTCCTTTACGCCTCCTTTCGCCTGGCAGTGGCCTCAGCGGCCTTCTTTAGTTGTGCCTCCCGGGCAGGGGCAAAATTTTTGCGGACAAATTCAGCCGCCCGGTCAGCCTCCTCCTGCAACCTGCACTCCTCCTCCATGGCATTCACAGCCACTGCATCACCACCCGATGTAAACAAACCTTTACCCTTTCCATGAAAGGGCAAGGTTTGCCGTCGCTAAGTAACTTTGGCAGCGGCTTCTTCTATGAAAGAAGAATAAAAAATAATCATATCTCAGCACGTGGGAGGAAGATATACAAAAGAGATAGACGACCAAATATTTACTCTCTCTAGTTTCCAAAACAGTTCGTGCAACATCTATCCTCGCTTTCTCTTCTTCAAAAGAGACTTACCAACCTCCTTACCCTTCCTCTTGCGAGAAGCTTCTGGTTAAACCAAAGAGGACACATTTCCACCCGCTCCCACATTTCCCCCTGCATGATTCACCGGTACGTCTTCCTCTTCATTAACAGAAACATGACACAACCTTGCCGACAGGTGGATGATCCCGGCATTCTCCATAGAATCCTCACTAAGAAAACAAACACCTGGTAGGCCTGAAATACGTGGGTACTCCTTAGTATATTCAACAAGGGTAAGCTTGGTAGGCTCCTGTAAATTATTACCAAGGTTTTGAAACACATAACACGAGTATTTAACACATCTAAAACTCTAAATAAGAAACTCCACCTAGACTTCGTTCTGTAAAATGCGGTTATTATCCCATGAGCCATCCAGCTGCGGAAAAACAAAACAACACGCAGTACACCGCAAAAGTAGAAGCTCCGCCGTAGCCAACACCCACTTCCGCCTAACTAACTGACTCGCCAAATAGGGAAAAAGCAAGTTTATTAGCACTACTGGGCCCCTCCGCAGTAGCATCCAATCGCCTATACCCAGGGACATGCCCTTTAGGCTTCCATAACCCACTCATTCCCATGCGCACCATGGCGCCCTCAGGTAATGGTTGAAGGTCAGTCGGGTTTACCTTCCACCAAGTATAAATTATTGATGAGAGAGTGGCATCAGAAGCTACCAAATCCACAATAGGCTCCGCCCCGCCTCACATCACCATCTCCACCGGCACCATCCCGACATTAACATAAAATAATTTGCTTATCTAAGCTAGATCTCCGCATGCATTTCGAATAGCCCCACCAACCCTCTTATCAAATGTATACCAATCCCCCTTCTTCATCAAGTGAAAGAAAGCCTTAAAAAGCACTACAATAGGCATCCATTTCAAACCACGAACGGCGAATTCAAAATGCAAAATTTTGACCATGCCAAGAGGATGAATATGAGAAATATGCGCTTGATATGCTTCCGGAACACAGGAGTAGAAACCAGAAATCGGTAATCTAAAATGGGCAAAGGCGAAAAAATCCGAATATAAACTGATTTTCCCGGGAGTACATTGCGATACCGTCGCTTGGGAAGAAGGAAGCTCAACGCCGTACTCTTCTTCAATCAAGCTAAATTTATCACAGAAGGTTGTGAAGTCTGAAATCGCCCATTAAAAAGGGTAGTCGGCCATAAACGGGCCTTTAGACGAATTTACCACTACACAGGGAAGAAAAAGAAATCTGATGATTGTTTACAGCCAAGAAAGAACTTTTTAGGGTTTCGGTAAGTTTGATCGTGATAAAAGTAAAAAGAGGGGGGGGGGGAGAAAGGGATATATATACCAAAAAATCAGATTCATAGGCAATCCGAACCGTTGAATTTTAACCCGTTATACCCTAAGATAGTGACACGTGTTTTACAGCTGTAAAAAGTTATCCATACGGAAAGACGCACTTCCTAAGATGACGACACCCTGCAAAAAGTAAGACGCCGCTCCCACTAGCGCCGAAAAAGTGACAGTTAAAAGGACGTTTGACGCAAACATTAAATGCAAATTCATCATCAAAACAACTCATTTATTTCAAACATTCATGTTTATTTAATACACACCGTATTAGAATAAATGTGTTTCCAAGCATTTACTCCCCCGCAAGAATCCTCTCCGCAAACAACATATCTGAAATTATAAGTCATACTATGATACAAGCAAAAATGCAAAACGCGGTAATTCTCCTTCCGCCAGAGGGTAACTTTATGGGTGTTCAAATAAAAGCTCCCACTAAATTTTACCCGCCATAATCCTAGCACACAAAACATGGTTTTATGCCGTCATAACTTCACCCACCAAGCAAGCTCACACACTTATTGCTAACCTAAAGCTAACCCCTACTTCCTACACTTTTCAGTCTAGCGCTAACACTTGACCGCATGTCAACACTAGACTAGGGAAGACTTGAAGATGATAGACTTCGAATCTATCCTCTAGGCCTTCTGCAGACTAGTCCACAACCCATTAAGGGCTTCATGGGCTCCCTGCGAGTCGGCCCACACTCATGTAAATGATCCGCTAAGACCCTTCATGGGTCTGAACAACCGTGCATGCCGTGCATATGCATATGTGGTCCTCACCACATTCTGCAATAAACACACGGTTAGAAGGTGGTCCCGTGGATTGCGCCAATGAAGAGGACAAGGATGATCTGGTAAGATGATCAAGCAGAAACTCTAAGAACTATTCACCAAATCCTGTTCGGAATGATTCAAAGGTCAGCGGAGGATGGAATGAGGTGGAAGAAACATGACCTACACGCTAAAAACAACGTGTTAAGGCGTTATAGGGGCTCCTCTCTGGTCCACCCTGTAACGCCTTAACAGGCTGCTTTTTGTGTGCAGGTCATGTTTCTTCCAACTCATTCCATCCTCCAGGGACCTTCGAAGCATTCCGTACAGGATTTGGTGAAGAGTTCTTAGAGTTCCGATTTGATCATCTTACTAGATCAACCTTGTTCTCTTCAGTATGTTATGTAATTCTAAGTCGTCAAAAGAGGAGTATCTAAATATGTATTGAATAAATAGATGGGTAATGATTCACAAAGGGATAGATAAACCGATGTAAAAAATTGCCAATACCTAATTAAATTTTTTAGTTTGAGTTAATATTTATTGTGATTGATTATGTGTTTGTAACCGATCTTGCGCAATAATTGGTTTTAGAGGTTAGGACTCTCCCGATTCATAAGTTTCTATTTTGAAATAAAAAATCATAAACAATCGAGGAAATTTTATCTCTTTGCTGCAATAAATAGATTCCAACATGGTCGGCGTTTTTCAAATTTAGTCACACAAACAATTGATGTTGGTGTGGTTTGAGTAAATTAAAGAATGGGAAAACAAAAAAAAAACAAAACAGAAATATGTTTTCTAATTTATCCCAAAAAAATTTGAACACAAAAGGCTCGTCCAGGTGCAAGTGGTAGTCTCAAATCAAAAGGTTTGTCTGTTTGTGGTAGCAACCGATCACAAGAAAAGGAAATCAGGCTGGAGTTCTCTTCATGAAGAGAAGAAAAAAATTATCACGAAGTCGGGGAATTTGGTGATCAAGAAATAAGAATCGAGTAAAGAAGACTCTCAATTTCCAGGGTTTTGGTTACATATCGTATCTAGAATTTTACTTTCAAAATCTCTATTCTCATATCAGTTTCGGTTTAAAATTTACATTGATTCACAATGAGGACGAAACCAATAGAAACCGAGATAATATTGTAATACACAAGGAGGATCCCTATCTCTCTTACTGTAATAAACCTATTAGAACCTTATCTTAATTGATGGGATTTAAAGTTAAAAAGGTCAACAAAAACAAGAAAATAGACTTTACAAATCAAAGCCACACTTAAAGCAAACAGACTTCGAGAGATGATTAAAACAACGGCAAAAACACTACTAGATGTTAAGAGTTAGAATGGAGGAAGAGTTCGAAAGTAGATTGGAATGGAGAAAACAAATTCAGGAAACAGAATATAAAAATAAGGATACCAGACAAAAGACAAAAGTTAAATGGGCAGTGTAGGGTGATACGAATTCAAGATTCTTTCATGGATTAGTAAACGGTCATCTTTCAAATGATCTCATCTCAGGGTTGATTGTGGAAGGGCAATGGTGTTCAGAACTAAAGAAGCTAAAGGCTGAAATTTTATCTCATTTTCAAAACAGACTGACAGAACCGATGCTGTCAAGACCAAAGATGGATGTGGCTTGTTTTAAAACTTTGTCGTAGAGTCAGGCCGAGGCATTGGTGGTTCCATTATCTTTTATGTGATTAAAATGGCAGTGTAGGAGTGCGGTAGGGACAAGAGTTCGGGTCCAAACGGGTTCTTGTTTGCTTTCTTCAAAATATATTGGGATTGCTTTGCTCATGATTTTAAAAGGGTTTTGGATAGTTTTCAATCTTCTGCCACAATTTAAGAGGGATGCAATTCTAGCTTCATATCTTTGATTCCTAAAAGCAAAGACCCTTTGAGAGTTGAGGACTTTAGACCCATCAGTTTGGTGGGCATGATTATAAGGTCATTGCTAAAGTCCTTGCAAATCGTTTAGAAGTGCTGACTGGGTCTATAATTAGTGATTGTCATTTCGCATTTAAAAAAGGCTGCTTCATTCTTGATGGTCTAATGATTGTTAATGAGACTCTTGCATGGCTAAAAAAGTCAAAGAACAAAGCAGTTTTCTTCAAGGTGGATTTCGCCAAAGCATACAACACGGTTAATTGGGAATTCCTCAAGGACTCTCTTCAACATATGGGGTTTCTGGATATATATGGCGAAAGTGGATATGGGGTTGTTTATCTTTGAAGAGGTCATCGGTATTAGTTAATGGATCCCCTACAAAGGAATTCACGACCTAAAGAGGGCTTCTGCAAGGAGACCGGTTATCTCCTTTTTTCTTCTCCATCATCATGTAAACCTTTCACGTCACGACAATGAAGGCCAAAGAAGCGGGCGTTTTTAAAGGTATCCACGTCCCAAGTAATGGTCATGTGTTAACTCACTTATTTTTTGCAGATAATACGGTGTTTATGGGGGAGGCGTCAAAAAAGAGTATTGCCAATTTAGCTCAAATTCTCAGGTGTCTTAACTTGGCCTCGGGTTTCGGAAGTGAGCTTCAAGAATAGTATGCTGTTTGGTTCTGGAATTTCTTAGAGGTGGGTAAATTACGCGACCTCTTTAATTAATTGTAAGGTAGGATCCTTTCCGGCTACGTATTTAGGTGTTCCAATAGGAATGAATATGGCTCGGTGTGGGAACTGGGAGGTGGTAGTGAATAAACTCCAAAAGAAATTATGAAAATGGAAGGAAAGAATGTTATCTTTAAGGGGAAGGTTAACTTTAGCCAAGACAGTATTGGGGACAATAGCACAATATTATCTATCTTTATTTAGAATGGCCCAAAAGGTGGTAAAGAGAGTTAAAGCTACTAGAAGGTGCTTTATATGGGGAGGAAACATAAAAATCAACTGGATCACATGGAGGAGAATGCCTAGCAGTAAAAAGATGGTGGAATAGGTATTGGGGTTTTTAGGGCAGCTAATATTAGACTCTTTTTCAAATGGATGCATCGTTTTAAAGACGAAAAGTCAGTGCTATGGGTTAGAGTTATCGCAGGAATTCATGGGGGGGGGGGGGGAGGGGTAAAAGGAGGATTGAAATAGTTCTGTGCAATAATGTCATAAGTGGGCCTTGGAAAAATGTCATTAAATTACTTCACGACATACAAAAGTTGGGGATTGATCCATTCCGTATTTTCATATGAAAATTAGGTGACAGGAAAGAATCTTTTCTGGATAACTGATCGGGCTTTAGAAGACTTAAAGAGATATTCCTGGAATTATACAAATTGGAAAAAAAATCTAACGATTGTGAAGTGGCTTCTAGGTTGTCGAATGAAGATTTAGGTGTGGTATTCAAGTGGGATTGGAAAGGTGGTCGAATATCATAGGCGTTAAAGGTGGTTAGGAAAGACTGTGATGTTATGCTAGATAGTCTTAGGGTGTCATCGGAGAGAGATATGTAGGGGTGGGGCTCTAATATGTTTTAAGACTTTGAGGTAGAAAATGCAAGACTCCTGATTCAACAGAAATTGTTTGCCACTTCGATGAGAAGTATGATTGGATGCCATGGATTCCGATTAAAGTTAACGCCTTTGCGTGGAGGGCCATGTTAGGTGGAATCCTAACTAACAATGTATTAAGAATGAGGGGGGTCTTGGTGAACTCTGGGTGTGTGAGTTGCAATAATGAGCTGGAAAATGTAGATCACGCCCTTGTATCCTGCCCAATAGCGTTAGAAATTTAGACATCGATATTCCAATGGTGTAAGATACTGATGTTGAATATAACTATGATAGGGGGGGGGGTTGCTAAAGGTTCATGGGGGACGGGTCATGGAAAAGAAGTGCAAAAAGGTAATTTATGGCACCATTCTATCATCTCTTTGGCTGATTTGAAAGGCGTTGAATAGAAGAATCGCTGAAAACAAGGCTTTTGACATAGTTGGGTTTCTGGAGGACATCAAACTCACCAGTTACCTATGGCTTAATAATAGGGGTCGATTGAATGAGATTACATAGGAGCAGTGGAGATGTGGCGCAATATAGGTATTTTCTAGCTTACAATGGGGGGGGGGGGGGGGTGATATGTGATAAACCGATCTCTTGTGGGTGGGTGAGTATATTGGTGTGTTGGGTATGGGCGTATGTGGTGCAAGTCTTGGTGTGTGTGGGATGGATTAAGGTGATATTGGTTTGGTACCCTTTCACTGTGATACGTCTTATTCGATGTTATACTTTCATGGGTAGAGCGATACTCCTTCTCGTGTATGTCCTTCTTTGTTTTGCATATGTATTTCTTTCGTGGGGGTTGGGGCTTGCTCGAATTTTGTAAACCACTGTTCTAATTGTTACCTCCTGATGAGATAATTATTAGTATTGTTTATTTTCATTGTTGAGTGGAGCCCTCTTCCTATTGCGTAGCTCGAAGAAAAAAAAGAAAAAGAATAAAAATGAGAAAAAAGAAGAAAAAAGAGGAAAAAAACAAAATGAATATAAAGGAGGAAGATGTATGGAAAAGAAAAAAAGGAGATAAGGATGCTTAGGGGCCGTTTAGTTGTGGAAAATGTTTTCTAGTTTTCCATTTCTAGTTTTCTAGAAAATGAAATGAGTTTTCCATCTCTAGAAAACACATGAAAATTTTTGAAAACGCGTTCAAATTTGAAAGATGAAATTTTCATTTTCAAAATTAGAAAACTAGAAAACATGTTCAAATCAATTGTTTTCTATTTGTTTTCTATTTGTTTTCTATCTCTACATTTCATTAGATTTCCGTCGACGATGCGGTGGAGCAGACGGCGACGGAGGTAACGGAGGAGAGGTCGAGCGGTTGTGCGTATAAACCCTAGAAAATGAACGCCCCTTTTCTTTTGTATATATTTGGAAAACGAAAACAGAAAACAGAAAACAGAAAATAGAAAACAGAAAACTAAAAAAAATGTGTTTTCCATTTTTAGTTAAAATTTAGAAAACACTATTTTCTGTTTTCCTAGAAAACGTTTTCTAAAAAATACAATTTGAACGCGTTTTCTGTTTTCCTTGTTTTCTTAGAAAACAGAAATGGAAAACACCCATTGTTTTCCAAAACTAAACGCGCCCTTAGGCGTTCACATGAAACATCTATCCGTTGTAAGAAGACTCAAGGTTTTATCATGAAGAAGTTCTAGTTGAATTCAGACTCGGGAATCCTTTTGGGGTGATGCTTAGTTTTTATCGACGGTAATTCATTGTGCTTATATGAGGTTCTTCATGTGGTTGGGCGAGTTCAAATCAGGGATATTGTCATTGGTGTGTGTGAGTTTTGGGCGTGCATGATGCTCTGATGGGGTGGGGGTAATGTTGCAAAACTCGCTAGGTGCTCCCAAGTCGGCCGACTGGGGACTTGCGAGTACTCGGCTTAGGCGGGGAGTACTCGGAAATGGTATATTATGAAGAAAATATCTTTTTTATAAATTATATACATGTGCAAATGCTAATATTAATAACAAAATATGTGAATATTAATAATTTAATATTGACATCACCATTAGTTGTTCAAACTTTAAACACTAAAGTATCATATATTGATATCACGTTTACTAGTCCTTATTCGTATTCAACGTTATCATTCAATTCCTGTTCTTCGGATACGAAATCTTCTTCAAGTTCTCTCAATCTAGCACTTCTTCGATTTTCTAAGGATTCATCATCACCCGCTTCATTAACTGTTTTCGACGGCACTTCAATCTCCAATTCCTCTTCTACAATCCAATCTTGGGCCGAGATTGACCGCCTAGCCGAGTTACCCGAGTTTCTCTTATGTTAATCGAGGTTGACCGCCTACGAATTGCTCACCCAAGTTGCCTAAAGTTGTCTCAATAAGATCCCGAAGCAACTCAGCTGAGCAAGTCGTAGGCGATCAACCTCGGTGAAAATTGGAGCAACTTAGCCTAGGCGGCCGCCTAGGCCGAGTTGCTCCAATTTTCACCGAGGTTGACCGCCTACGCCTAGCTTAGCCGAGTTGACAAAAGTCGCCTCAGTAAGTGTCCGAGGAGCGCCTAAGCGCCGCCTAGGCCGAGTTTTACAACACTGGGCGGGGGGGGGGGGTTGGAAAATTGAGGTGTGAGTTTGGTGTGAGTTTTGGGATTATGAGAAGCTTTGTGTGTAAATGGTTTGTAATTTGTAGGTTTCAGGGTAGTTGATGCACTTCATCTTCGTGTTGTGATATTGTTTCCTTTTGCATGTGTGGTTTCTTTCGTTTCGCATTTTCGTATTGGGTGTTATAACCGTGATGATATAGGCTAGAAATGATTTTTTGGTGGCATGGATTGATCTGCTGATAGGTCTGGCTTGTTGTGGGTATTCTAAAACTAGGATTATGCTTCAATGTTTCATATCTTTGGATGAATAAGGGGGTGTGGTTTAGAGGATTGGGGTTGGATTAATGCACGGTTATGTCAAGTTTGGAAGAGATATTAGATATATGAGTGGTTTTGGTTGCTCTCGTGGGTTTCTTTCTTCTACTAGATTGGGTAATTTTATACAAAGTGGTTTCGAGTGGTATTTTGCTCGGGTCAAGATAGTGGTGCTGGATCATTATGGGACTTGTGATCGGGATTCTGGAGGTTGGGATGGCATTCTGAAGGGGATGTCATGATCTGAATTGAGAGGTCTTGGTTGAAGACTCTTTCTTTTGGGTAGGATTATTGGCCATATCTTGATGGGTCTGAACAATTCTAATTTTTTGTGGGAAGTCTTGGTGGTTGTTTTGTGACTTATGGTTGCTTGGTGATGGCTTTTTTTTTTTGAACAGCGACATTAAATTGAAGAACCACCCCCTAGCAAGAAGCTAGGAAGGCCAACAAACAACAACAACAAACGGAGAGGGGATTACATAGAGAAACTTTCCCACATCTCCCACGATAAACTCACCCAACTACTTTTATGTTTAACCCACAAATAGCTCATACATTTTATCTCATTAAACATACCCATAGCACTAACTTTGGTTCCTTCAAATGTGGCCTTGTTCCTAGAAATCCAAATAATCCAACAAGCCGTAAGGAAGACGGCGTAGAGAATCATCTTGCCTTTCCTATCGAAACGAGAGGCCTCCACAATTGAAAGAAGATCCCCAATATCGAAGGCGTATATAGGGGGGATCCGACACCAAGTAGCAATGAGCTCCCAAACTTTGATGGAGACTTTGCACCCGAACATAAGATGGTAAACCGTTTCATTCGTGTCGAGACAGAGGTGGCAAAGAGGATCGTTGATCGTCATCTTTCTTCTCGAGAGGGCCTCTTTGGTAGCTATCCGATCCTTTAGAATGCGCCAAAAATGAATGTTCACTTTTAGAGGAACTAACTTGTTCCAAGGCATGATAAGACCGACCGACGGATTGAACCAATTCAACAAACCCCGGACATTCTTAACGGAGAAGACCCCGGAGGAATTTCCTCCCCAACGAACACCATTTGGCGTTTGAAAAATATGGCCAACCATGTCAAGCCCTTCATCCTTAAGAGAGTTAATCACCTTCACAATTGCACACCAAGTACCACCTAAATTCTTTTTGGCATACAGTGAGTCGCTAACCCCTCTCCCACTATGGCAACTTCTAATAACACAGGCCCAAAGTGAATTAGGTTCACTCAAAAATCGCCAAGCCCACTTTGAAATGAGACATTTGTTAGACACGCCAAATGGAACGAGACCCAAGCCGCCCAATTCTTTAGGTTTAGCCACTTCCTCTCTAGCGACCCAATGGATGCAATTTTTTTCCGGGTCCGAGCCACCCCAAAGAAAACAGTATCGGATCGCTTCAAGCTTTTGAATGACTTTAACCGGAGCTTTATAGATGGAGAGAAAATAAGTGGGGAGACTTTCGAGCACGGCTTTGGCAAGTACCAAACGCCCTCCCATAGAGAGATTCAACGCTTTCCACCTAGAAAGCCGTTTCTTGACAATATTGATAACGTCATCCCAATGCTTGATAAGATTCATATTGGCACCCACCCAAAGGCCAAGATATTTAAAGGGGAAGACACCACTTTTACATTGAAGGATGTTGGCCTTGCTACTAATCTCAATATCGGGGACTTTGATCCCGTAAAGGGCACATTTATTGAGATTAATGTGAAGGCCGGAAACAAGGCCAAACACCCGGAGAATCCGAACCAAATTAGACACGTTGTGAATGGACCATTGTCCAAGGACAATAGCATCATCCGCAAAGAGGAGGTGAGACACCAAAGGGCCACCATTTGGCGTTTGAAACCCGTGAAAAAGCCCAACTTCTACCGCCTTAGACATTAACCGGTGGAAGCCTTCCATAGCAATAAGGAAGAGAAAAGGAGATAGAGGATCACCTTGTCTTACCCCCCTTTCACATTGAAACTCCCAAGTTGGAGAACCATTCACTAAAACCGACGTCCTTGAGGCTTTGAGACACCCCCGCACCCAATCTCTCCATTTATTAGAGAAGTTCATTTGATCCAACATTGAGTCAATAAAGCTCCAATCCACCGTGTCAAAAGCCTTTTCGAAGTCAATCTTGAAGATCATAGATTGAATGTTGCTTTTTTTTGCCCAAGAAACGATCTCATTCACAATCATTACACCATCTAAAATATTCCGCCCACCAAGAAAGGCCATTTGGGGGTCCGATATGAGACCCTTAAGAGGACCTTTTAGCCGGTTGGCCAAAACTTTAGAGATGACCTTCGGGATGAGACCCACTAGACTAATCGGCCGGAAGTCTTTGAGCTCTTTAGGATCTTGAACCTTGGCTATCAAATGAATAAAAGCCGCACCACAACCATTCCCAATCTTACCGTCTTCAAAGAACTCATCAAAGACAGCAAGAAAATCCGCTTCAAAGAGATACCAAAACTTTTTTAAGAAAGCGAAAGTGAAACCATCGGGCCCGGGGGCCTTATCGCTACCGCAATCCCAAACCGCCTCCTTGATCTCAAGCTTGGAAAATCTCTCCGATAACCGATTCTTCTCGTCTTCATGTAACCTGTTGATATTAAAACAAGAAAACGATGGACGCCATGAACGAGACACCGCAAATTTGTTTTAAAAAAAACCGAAAACCTCCTTTTTAATAGCCCTCGGATCGGAGACCCAACTACCGTTAACCATCAAGCCGTTGATCCTACTTGCCGCGAGATGTTTGTTGACGATACCATGAAAGAAACTCGTGTTAGCGTCTCCGTCAATGGCCCATTTGATACGACTTTTTTGCTTGAGATCTTCAATTCGGGCTTCCTCAAACTGTTGGATTTTAATTTTTGCTTCTTGCCACCTTTTATTCTCCACATCAGAGAGAGGAAATAATTGAGCTACAGCTTCGAGATTTTTACAAATGCCTAGCGCCTCAGCCACCTTTTCTTGAGCTTCTTTATTGACCATGCATCTCCATTCCTTTATATCACCTTTCAATTTTTTTAGTTTTCTTAAAAGAGCACAGTCTGCCCTCTCTTCAATCAATTTAGCAAAATCTTCACAACTGTTCTTCACCACCTTCTCAAAGTCGGCGTGCTTCATCCAAGAGGAGAATAATTTGAACGGGTACGGACCAAAGTCATCGTTGGAAAGCTTGAGGAGGACGGGGCTATGATCCGAACACTTCCTCGGGAGAATTGTCACCGAAGCATCCGGCCACCTATTAAAAACACCATCACAAACAAGAAAACGGTCAAGTTTACTAAAACTCTTCCCTTGCTTCTCCATATACGTGTATTTTTCGCCCCCGGTACGGTATTCCTTGAACAAGCCGTCGTCGATAAATTGGTTGAATTCCTCCGCTCCGTTACGATTAAACGTAGAGAACCTTCTTTCTTCTTTGAACCGAACTTCGTTGAAGTCACCCATAAGGATCCACCACCCGGGGAGAACCGCTTTCCACTTCAAGATTTTAGACCAAACTTCCTTTTTATCCCCTAAGCCTTGAGGGGCATAAACGTTGACGATGTTGATAATTTCTTGACATCCGGACACCGAACCTACCGAGATTAAGAAATTCTCATCCTTGATAGATTTAAGGATTTTGAATTTATCTCGGTCCCAAATGCTCAAAAGCCCTCCGGATTGGCCGTTAGAATTCACCCAATCGTACTCGATAGTACCTCTACCCCAAAATTTTTCCGGTTTAATAGAATTCCCGTTCCTAGCCATAGTTTCTTGGAGACAAAGGAACGAAAATCTATTCTCCCGACGAAGCTCGTTGACCCAAAGGACCTTGCGAAGATCCCTCAACCCACGGATATTTAACGAGAGACAATCCATTAAAGACCCGTATAGTTATCACCCATCACCACCTTTGTCACTCTATCATCTTCTCCTTCGAGATGTACTCCAAGACTTACCGCCACTGAGATAGTTTCTTTAACCTCTTCCAAAATCTTATCCTTAGCATGCATCGCTATACTTGAATAACTATCAGAGATGTTATTCTCGTCAGGGGGTTTCCCATCGGACCCAGGGGTAATCGCTGACTTCTTTAAATCCTTGGGTCTGGAATTCTTTCTTGGCCCAAAAAGAGACCTGGATCCGTAGTGGTGAGCAGGCCCATTAATAGGGAAAGAGCTGGCTTTGCTGTGGGACCGGAGAACAGGCCCACGTCTTTGGGAAGAAACCTCTTGTTGCCCAGAAATGTTGGGCTCAAGCCCAATGTCTTTTTGAATGAGCATGCCCGTTGACCTGCCTTTTGGCGTGACAGAAAAAGGGACTACCTCCACAGTTGCAGGTCTGACTTCCTTTGTCTCTTTCGGGAACCTAGTCCCCTGCAGTTCCTGTTCACCGATGTCGCTATCATCGGATTTGGTCGATGATACTCCGTCAGTCCCCTTGATTCCAACGGCTCCCGTTATCTTGGGAGATGGGATCACCGGCGAATTTTCCGACGTACCTTCCGACGAGGAGTTGCTTCGGACCACCAAAGAAGACAGCGAAGGAATCGCCGGAACTTCCACGAGTCCGGGCTGAGACCAAATGAAATCCGGCGCCCAATCTTCACTAGATTCCGAGACAAAACATCGGAATGATTTGCCTTCAATCTCAATGGTAATCGACTCTTTGATAGTATCTTCAACAGAGGTGAGGATAGCAAATCGTTTCCAAGCAAGATTCACATCACGAGCGTCGGCCTCCACCGGACTGAGAATATCACCGTATAATTTCCCCACCTGCTCGAAGATACTATCATTCCATAGAAACGGAGGTATCCCGGAGACCTTGATCCAAGCGATCCGTTCCGATGGGTAGCTCTGTCCTTCCCAGATTTCGAGCGTAGTGAAAATGTCGTTTCTATCAATCAAGCGATCCCTGAAGGCAATGGCTTCTTTATCTCCGGTGAAGGAGATCAAAACATGGAGACCACCGATGTGACGCACCAGCAACTGCTCGAACCCTTCTCTACCAAGTTTTTTGTGGAGGTGATTTAACACTGCCAAATCAGTAACTTTACCCAGCAACGAAGAGCCTTCCCATGAGTTGATGTAATCGTTGAGATTCCCTTGAATATGTATCCTTCTGGTCGTGTCACTCCTTACCGTTGAGTTCTGAACCACGTCGGCGAAGGAGGGAGGGGTGGATACTCCGACGGCTACCGGGATCAGTCTATCCCAAACGCTCAGCTTATTTTGAGCCCCGTCTCCGGACGATCTTTTGGTGATGTTCACCGGTTTCTTCTCTCTGTCGTAACGTTCCAGGTTGACCGATAACACTTGATTCCCCATTTTAATTTTTCCCAGGACCCTTTCCAGTTGCCTCTTGTCTTTTACATCATCGAATTTAACAAACCCAAAGTTAGCACCTCCTTTGCCTTTCCTGTTGGAGATGAAAACATCGACGACTCTCCCGAAGTTAAGACATTCCTTCCTTAGCATCTTTCTGGAACAACCATCAGGAATGTTCTCGATGAAGAAGCTTATAACAGATGCCGGCCACTTCTTTTCCCATCGGGCTTCTTTCCTCCTATGATTCCTTTTCCTTACCACCTTAGTCCAACCGTCAGATTCCTCCATTTTCTTCTCTCACTCTAGTTTTACAAAAAGATGTAAATAAATGGAAATCAAGACTGCTTGGTGATGGCTTTGATTTTTTTTTTTTTTCTTTTTCTTTTATGTTGTTGCTGATTGAGTTTCTTTCATTTCCTTGTTCTCTCTCTCTTTTTTTTTTTTTTTTTTTTTGGGCTTTGCTTGTTGGATAGGTTGGTCTTGAGTCATGCGTTTATTCTTACCATGTTTTTTTTTGTCTTTTGCGAACATTGTCTATTGCTAGCGTGTTGCTAGTTTGTGGATTTGATGAATCTTGATTTCCATTAAAAAAAGAGATGTTAAGAAAGATAAGAAAGCAACTACATCATATCCGTTTCAAGCATTGTCGGAAGATCTAATATTAAATGTTTTTTGTTGCAAAAGTGCAAAGAAAGTTTGGGATGCACCGAAAACAGGGCATGTCGGTGTGGATCGAGGTAGAAGGTGTGTCTATAGACAGTGTAAACATAAGTTGAGATGCTACAACTGAATGGAGAAGACATGATCGATTATTTCAACGTTGAGATAAATAGTACTGTCACGAGTCAAGTAGTTTAGGTTTAACAGTTGATCAACCAACTCTAGCACAAAAACTCTTAAATTTTACTCCAGATAGCTTCATTTAAATTTCCGCATCCATCGAGTAATCTTCTAATCTGACACGATGACTCTAGACAAGACAATAGGAAGACCATAGACTTTTGAAGAGATTATCAAACTAATGTAAAGAAACCTTGTAGCCAATTGAGAGACGATCTTGTTTGCGTGTCACAACATCATACGAGGACCTAAATATATGTTACACGGTTCTACCTACTACATCACCTAACTCCATTTTTTATTGTGTTGCATTTACACGTTTTTATATATGAAAGAAACGCTTTGAAAATAAATATTTATATGGGACATGTCACGTGATAGCCATCAAGTGACGACATGTGGCATTAACCGACCAATAAGACGCAAGTACTATTCACCAAGTTGCACCAACTTGTATATTATATAATATAATATAATACTTTCTTTCTTGGGTTCCCGTATTCATATAAAAAGTTTTATTTTGTCTTTTAGATGCTTACCGGATTAAGCCTGTGGCAATGCCAAATCCATTCACAGTCAAGTGGCACCACTAACATTCCTTCGCTTGTCCCGGAACGACTATATTTTGCTAATAATGGAAGCCAACAAGATTTGTACCTGAAACCAAACAAGTAAATAACTATTTGCGGTGGTTAGTAGTTAGATAAAAACATGTCAAACTTTTTGTTGAGTTCCAAACTAGATTTTACTATTGTTGTATTGTCGCAAGGACAAAAGAGGTATACAAAACAGTTGTATTGTTAAAGTAAACCGTTAAAATTAGAAGTACAGTTAAATATACAATACAAACAATTAAATACCTAAAGGCGATGGGGTAAAACTAAATTTAGAACTAATGAAATGCTTAAAAATGATTTGGAAAAATGAAAATAAATACTAATATAGGTGTTGCCGAGGAGATAATGGGTGCACACAAAACAGTTGCATTGTTTTAACGCCACATAAACAAAACGGAAATAAAAAAAAGTATGTAACAACCCAACCATTTAAACTATTGAGTCTACAACCTAAAAGTTATGTTACATGACTATACCTATTACACCACCAATTCATGTGCTAAATTCATTGAAAAAAACCTATGTTAAAGGACTGTATCCATTACACCACCAGCTTCTTTGCTAAACTTGTTGGATTCAGATAAAAAAAACCAAAAATAATAATAAAAACGAAAAACTAAAAAAACAAAAAAGAAATTAACAATATAAAGAAACAAATAAAAACAAGAAACAAAAAAAAAACTACAAGGTACGTTTTGTATGTATATCGATTTAATCATTTAACAATATTATTGAACAAATGATTTTCAGTTTGAAAGGCACATAATTTGTATTTCTACGTTTATGATCATGAGAATTATTACCATCCGTACTCCTAACATCCCCGTCCTTAAGTTTAAGTAGAAGTGTCTTTGATTCAATTTAAGATTGGGTATTAACTATGAAGTTTCAATGAATATTAGGGAAGAGGTTCAAATGAGAAGTTTGGTTTTAATAAGAAGGATAAGAAAGATTTTCAGCCTTTGGATCCTGATCTAAGGGCATGTGGTATACTCCATGTTATGTTAAACTTTAACACCGCCACGTCATCAATGACTAGACTTTAACACCACATAACACAAATGGGGTATACTCCATGTTATGTGGTATGGTGTGATGTGAATTCTATTTTATTTATATATTGAATATATTAATGAGGTGTCAAAAGATAATTGGTAGAGGCATGTTGGACATGGTTTAGCGCTTCCAAAATTGGCGTGATATATTTGACGCCGATTCTTGGCCGTGGTATTGCGCCGATCTTTGGCGGAGAGGAGGAATACTTTTGGCGGCGCTTTCCCTTGCCACATCAACATGGCACCATTATAGATTACAAAAAAACTAAATTTTAAATGGAAGCTAAAATAGGTTGGCGCCATTATATATTTATATTTCCTCGCAAGATGAACTGAGCAAATTAGCGAGACCAATTTTGAAAACTAAAAATTGAAAACGTGGCCGGATGAGTGGTTTAGTGAGAGTATCCGCAAGTTGGCCATCACCAGAAATGTAGGTGACTCGTAAAGAGTCATCTTGAACGTTTTCACGTAAAAAAAAAACTAACGCTAAATGTGCCATATAGGAATAAAAAATTGGGTTAGCTGAGTATGATCTAGCACTGAGGCTGTCAATAGATGGTTGGTGTACTAGTTGATTTGAAACCTAGTAAGTAAATTAGTGATCCATTGAACTTTAGTGCTTGTGGTAGCAAGTACTCTAAACTCTAAACTCAGCCTTAGTGGAACTTCAAGCTAGGATACTTGGGTGTTTTGAACTCCATAAGATCGGGTTGGAGCCAAGGTAAACAATATAACCTGTGATGTTGCAATAATTATATTTATCTCCTCTTCAATCAGCATGGTGAAACCACGTAAGTGATGGGGGTGTTCTGATTAAAATACCATGGTGGGGAGAGCCTTGTAGACACTGTAGCAATCTTTTTAAAGCTAGCCAGTGAGTGAAAGATGGTGCATGTATATTTTGAGATAGTCGATTAACAGTAAAAACTATGTATGGCCTTGTGAGGGTTAGATATTGCAAAGCTCAAATAAGGGTCATGTATTCAGTAGGTGAAGAGCGAGAGGGAGGGATGTGGGGGGGGGGGGGGTGGCACCTTTTAAGGTAGGAGGTTGTAAACAAGTCATATGTGTGTAAGTAGCCTTACAATCACCTATTTTAGCTTTATGTATTATATCAGTGATGTATTTAGTTTGACAAAATAGGATGCCATGAGGGTGAGGAAGGACTTATATACCAAGAAAGTAGGATATATGACCTAGGTCTTTGAGACAGAATTTGATCAATAGTAAGTGGATGAATTGGTCGATGAGACTGGGAGAAGGTCCGGTGATGATAATATCATCGACATACATAAGAATATAGAGAAGAGAGGGGTTGGTGGTGAGAGTGAAGAGTGAGGAATCAGAGATAATGGATTGAAAACCTTAAGATAGGAGGTAAGTTTTAAGTTCATCATACTAGGCATGAGAGGATTATTTGAGGATGTAAATGGTCTTGTTGAGCTTGCAAACATGAGTGGGAAATGAGCGGTTAATGAATCTCGGTGGTTGAGCCATGAAAACATCCTCGTTAAGTGTTCCTTGTAAGAACACATTGTTGATGTCAAGCTGGCGAAGAGGTTAGCCATGAAAGACAGATAGAGAATGAGCACCCGTGCACCCGTAAGGTTGCTGGTTCAAGAACAGGACTGAAGGTCTCAACATAGTTGATGTCGGGTCGCTAGGTAAAACCTTTAACCACTAAGTAGGCTTTTAACCGATCTACTGAGCCATCAGGTTTATATTTTGTGTGGAACACCCACTTAGAGCAAACGAGGTTAGGGGTGCAAAAAGATGGACAAGAGTCTAGGTTTTATTGTATTCGAGAACATCAAACTCGGCTTGCATTGTTGCCCACCATGAGGGGTGTTTAAGAGCATGAGAGATTGTGGGAGGTTCATGTGGAATGGAAGTTGTGGTGGTATGTAGTAAATATTCATAGTCAGGATATCGTGAATTTGGTTTTGGATTTGGGCGGGTGCATGGTTTAGTAGGGAAAGGTGACGTGGGACTAGTAGATGAAGAAAGGGATAAGTCAGTAGAGAAGGAAGAGGAGTTAGACAAAAAAGGTGTATGTATAGGATGTTTGATGAAAGACTATCCACGAGTGCACTTAATAGCAAACACTCTTGTTGAAACCATTTAGGGTAGTCCTGATGAGGGGTTTGTGTTATGTTAGCAGCTAGAATGGGTGAGGGAGCAGGTTCTGTGTCATCGAAAAATTTGTACAAGTAGAGTACGTAAGCAGTGCTTCGACTTGTGTTTCTCAAGCAAGGTAATTAGAAGCAAGGTAATTAGAAGTAGTAAGTTTTGGGGGTGGTAGGAAAGGTGATGAGTACGAGATTTTTCAGGGAAGGGTTTAGTCTAGAGAAGATTGGTTTGACATAGTTGGTGATGGACTCGCAGGTCTTGAAGTTGAAAGTGACGATGAGGAGGAAGATGATTTTGGAGTGTAGGGTTGAGAGTTTGCTCTGAAACCATATAAAGATTCAGAGAAGTTTGGATACTGGAATTGCAAAATATCATTTCCCATTAACATTCAACAATATAAATATAGGCACATGAGAAAAAGTAGGTGACTATTAAGCTGGGTGAGGTTATTGTGAGAAGTTTAGTTTGGATAAGAAGGAATCATAGCCATTAGATCTTCAATTAAATGAAGATCTATGGCTTAAAATTTTCCTGGGTAAATTAGAGAGAAAAACTAAAGAAAATAAGAAATGAAAGGGTATTTTTGACTTTTTATCAAATTCCTCCCATTTTTTAAACCTTCATAACTTTTAGATACGACATTATTTTTAAAAGAAAATTACACCATAAAAACGAGTGTTTTTTATCTTTAAAACGCGTATAGTGTTGCTATATAAAAAATTAATTTTTTTTACTCTTTCGATTGTATCAAAATGTTCAGATCGTTGTGTCATTGTGTCGTTGTGTCAAAATGTTCAGATCATTGTGTCATTTGGTGTTAAAAACCGAAAGAGTAATTTTTTTTAGTTTTATATATAGCAGCACAATATATATACTTTTGACACGACGACACAATGACACAATGATCTGAACATTTTGACACAATGATGTGTCAAAATGTTCAGATCATTGTTTCATATTGTGCCAAAAACCGAAAGAGTATTTAATTTTATATATAGCAACAGTATATGTACTTTTGACACGACGACACAATGACACAATGATCTGAACATTTTGACACAATGACACAATGATGTGTCAAAATGTTCAGATCATTGTTTCATATTGTGCCAAAAACCGAAAGAGTATTTAATTTTATATATAGCAACAGTATATATACTTTTGACACAACGACACAATGACACAATGATCTGAACATTTTGATACAAGAAAGAGTAAAAAAAATTTAATTTTTTTATATAGCAACACTATACGCGTTTTAAAGATAAAAAAACACTCGATTTTATGGTGTAATTTTTTTTTAAAAACTAATGTCGTATCTAAGAGTTATGAAGGTTTAAAAAATGGGGGGGGGGGGATTTGATTAAAAGTCAATAATACATTTTCATCTTATATTTTCTTTAGTTTTTCTCTCTAATTTACCGAGGAAAATTTTAAGCCATAGATCTTTATTTAATTGAAGATCTAATGGCTATGACTCCTTCTTATCTTTCTTATCCAAACTAAACTTCTCACAATAACCTCACCCTATATATAATAAAAGAAAAGTTTTTTGACACCACAATTTGACACGTGGTACCACCACATTCATCCTCAACAATTTTTCCCGCCAATAGACATTCAGAAGCGGATCTTCTAATTTTGGATATATATATCCACTAGTTATTTATTGTCTTCTAAATTATTTAATAACATTCACAAACGGATCTTCTAATTTTAGATATATATATCCACTATTTATTTATTGTCTTCTAAATTATTTAATAACCAATTATTTAATTATTTAATTTAATATATAATATAGTTTATTAAGTTACTTTTGAATTAACTCGTGTTACACACGGGGATAAAAAAAACTAGTTTTATATAAAAAAAAGTTTTTAATTGTCTATGTAAAGTTTTTTTTAAGTTTTCTAAAAGGTTTATTTTATTATTTTTTATAAAAACAGTTTTTACAGCTTTCTAAAATACGTTTTAGTCTTTTTTTACCGAAAGTGTTTTTAACTTTTTTTTATGGAAAGTATTTTTGAATCTTTTTTAAAACAAATTCTAGAAATTATTGATTTTTGTAAGGGAAAACATGACAAGTTTTGATTTCCCGTTTCCAAAGAAGATAGTGTGACAAGTAAATGAGGAGTGTACGAAAGTATGGATGTTTATAGAGATTAAAGTGATAAAGGGTATTATAAGACT
This sequence comes from Deinandra increscens subsp. villosa, assembly GCA_039602395.1. Classification (NCBI taxonomy): domain Eukaryota; kingdom Viridiplantae; phylum Streptophyta; class Magnoliopsida; order Asterales; family Asteraceae; genus Deinandra; species Deinandra increscens. Next base: position 6,347,175 of record JBCNJP010000013.1, read on the forward strand.
TTAGAGTTAAGTGCAAAAAGAGTCCCCATCTTGGATGGACATTAACTTTCTTAGTTAGGGAAGAGGTGAAATGACTAAAATGCAAGAACCCGAAAAACGTTCAATGTATGTGAATGATCTTAGTAACGTTTTTTTTTTCTTTTTCTTTTTCTTTTTATTTTTATTTTACCTTAATTAGTTAAACAAACCCATTTTAGCCCATACTTAAACCCTACTTATTTAATCAACTTGTCTCGTTTATACCTGAAAATAGCTCGTTCTAGCACATATCCATCATGTAATTTGCTCTCATAAACGACTTTGAGAAACTTCAAATGTCTCTTCGTTGCAGGAACAAGGTCCATGGTTATGACAATCTTTTGCGCTTCAACCCATTCGACATCTTCCCGTTTCTCCATGACACCGGATTCCATCAGATAGGTAAACTTAAAAACACAATGGAATCATCGATTCGTAGGTGAAGGGTAGCCTTTTATAATCCCAGAAACATGACACTTCTCTTAGGTTGTATTGTATCATTTCTTATGTGTTTTAGCATTAAATAAGCACATATCAAGATAACATGTATTAGTCACTTATGCGGGGTTTCAGTTTGTTTATATATTTTATGAATTTGTGGTCATACCTACTTCTTGGGTTTTAAGAAACTCTTAAAAATGATTTTAGTAATGAAAAACTAAGAGTAAATTATAACGAATTTCACCTTTGGTCCTTAAGTTTGAGTAGCCGATAAAGAACCGATTTCTTATTCTCAATCAGTCTGTCGATTGGAATTCGGTTTATTTCATTAACATATAAGTAACCATTACAAATATATACGTAAACATCTTCATATTTGACACAAAATTTCGTAAGCTACGAAGAAAACAAGTTTATCAGTTCATATATGTAAACATCACTGTATGTTACATATGTAAAGTCAAGTAATTTACATATGCAAATTCAAGTCATTTACATATGTAATTCAAGTAATTTACATATGTAAATTCAATACGTAAACATCACAACATGTTACATATGTAAATTCAAATAACTTACATATGTAAATCCAAGTAAATTACATATGTAAAGCAATTTACATATCTATATTTAAATATATAATGAGAGGTAACATTAAACACACGTCTTTTGCAATCGTAACGCAAGTTTACATATATAAATTTTAAACATATAATAAGATATAATATGTTACAAACTACACTTAACACTAATCAATAAAGAAAAAACTGATAAGATGCACATAATGTAATGGAGACAGATATACCAAAAAAATAACAAATATATTTTATGAACTTATAAGTAAACATTGCAATAACATTTAAAAAATAATAATAATAAATAAATATAACAACCTAACAAAAATATGTAAAAGCTAATTGTTCTTGAGTTCTTGATAATCATCTTCATCTTTGACATAATATCTCAATACCTACGAAGAAAACAAGTTCACGAGTTCAATTCTGTAAACATCACAACATGTTATATATGTAAATTTAAGTCATTTACATATGTAAATTCAATTAATGTACATATGTAAATTCAAGTAATATACATATGTAAATTCAGAAAAAAAAACTAATCAGTTCACATACAAAAACATCACAAACATGTAACATATGTAAATTCAAGTGATTTACATATGTAAATCCAAGTAATTTACATACGTAGATTTTCGTCTAATTTACGTATGTAACACAAGTAATTTACATATGTAAATTTAATAATATATGGAGATTTAACATATGTAAAAAAAAAAATTAGTGCTATTAAATATTATGCTCACAGCATTATACATATGTAAATTATCTAGATAGATATACTAAAAAAATAACAAATATATTTTATTAACATGTTACTAACAATACCTTCCCATTTCTTTGTTTGACCCACACGAACTGAAAACCTGCTACTTTGGCATATCTTCCATAGTAATACATAATTTCATCCCATGACCAAAAGATGGTGCCAGTCACTGGTTTTATATCATCATCAACATGAGGGTAATAAATCTTGGATCCGTTGGGAGATATGAAACAAGAAAATGCTTCAGTTTGTTCAAACAGGACAACATTACTAGATGAAGAACCCTCATTGTTGACATTGTCTTGAATATTAGGATCTCCATTGGAAGCTTCTGAATAAATCATATGTAAGTAAATATAAAATTGTTAGGGAGGGGGGGGGGGGGGGGGTTAAGAACAAAGAAAGGTTAAAAAGAAAAAAACTCTTAACATACCTTCATAAGATTGTCCATTGTTGATATTAAAATCATTGGATGATTCCGTACGATGCAAATTGTGAGGAAACTGATGCTGAGGAGATGACATTAAATTCGGAGGTTGCATTTTTCGGATTTTTAAGGTTTCTTGAAGTGCATTAATGGAGTTAATGGGTGTTCTTGATATGAAGAAGAAGAAGAATTAAAGGATAAGTGTAAATGAAAATGAAGAAAAGAAAAAGATAAGAAGGGGGTAATCTGGGAGGAAAAGGTGATGGGATGGAATATTGGAAACACAAAATTCATAATTGATGGGAGAAAGAGTAAAATACAATCTTACCCTTTTGCATAAGACAAAATAGAGTGATGTGGATAAGTTCACAACCCTTGAATGGGTTTTCAAAAATTCACAACTCAAGTGGGTTTTCACTCTATACTTTCCCTATATATATACATATATATATATAAGGGAGAGATATAATGAAAACCTCTCCGAGTTTGGAAAACCGTGAAAACCAAGCTAAAAATTTTGTTTTTTTTTTCCGTTTTTTTATGGTGACTCTCTAAGTTAAAAAAACCCCCTTTATGTAAAAAAAGTAAAAAAAAAGATATATATATATATATATATATATATATATATATATGTTAAAAAAACCCCCTTTTTTCCGTTTTTTCCGTTTTTTTATGGTGACTCTCTAAGTTAAGAAAACCCCTTTTATATATATATATATATATATATATATATATATATATATATATATATATATATGTTAGGTTCAAATGAGAACTTTTCAAAACCAAATCTTAACCACTAATTTCAGGTGGGGACCACTATAATTCATGGGATTTTTTTCCATATATATATATATATATATAAACTAGTGGGTCAGAATGGTTCTCAAAAGTTCTTAAAACCAATTGGTTCTCAAATGATCCTTTCACTATATATAATACATATATATATACACATACATATATATTGGAGTGGGCATCAATATTAACCAACCCTTATTAAAATAACCAATTAACTAGATCTTAGGACTTCAAGCTTTTGATCTAAGGGCTGGAAATAGATTCAGTCTTTTTGTGGCTCTAAAGAGGTGAGGGTTATAAGAGTAATTTTGTTATTGTCTCTCCTCCCTTTTTTTCTTTCTTACCCTTCACGACCCTTATTTTTCCCCTAAGGTTAATTGCAATGGTTTCGGGGAGGAGGAATCGGGGAGGGTTCGGGGGAGTTCGGTGGGATCGGGGTGCTCGGGAACACCATTGCGGGTGTCTCGGGGTCCCCGATCGGGGAAGGGGTTTGGGGTCCCGACCTTGAGAAGAAAAAAACGGGGAAAAGAGAGAGAGTGGGGATTGGGAAGGTTTTTATGGGGTGCTTGGGAGAGTGGGAGAGTGGGGAAACCATTGCAATTAAAATGGGGAAAAATGGGAAGGGGTGGGGAATGATGAGGTGGCACCAAAAATGGAGTGGGGGATTGGGGAAATGGGGAAACCATTGCAATTAACCTAACCAGAGAAAACCCAGATCATATCTCTCGCTGTTCCATAAAAAAAATATATCCCTCCCTTCAATCGGTATGGTTGCCGACGTAGATGAGATGACATCGACACGGAGATGACGACACGGATTGGCCTCTTTCTACCTCCGGTGAACGGAGACGACGAGCACGGGTTGGACTCTTTCTACCTCCGGTGAACGCAGATGACGTGAGTTACCTCCGGTGAACGGAGATGAAATATGTTTCACCGCCGGCGTACTTGAGATGACATCGACACGGAGAGGGAGGATGACACCGCCATGTCTACATAGAAACTTCATCGACATCGTTCTCGATTTGGATCTAGAAGACATTCCACCCACAAAGTTGAGATTTGAAAATCCAACCCTTTCTTCGTCTCTATCACTGGAACGAGATTCAAGATGAGTTTTTTTTTTTTTTTTTTAATTTGTGGATCTTCAATGTTATTAATTGTTTATGTTCATTTGAAAGTTATTATTATACGAGTGTTTTTAAAGATTCAAGATGAAAGTTTTTTTTTTGTGGATCTTCGTGAATGGTTTTTAAAGATTTTTTTACATTTTGTTTCTTAACTAAAGATCCAATCGGTTGTTGAAGTTATTAAATTTTTAGCTTATATAATCGTGGTGTTCAAGTTATTAAATTGTTTTAGTGAAATATATTAGTTGTATAATCTTGACGCACAGTTATTCATACAAATCAGAGGTGCTAAGTTGGTGAACTTTGTGATCAATTTTGAAGAATTTTGTGCTCAAAAGAGTTTGTCATATGTAAGTATGGATTTTAAGTTTATGTGAATTGTTGATTTGGTGCTCGATCTCTCTACCAATTTGTTAATAAACATTTATATTTTTTTGTTGAATCTTGATGATTTTGTAGTTTTTATTTGTAATTTGTGTATACTTAGTTGTACATTTTTATTATGTTTTTGTCGAATCTTGATATCATCGGTGTTAGGTGATAATCACAACACTATTAATGTCATAGCATCAGTGTTTATATGCATATATGCATTTGTAGGTTGTAATATATGCATGTGCAGTTGTACATTTTAGTTATGTTTTTGTTGAGTCTTGATAGCATCTGTGTTACTGATAATCATACCACTGTTAATGGTTATAGCATTAGTGTTTATATGCATAATGATGCATTTAGAAGTTGTAATATATGCATATGCAGTTGTACTTAAATAGAAACATTGATGCTATTGGTTATGATTGTTGGATATAATTTTATTCATAGTTAATAGTTATGATAGTGACTGTAACACTAGTGTTACATCATACGTCTGAAAAAACAACAATAAAAAACGTCGAGGCTATAATGGAATTAAAGATAAAATCGATTTGGAAAACTTTTGAAAATAAAAAGAAATCCATGGCCCGTGAGGACCCAACACCAATATAGACTTGCCGAGAAGCCATCGGGACCGTCTCAACGAAGACTCCGAGTCTTAAAATTTTTATTTTACATCACTATTATGTTCGTTTAAGTATTTTATTAACAGCTATGGTGACTAAATCGTTTTAATGTTTATAAAATTAAATAACTAAAAAACATTTATAAAAATAAAATAAAAAAGCAAAAAAATAAAAATAAATAAGTGGGCCGTTTTGAAGCCCACGATCGTGGGAATGGATTGGAACCCGTTTCATATGAAACGGTCATTAAAGTTGGGTTTTTTTAGCAAATTTGTTGGTTTCTATATCTTGGGCCTTTAAAAATGAATGAGGGTTTTATGTGATTATGTACATTGACAAATTTGCCCTTTTGAATTAGAAAACAAGAAATGACAAGTGGCATCATCTAGTAAAATCTGATATTTTTTAACCATTAGATGGTACGTGGTTAATGGGTTATTACATCAAGCATTGGTTAATATATATTCCATCCCATATATATATATATATATATATATATATATATATATATATATATATATATAAGGTTAGGTTCAAACGAGAACTTTTTATTTTGAGAAATTTTGAGAACTAAATCTCAATCACTAATTTCAGGTGGGGACCACTATATATATATATATATATATATATATATATATATATATATATATATAGGGTTAGGTTAATTTGAGAACTTTTTGTTTTGAGAACTTTTGAGAACCATTCTGACCACTAATTGTATACAGGGGAGACCACTCAAATTCATAAAGGGGTATTCCCTTGTATATAATTAATGGCTCAGAATGGTTCTCAAAACCAAATGATTTTCAAATTTAGCGGTGTTAAGTTTTTGGACTTGATCGTGACAAATTGAAAACCACAAGAAAAATATTAATCAAATTGAAAGTTTTAGACTAAACCGTTATTTGGGTCAAACCACAAGGATGAGAACCGTAATTTACTCTATACTAAATTAAAAAATAAAAGAGTAGGGCTATAATAAGTATTTTAAGAAATTTAACTGGTATCTATTAAAAGGAAGAGACTTGTTACAATTTGACAAAACTTGGAGCCTTGGTCACAATCTTTCAAAGTAGAGTGAATCACAATTAACAAGTAATTAACCAACCGAGTTTATAATATGTGTGGAATGATTACAATTGAGAAATCAAAGTTGAATCTGAAGCTAACATCATAGAAGAGTAGGGATGAAAAATCAAATAACCAGATTTTACAGATGAGAAAAACAAGCTCACAACACTCAATATTTTTCGTACTCTTTGTTGATCACAAACTACTTACGCTGCTAGGTCTCTTTCAATACTCACATGGGTCAGGTTCTTGTTGGGCTGCCAGGTGAGGCCCATATGATTCATAACATTACTCCATCCTTTCAATTCACCTTGTCCTCAAGGTGTAAATCAAGTAAGTTTCTGATGGGGAGAGTAATTTAAGTAAGGAATGTATGAGGTGGCTTATATCCATAAAGTGCCTCAAAAAGAAGTTAAATCGGGATCCATAAAAGAAACATTTTCGGAAAGCATATAAGTAAACATGAAAGATTTTGCATGACCTCCTAACGGAGGTAGAAGAATGAGTGGAAGCTTGTGATTTTGGCAAGATGGGTATGAACGTGGTTGCGTGAAGGTAATGATTATAGCTTCCATTTCCTCAAAGGAAAAACACACACTCTTATCATGATGAATTCGATGAGCATTATCAGTGATCCTGTGATGACTCTCTTCACCATCAAATGAATATGGCATCAGTTTTGCTGGTGGACGGTGTGCTTAATTTTTGTAAACACCTCCACATTGGCTAAAACCATCATCAAACAACACCACAATAACAAACATTTTGTCGAAAATTTGAGTTTCATCATTGGTTTCGCTTGTTATTTTCATATCTATCTTAGCCTTTTTGTTGGCACAATTACTCTCCAAACTTGGCGTATTTTCTTCACCTCCTAGGAGAGCTGGTGTCAACATTTCCCCTGAATCAAAAATAGAGAACGGAGCAGCATGTGCTAATGCAAAGAGTATGGTACAAGGTATGCAAACTATAATGGAGCACTCTCTAAGTAGCGGAAGTTGGGTGCTTAAAAGCTTAGCATCTAGAAAAGGATCAAGATATATGGTGATCTCTAAAAATGACATGGAAGCTTGGGGCCACTGTAGCCATGCGAAGGACAGGTCGGCGATTGATTCGACATTTTTAGAATGTGACGAAGAAAGGACTTCCCCTTCAACGGGTCCACCATGAGCAATCCAACCCACAAGCAAATTTCCTACAAAATCAAGCACCTGGAACAAACCACTCACATATCCAACACATATATGTGACCGTTACTACACAAACAAAGAACCGCATAATGGTGGTGTTGAAAATCACGTAAACGGTTTCCATTAGATGCAAACAAAAGGACATCAGTGTGTGTTTGTCATACTCATTTGCAATTAATGCAAATAGTAGTTTATGTACAGTACGACTTCCTTGTGGTGTTTCTTTTGTTGATTTGAACCAACTTTGACACTGTAAGAATGATAATCTCTCTTGATTTCTTAGGGAATTCAACACCCTATAAATAATACAAAGGGGATACATACAAGGAAACTAGATCACATAGAAAAAGGTAAATATACACAAAATATCATTACAATTACAACCGAATATTCTTACGAATATAGTCGGTTAACAGCCCCCCGCAGTTTGAGCGTCTGGTCGTAAGCACAAACTGGACATAAAACGAGAAAACACGTTTTGGAAGTCCTTTGGTGAAAATGTCACCGAACTGGTAGTCAGCGGGCACATGAAGAACTTTGACTTCCCCGATACGTACTTTATCACGGACAAAATGTATATCCATTTCCACATGCTTAGTCCATTGGTGCTGTACAGGATTTTCTGATAAGTACACAGCAGAAATGTTATCACAATACACTAAAGTTGCATGCCAAACTGGAACAAGATGTTCAAGCAAGAGATTTCGAATCCAGCTAGTTTCGGCAACGGCATTTGCAGCTCCTCGATATTCGGCCTTAGAACTCGAGCGAGAGATCGTAGGTTGTCGTTTTGACGACCATGATATTAAGTTGTTGCCCAGAAAACACAATAGCCGGACGTAGATCGGCGAGAGTTCGGACACCCACCCCAGTCCGCATCAGAATAGGCGGTTAGTTTAGTGGAGCGGGAAGGGGTGAAGTGAATGCCCATAGAAAGCGTACCTTTAACGTACCTCAAAATACGCTTTAAGAGTTGGAAATGTGGCTCGCGAGGATCATGCATAAAAAGGCATACTTCTTGAACAACATACAAGATGTCGGGCCGCGTGATTGTTAGATATTGCAAAGCCCCTGCTAAGCTCCGATAAATAGTGTCGTCGGCCACCGGGGGACCGACCGATGCTCCAAGTTTCGAACCAACCTCAATGGGCGTACTAACCGTGTTACAATTTTGCATGTTCGCCCGGGCTAAGATATCCGACGCATAGGTCGATTGGGAAAGAAAGAGGCCGCCATTCCTCCGTCCGACTTGTATGCCCAAAAAATGGTGCAAGGGCCCGAGATCAGTCATTTTGAATTCCCTTGATGAAGAAGCTATAACGTCCCGTAAAAGATGATCATTGGAGGCCGTGAGGACAATGTCATCGACATATAATAAGAGATACGCCATGTGAGGCCCTTTGTTGTATATAAATAAAGACGAATCACATATGCTACCTTTAAAACCACACTTAGTAATGAAACTTGCAAATCGGTGGTACCAGGCCCTGGGAGCCTGCTTGAGACCATAAAGAGAGTGCTTTAACCTGCATACAAATTTGGGATTAGCTTGATAAAAAAATCCTGGCGGTTGGAACATATAGACCGTCTTTTTCAGGTGCCCATTTAAAAAGGCATTTTTGACATCCAATTGATGTATCGGCCAAGAACAAGAGACTGCTAAGCTAAGAACGGTACATATAGTTGTCGGCTTCACCACTGGGCTAAAAGTATCCTCACAATCAATCCCGACAGTTTGACTTTTACCATTAACGACAAGTCGGGCTTTATATCTCTCCAGGGTCCCATTAGCATGAAATTTATGCATAAATAGCCACATACATCGAATTACTGGAACATTATGCGGTCGAGGAACTAATTCCCATGTATTATTTGCCAATAGAGCTTCATATTCATTGAGCATGGCATTTTTCCAGTTAGGGTCGGTAAGGGCGGTGAGATGTGATTTTGGAAGTGGAGAATGGGTGGGGTTGTTTGGGTGTGGAGGTTGAAGGGAACATGGGGTTTAGTGGACCCAGTGGTGGTCCGGGTCACCATGGGAAGGGTGCGAGTGACCGATGGTGGGGGTGGGGGTGGGGGTGGGGGTGACGCGACAGGAGGAGTGGGTGAAGGGGTAGGCGAGGGAGAGTCGGGTGTGGACGGGTTGGAGGGAGCAGGCTCGGTGGTCGAAGAGGTTGGGGATGGGCCGGTGAGGGATGTGTTTGGTTGGCCAAGGGAGACGGTGTTGGGGTTTGGGCCGTAGGAGGTTGGGCTGGAGGGAAATTAATAAAGGACGAGGGGAGTGGAAATGGGATGTCGAGAAAGGAGTGGTCAGGTGGGGAAGCGAGGGGATTAGCATAGGGAAATTTTGTCTCGTCAAACGTGACGTGACGGGAAGAGATTGTGTTACCAGTGGCAAGTTCGAGGCACCGGTAGCCTCGCGTGTTGGCGGGATAGCCAAGAAACACGCACAAGGAGGAACACATGGTGAGTTTATGAGAACGGGTCGCCGACATATTCGGGTAACAAGCACAACCGAACACACGTAAGTGGTCGTTTGAAGGGTGGTGGTGATATAAAATGGCAAGGGGGCTAAGGTTGTGATGGAGTTTTGTAGGTAAGATGTTATGTAGATATGAGGCGGTGTGGAGGGCTTCGACCCATAAAGTATTAGGAAGAGATGCATGGGTCAATAGGGTGAACATAATCTCATTAAGTCGGCGGATCAGTCGTTACGATTTGTCGTTTTGTTGCGAGGTATGAGGACATGAGAATCGAAGATGTATACCATTTTGTGTGGCAAAATTATGAAAATTAAGGTTATCAAACTCGCCATCGCGATCACACTGAAAGGATTGTAAAGGAAGGTGAAATTGTGTGTGTATGTATGCATGGAAAGATTTAAATTTATCAACTTTTTCAGATTTAAAACGCAGAGGGTATACCCATGTGTATTGGGTAAAATCATCAACCAAAACCATATAATATTTATAGCCGTTATGACTAAGACTGGTGATGTCCAAAGGTCACAGTGAATAATATTAAATGGTTGGGAAGTACGAGTAATAGAATCCTCAAAAGGCAAACGTTTATGCTTAGCCAACTGGCATGAATGACAAATAGAAATATAATTAAGTCTAGTACATGAAATACATTTATTCGAATGTAAAAAATCTAAGATAGTGCGTCCCGGGTGACCGAGACGATTATGCCAATGATTGGTGTCATGGGTTGTGGAGAGACGAGCAGTTGCGGAAGTGTTAGTGGTGAGCGGGTAGAGAGAGCTAGAACTATTATGGCGACTGAGGATCGTGCCATCCTTGAAATCCTGCACAGAAAAACCAAACGGGTCAAATTTAATGGATGTATTGTTTTCGATATTAAACTGGTGAACGGAAATAAGATTTTTTATACTGTTGGGTTTGAACAGGACATTTTTTAGGTGTAAGGATTTGGAGGTAGTGGGGAGGGTAGTTCGACCTGAACCCTTAACTGGAATTTTATTACCATTGCCTACAAATATTGACGCTATTGGTGAATACGATGAGAAATTAGAAAGTTTACTCGGATCAAAAGTGACATGATTGGATGCCCCGGTGTCCATATGCCACATCTCATCTTCCTGTTGCATGTTCACGGCCTGAAAAGCTTGAGCAAGTTGAGTCGGTTCAAGCGGGTCACAGTCGGCAACATTAACCTGGGTAGAAGGAGCCTGAGGCTTACGGCTAGTGGATGATGAGGCCTCGATGTTCCAAGTTGGAGGAGAGGGATATTGCCATGGGGCCTAATTTCCTTGAGTTGGAAACGGGCAGGGTGGAGGGGTCCAGAATGGCGAGGGAGCCCAATAGGGAAAATTGGGTGGGTAGGCGAACTGGCGGGCCTGTAGGTGCTGTTGGGCTGGGCCCAAAGGCTGGTTGGTGTTGGACCTCCGAGGAGCAGAGGCCTGGTCACGTGTGGGGGTATTAGGGCGGCGGTTCTGCGAGGAATTTGGAGGCCGGCGGTTGGAGAAATCACGAACCGGTGGTGGCTCGTCCATAGTGGCAGCAACGACCGGGGTTGCAGGGACCGGAGCAAGCTGTTCGCGCGTCTTTTGGCGCTGAGCCTCAAGCTGTAACTGGTTGCAAGCATTCTCCCAAGAGGGGAGAGTTTGATTAAGGTACGATGCGACACCATCGTACTCAGGAGGGAGCCCACGAACAAGAAGAATCACCCGTCGCTGTTCGGAGACGGGGCAACCGACGGCATCAAGTTGATCCGCCAATTCTTTGAGGCGTTGACAATAGGCCTCAAGAGACGGGGAAGCATTCAAAGTTATATTACTAAGCTCGTAATCCAACGCTGCAGCGAGCGACCCTTTGTTATTAAGGAAAATCGCTTCAAGTTTTTCCCAGGACTTGCGCGCGGTGGTGTTGAGTTCAAGGACACGGCTAGCAACTCATCCGATAAAGCCCCGTAGATCCATTGTAAAACAATGGCATCAATCTTTTTCCAAGATTCATACTCAGTGCTAGCCGGGGCAGGAGGCTTGGTTCCATCGATGTGGCGAAAATGGTAAACCCTTGATTGAGGCGTGCTCCAAGCGTATGGCTTAGAGCAACACCACTCCCAAGCGGTACGCTTGGACCAATTTTCCTGAAAAAACCCTAAAAACGCCCTATTTAAACGTCTTAACCCTCCATGCTCCCCATTTCACCCTAATCACCCCCCCCCCCTAAACGACCCGAAACGGTTGTAATCATGCAAGACCTCCATTTTTTAAGATTCCAAGCTCAAGATTGGTGCTTTCTAGCTTAGATTGGAGTCGGTTTTACCCCCTTTCAGTATGTAATCTCAAAACTATTTGTCTAGCTCCTTAAACCCTTCTTCTTTCTCCATCAAGATCTGAACTTTATGCATGATTATGCTTAGATCTATGTTATATTTGATAGATCCATGGATTTCTCATGCCATGTTTGAAGCTTTTTGATGAAATTAGGCTAGATCTATGTCCTTGTTGATGATATGTTGTAGATCTAGGGTTTTGACTTCCAAAACTTGATTTTAATGATTGGAATTGATGAGATCTTGGTCATATATGCTATCTAAGTATAGATCTATGAAATTAATTATCAAGATTACATTTTATGCTTTGAAATGTTTTGATCTACTACATGCATGTCATCTAGACCTAGATCTAGGAATTTGTCACCAAGTTTATTTTTTATGCTTCCAAATGACTTGATCTACCTCATACTTGGTATTTTGGACTAGATCTACATGTTATGATCATCAAGTTGGTATTTTATGACTTAAGAGGAATAGATCTACAATTTACATGTCATCTAGGGTTAAATCTATGTGTTTGGACATTATGGTTGGATTTGTATGCTCTAAATGACTAGATCTATATCATGCTCTATATTTATTGTAAGACCTGTGTTTACTATGATCAAATCAGCCCCCTCTTGTCATGAAATGTTTAGATACATGTCTCATATGATTTGATATGTTTAGGTTTATGTCATATATACCTAAAAATAACTAGACCCATGTCATGTACTGGTTCGATGATGTTAAATGATTAGGTCCATGTTAGAATTAGCTAGATCTATATACTTCATGATATATTTTGATTAGATCTGGGTTTGCATGATAGATCTAGGACTACCCTCTGATAAGATTGCTATAAATTATGTGCATATTGACTTATTTTGACTTTTGTTGACTTTGTTTGACTTTCCATGTTACTAGTCAAAATAGGACCCTTTGACCTTACCTTTAGTCTAGGATTGACCTATCATGAAACCGTATGTTATCACCTCATCGAATCACCAACGAGTCGTCGATTCGGATGTGTCATGAAATCCAAAATATTTATTTATTTATCTATTTCCTCTATTTTTATCTAGTCGTCAAGGTCACTCTCAGAGTGTAGCTTCCACATTGTGCGGAGTCGTGTCTGTGTCATATCTCTATTTCAGGTGTGTATTTATAGCCACATTTCTTTTAAACATTTTCGGGTGCAACATGTACCGTATTAAACCATAATCTATGTTCTTTACTCAAAAGCTACATGCGAACTCTATGTTGTTATTTGTGATCTGGTATGTGAACTTGTGCAGTTATTTGTGCTATGTTGTGGTTGAACTCATATTTATACTCATACTCGCGTGACATTAACTGTAAAAAGCCGGGGTTACAGTAATAGATTGATTGGCTTGACAAGCCCACTTGGCCTGCCTCGCGTGTGGAATTGTGACTGGAAACCTTGTGGCCACGGTTGGCTCATGCAGCTTATTTGCTCTATCTCATTTACTGGTTTGGTTACTCGATTACACTTAACTCATTGATTTGCATGATTTAACCTATGTAGTACACTAAACTTATTTTACTCACCAGCTATTCGTAGTTGATCCTATTTTGTACATGTTGCGGGTTGTTGATACTTGATGATTACTTTGCCGTTGACACCATAGGATTGCATGTGGACTTAGAGAGACTTAAATAATTAAGTTAAGAGTAAACTTCTATTTTCTTCCCTGTGGTTTGTTAATTTTAACCATTTCAGTCCAATAGATTAAATTTTGCCATTTCAGTCCCCATACTTTCAATTCCTTTCCAATTACATCCCACTTACAAACACCATTAGTCTTGATGTTGTTATCTTTAGTCAGTTGACCATTATATCCTTGTAAAATAAAAATAAAATCAAGAGAAATAATAATATTTATTAAAACCCAGCTCATCATCTCCCTCTTTCTCACGTCCATCTTTCAATTTCTCTATTTCCAACAGTCGCCACCCAAAATACCTTTACCTAAAATGGACAGCAGTCTGAACCAGCTATGAGTCTTTCTCTAATTTTCTTGGTGAAGAAAATGGGTGGCGGCACCACAACAGAGTTGCGACAGAAGGCGGAAGGTGAATTGTTGCAAATGCGATGGTCTTGAAGAAGGGAGGTGTGTGCGACCAGATTGAGGTGGGTTTGACCGGATCGAGGTGGGTTCTCCAATTTTATGGTGCAATAGATCGTATCTTTTCCTAACCATTCTTTAAAATAGGTTTGTTTGGGGGGGGGGGGGGTTATTGAAATAATTGATGATTTGTTAATGGATATTTGTTTATCTCTTAAATTATGGGGTTTGGTTAGAAGAATCAGGTGGAATACTTAGTCAGCCACTTGCCACTTTAAAACCCATGTTCATTTTTTAGTTACCTGATTTGGTGCGAAGAGTTCAAAATAGTTTTGGATGCCGGCTTGATTTTGATGCATAATGTTCAGGCTAAGACTTTGGTGAAAAAATTAATGGATGGGATTCTGACTTATTAATTTCTTCGAGCGGCGATTTCTTTTGACTGTGGTTTATTTTTCAAGGTGCAATTGGATAAGATGGTGATGATGATTACGGGTCGAGGTGGTGGTGGTGTTCAGGGGCTCTAATCAACAGTGGCCGGCAGAAATCATCACGTCGGAAAATCCTAAATTTTGTCGTGGTTTGTCAGAAAAAAGATAGGCTTAGTTCATGGTGTTGGCTCACCACAATTGAATTGGTGATGGTGGTTGGAAAGAGATTGAGTTTGACGAAGGCTGAAATTAGGTTTTTGGGAGAGAACGTACAGTAACATATATGTTTATTTTATTTTTTATTTAATAAGGGTAATTTAGTAGTTTTACAACAAATTAACAGAGGTATTGGATGGGTGTTAGTGAGCTGGATATAATTGAAAAGGATCTGAAAGTATGGGGCTGAATTGGCAAAATTTAAACTATTGTACTGAAATGGTTAAAATTAACAAACCACAGGGATGGAAATAAAAGTTTACTGTTAAGTTAATTTGTTTCCTTCTTGTTGTATTATGCATTGTATTGAGTTGGTTATTTATGATTAATGAAATGGGCTGATTAAGAATATCGCAACCTTATAATAGTGTTGTGTGTATCTGGACAATCATTGCGCCCCGACGTTTTCCGTCATCGGTCGGGGTGTGACAAACGCACCATTTGCTACTTGGCAGCTAACCAATGGTTAGTTGACACTAAGACTCACTAACATGCTCTAGCTTAGATATAATACACGAGACACTCTGTAGCATAGGATAATGCTCTAACACCATCTACCTCTGCTCCCCGCGGGTTATGCCGGTGCTAGCGAGTCTGACGACGTTGAGTCTCTCGATGTCATGCCTACAATATACATTTCATGTATATTATAGTAAGTAGCTACTTTTTGAATAACCAACAGTTAATTCAAACAAACACTACAGGAAGGTAGATGCGATGTTGTGATAAAAATAAAGATAGAAATAATAGTACCACAGGTAGGCAATATATATATATATATATATATATATATATATATATATATATATATATATATATAGGGTGAGGTTCATTGTAGACACTTTCACATGTGAAATAGCTCTTTTTCACATGTGAAATTCTCTGAACAATTAGAAAAAGGAAAAAAAGGAAAAAATGAAATTATCACAACCACTAGATCAAGAGATCTAATTATGAAAAAGGGTGTCTACATGTCTACACTTATGAGGGTGTCTACAATGAGCTTTTCACTATATATATATATATATATATATATATATATATTTATTTATATATATATAATAGAAGATTGGCAATCTGCGTATATGTGCGTCTAAGTGTGTGTCTAACTAACTCTAGTCATAGTTGGATCTAATGCAACCCTAAGTTCGCTATGACAAAGAAGCTCAGATACCAATCTGTCACACCCCTGCAAAATCACCCGCATAATTACCGCAAACGGAGATGTGAACCAGACCAGGATCTGAGTCATCCGACACTTCGAACATTCTATATGCCCAAGTCACCATTTAAAACCAAGTTTTGGATACTGGTGTATCAAAGAGTTTATCAGAGTTTTAAAGTTTCTAAAGTTAAGCGGAAGCATCATAACACAATTATGTTTTAAGTTCAAAGTAGCGGAAGCGACAACCAATAAAAATAGTTTAAGATGTCTGTTCGCCTCAGGCGACAAAAGGTGTTTGAATTATTACAAACCATGCAATGACACCATGAATGATACCTAACGTGCTCCTTAACTTCTCCTAAGGACCTGAGAAGAAACATGTAAAGTGTCAATGCTAGGTTGGTGAATTCTAGGATTTTAAGCAAGTAAACAAATATCATTTATTTAAAATAGTAAATTAAACAGTTACCCTCAACGAGGCATAACCCACCCAGGAATCACACATCCTGAGAAAGATAATCAGCATTCTATATACTTAGGTTAGCTAGACCACGTTATTTATAACACCATAGGCCCCATGTCCCCATTCCTGACAGCTAAGTTTTGCCTCCCTGCCATGCTATACCGAGCATGACCCGAGTTTGGACAATATAATACCCCTTCTCCACCCCCAAAGGCGGTGGGGCTAGAGCGACCAACCAGGGTAGGGTTTGTCAAGCCCAACAGATTTGTTTCACATTTTCCCGTTATCATCTTGATACTAATGGTACACGAATTGTGGAAGGGCTCCATTGGTATGTTTTCCTCTATGGGTTATAAATAGTATATAAAATAAAAGTTTAGAATTTCTCAACAGAAATCACTTTAGTATTTCTCAACAGAAATCGTTTAGTATTTCTTAACAGAAATCGTGACCACATGTCTTCTCCGGCCCCCTAAAAGCATAATACGTTAAAAAGTGGGCCCAGAACTCAGCTTAGGGCACAAATAATTATCCAAATAGTAAACGCTGGATAGAGATGGTGAATTCCTCCTAGACTCCACCTATGACACGCAGTCGTGTGAGTGTTGACTGTGTTGACCAACCATCCCGACAATGCGCAGACAATGGACAAGTGAACTCTAATACACATTGGTGATGGAATTTAGGTTTTGCTATACTTAACTTAACACGTATATCACATATAACATGTTGTACGATGATAAACATAAAGCGTCACAATTATTTATGACATTATCCCACGTATACGATGTATGATCGACGGGGCAACCGTATAAAGTCTTGTCATTCCCACCGAGGTAGGAGACTTAGGACATGTACACTCGTATAACTCATAACTAATTTGAATAATAACATGCAAACACTTAATCAAGTAATCTCATGCTCATACACATGCATTTACATAGTTATTTATTTTCCGGTAAATATATATTTACTACATGTAGGCTAATTCCATGATAAAACCACATCATCATCTCATGTAAATCACTTGGATCATCAATTAACATATTTCAAGCCATGTCATAAGTTTCTAACCACATGCATGAATGTCATATTGACCCAATAGGCCATTTACACGATAATTTCACGTAAATAATTTTTATAAATTAATCCTCATGAAATCTGACATCAAGTTGGCAACTTTATAGACTATCGTGCATCCATTAACCTAGATCAAGCAACTTTAATGTAGATCTAACACAAATAAAGAACCTTTATTTAAGATCTAGCATGCATAACTGCTAAAATCGGATTTCTATCATAGATCTCACGTAAAGGTAGCAACTTTATTGCATGACAACCCTAGATCTATCATTATCAAACAATTACTACATAAATCTTGCATCAATCTTCAAGCTTTATTCACATGCAACCATGCATAACCATGAAAAACCCTAGATCTTGCATAGATCATCATAACTTTCATAAAAATCACACTTTTGATCCAAATATACAAACTTTATCATCACAAACCTTATATATATGCAAGCGTATCGCTTGCAGGAGCTGTGTGCTCTAGGCGATACGCCTAGAGCCTCCCGTCTGGCAGCCCTTTGACTTTTGTTGACTTTTTACGTTTTTTGATGTTTTGGTCACAGTTTTCAATGATTTGTTTTTCCTCTATTCACCATTGTTTTTATCACATCATATCAATAAAATCAAGTATCAACTTGCCATATAATAATTTACGATCATGCAATTAAATTCACGTATCAATTTGCACGTATTACACGACACATAGCAGTTTTCAGTTTATCACCAATGTTTCGAGACTCTAACTTGTGTGTGATGTTTTTGTGTGATGTTTTTGAAGTGTTTTCAGTTTATCACCAATGTTTCAAGACTCTAACTTGCCTATATACGCACCTCTCGATTTGCCGGTTTTATCAGCTTTATCCGTTTCTAAGGCTCGGGTTCCACCCGAAGGGCCAGAATGTCACAAAATATTGCGTTGGTTGATTGTCATCGTCTCTGTATCGTGCGAGTTTCCCCCTAGTAACTAGATAATGTGTTTTATTACTTTATGGGTCTAGACAACTGTATAGAAATCAAGGGCTCTCCTTGATGTCTCGGGAACTATATATTGTTAGCTTATTCTTTGTTTCACACGTTCAAATATTGTAACCGTTTAAGATCAAGTAATACAAGAGTAGTATTGTGAATTGTTCAGTCACGTGTGTTTATATTTACTTATATTATATTCCAATCTGTCATAACTATTAGCGGAAAGTGAAGTCTGACTTGTTTTTGTCTGGTTAAATTTGTTAGTAGATCTTATGTTTAGTTTATTGAGCACATAACAACGATCCTACATATGTTTTCAGTTTCTCTTCTGCATATGATAAATCCATTAATTATGTTTTAAGATTCAATTCTCTTTGCAGATGGTAAATCCATTAATTTTAAGTCATACTTTTAGGTTCTTAAATGTAAGGTATTTACACTTTTATCTTTTTTTTTGTCTCATCCTATTCCCGAGGTTTGATCTTGCTAGCGCATTTCACGACAAAATCAGTTAATTGTTGGTCGGGTCAAAGGCTGACTGGTCCAGCCCAAAACATGGTACGTTGTTAGCAACATATATCATAAATTTTATATGAATTATTAGACAACTTGCCATGATGAGACCCCCGGATAACCGGATGTTTTTCGTTAAAAATATTTATTAGACAACTACAATATAGACCAGCGGTAATATGTTCTATGTTGTCGTATTTTCATATACAAAAAGGACATGTTCATGAACAATACAACAAGAAAACTAGAACTCTAGGTACTTCGCCTGGCTCTGGGGCTTCTTTTGACAATTTATATATATTACATTAGTAATTGACAAGCTGTGAGAGGAATATTACTGTTCATATGATGTACAAATAAGTATGGTTGCAATACAACTCTTCAATGCTTATAACTTGCTTACTTGAAAAAGAGTCGGCGATGTGAAGATAGAAAGGAAAACTGAAGAAGAAGAGAGAGAGAGAAAGAGAGAATCGGCGATGCTGACCTACACCTCCTCCGTTCGATCCTGTCGTTCTCCGGCGAACACCACCGACGACCCTCATGATGACCATCTCCGTTCTCCCCCTCCTGTTCGAATCCAAGCAACGAGTACAGCCGCAATCTCGAAGATAATAGAGAAGGATTCACGACTTTGATCGGATGTGTATATCGTCTCGACGACTAAGGTAAACAAACCCTACGTCAAAGTTCGTTGTTTCTCTCCTTCAACCATCTCCCATCTGTTCTTCAGATGGGGTTCGATTATCACATCTGATTTTGTCTTTTCTTTTAAAGATTTGGTGATTTTGATGATACCCATTGGGTTTGATTTTAGGGTTTGTTTTCATAGATAAAATCTGTTGATGAAAAAAGAGGTGGAACATTGAGAAACTTTTTTTTAGTCGATGTTTGTTTGAGGTAATTTTTGTTTACCTTTTGCTGTTGCATGTTGGAATTTTTTAGGTTTAGGCGGTCGTTCTTTTGGTTTCGTTCGT
This sequence comes from Deinandra increscens subsp. villosa, assembly GCA_039602395.1. Classification (NCBI taxonomy): domain Eukaryota; kingdom Viridiplantae; phylum Streptophyta; class Magnoliopsida; order Asterales; family Asteraceae; genus Deinandra; species Deinandra increscens. Next base: position 6,367,278 of record JBCNJP010000013.1, read on the forward strand.
TTTCTTATTATCCGATTTGTGGAATTGTGTTTTGTTGCCGGAATTTGTATCCAATTTTGTTTTTTATTTTAGTTTGTTGTTTCAGAATTGGAGGAAGTTATGGCAAAGCCAAATTTTTTTGTTTACCTAAATCCTTTGTGGTTGCATGTTTATTTCTCTGTGATGTTTACAATTTGTGGTAGTTTTCTAGGCTTATTTAGATGTAGTTGCATGCTTGATATTTTCTGTTTATTAGTAATTGAGATTTTTGGGGTCAATTTTATAACGTGTACATGTGAGGTTAGAATTATACATTGCAGGTATAGGGAAGAAGTAGAAAATAGTTTGTATAGTGCATGTATAAACTCAGTGTTGTCCTATTTTGAATCTCGGTTGTTGTTTCTTTAGAATTAGGAGAATTGTTTGTTGAATTAATTTGTGTGTTTTTGCATGTGTGGGTTTTTGGTTCGTTTTAGTGTGTTATCAGTTTTTCCCAGCTCTACTTCCTGGCTTATTTCATTGACTGATTACCTACTGATTGGGGAAATAGGTTAGCTCCAAATTGTTTTGCTTTAGTTGTATGTTAATTGTGACAGTCATTGCTTGATGAGATGAGTAGGCCTTTTAAACCACAACCGGTTGAATCATTAAAAACCAACATCAGGTTAAATTTGGGTGTTCATTTGTTGTGATTTACTTCACTGTTCTGAACTATACGATTTAAAAGAAAGATATTTCATTTTAGGTCTCATATTCATGTTCCTTTTCATTCTAGGCCTCTTTCATAGTTAACACTTCTGTTGACTGTTGTGTTAATTTTTTGGAGCATCATGTTGTGTGTGTCTATTACTCCTAATGAGTCAGATTTCAGTTGTTGTTGTCGTGTAGTGTAAATTTGGGTGTTCATCTCTGTTTAGTGTTTATGGGTGAAGATTTCTATTGATTGTTTAATAAATTTGTTGGTTATTATTCCTAATGGGTCTGCAAAATTGTCTCTTCAATTATCTTTTATGATGCATCAGGCAATTATGTGGTTTAGATTATGTTTTTTAACATCAGCTTTTACAACTGACTGTTAATTCCTCATCCTATCTTATTTTATGTTGTTCATCAGGTGCCAGTTGCCTATTTCTTTTCTTGAGTTGTTTTTATGGTCCTTATTCATATGTTGATTGTCTCCAACATATATCTCTCATTATGTTTAAAGTTTTAGCTATTTTGTCCTTTTTGTTAGAGTTGTGTTCAACTTATTAATTATGATTTATATGACTTACGTTTTTTCAGTTCTGTTGACAATGAACGGCGACTTTCGGCACCGGATAAGAAACAACGAAGAACTTTCCGGTGGATAAATCCCCAAAAGTGTCTCAAATCTTAGCCGATCTACTGCGTGAGCTCCTACTCCTTTACTTTTCTTTATCGATTTTGACGATCTCTTTACTTTATCCCCTTCAATCGTTCATTGATTTTTCCTTAATGCCGGGAGTTAGACTAAAGATACAGAACCATTGCTTTGCAGATTTACGATTACACATGTGCGTTCTTCTATTGTCGAAACATGTTGGTGTATTGTGTTTAAGAATAAGGCTTTAAGGTTCTTCAGATTTTTTAGTTGGACTTTGGTTAACTTCCATTCAGTTTTTGACACAAACTCAGTTTTGCCCACTTCTATGCATGCAATGTTTGTGGTGAAGCTAGCCGGATCGGAGCTTTTAGATCGGAATCACTTATAAATGTTGTCATATCAGAATGACACTCTGCCAAAAATTTTACAGTGGTTAGATTTCAATACAGCTTTAATAAAACCAATCAAAAAATCAATTTTGAAAGGTAAACCGCAGTTTATTTGTGTCGAATGTCGATTGAATAAAACCAGATTTCATACCGTGGTTACTTCGATCAGTACAATTTTAAATGGATTTGATTAATAGTGTTGATGAAAGTTATAAAATGGATTTGCTTTTGTGGTGTCATAATTATACGTGATGAATAAGATGTGTCAATATATTTCTAACATTTGTTGTACTTGAGTATGTGTCAATTGTTTGTAATTCAACAAAAGAGCATTCCATCAAAATCTCTTCCCGTCTAATAATTTAGTTGAGGCTACTGCTGCTGCATTAGAAGCAGAAGAATGATGATAGATATTATTATGTTGCTAATTTTTTTTTTGCATACATGAGTACAAATACTGAGTCTGTACAGATACTAAGTTGTAATGGACTAGAAAATACCATTGCATGTTCCGTTTAGGTATTTGATGTCTCATGTTGCTTAAATAATTCCATATGTATCACTACAAGAAATTGGAGATTTAGTGGCGACAAAAGGTCGCCGCTAATAGTTAAACTGTCGCCGCTAATAACTATTAGCGGCGACATGTCGCCGTTAAAAAGTCACCGCAATATGCTGGCCGCTACTACTTCTTTGTCGTCGCTAAAAGGTCGCCGCTAATAAGTCGCCGCTAAAAGTCGCCACTATTGATTTTGTCGCCGCTAAAAAGTCGCCACTATTGACGCTTAATACGTAAAACGTATTTTTACCTGTATTTTGTACTTTCCCCCTGTACTTTATACATTTCATGTTTGTCAACCACATACACAATTAAAACTCCAAATAACAACAATAGAAACGTACTTCCGCAAATGTTAAGTTTTAGAACACAATCAAATTTCACATACTACCGTTAGTTTCTAACATACGACCGTTCCTAAAAGTTTTTACAATTTACTTATAACATAAAAACTAGATGCATAGGTGGGAAATTCCTTCATTCATTGCCGTTGTCGTTGTCGTTTTCATTTCTCTCGTCGTCTTCTCCGCCGCCTAAATTTTGGGTTCCAATGTTCAAGCCCGTAACTTGTGAGAGTTGAGCTAGAAATACTGGATTTTGAACTAAATTTGTAATTTGTTCCTACAAAAAAAATACAACCATAACGGGTCATGTTACAAACATACAAATACTAACATCATAAGTTCATAACTACTTGCAAATATTTACCAATTCTAGTACTAACATTTACCAAACTAATACAATACATATACAAACATACAATATTCGTGTCAAACGGGTCCTTTTACATACATACATATACAAACATACAAGTTTTGGGTCAAACGGGTCAAACTACTAACATTTAACCAATACTAACATCATTATAACCACTTACTCACTTTACATATCTCTACTTACTAACTTTACATATCTACATATCTACTTACAAACATTTACCAATTCTAGTACTAACATTTACCAAACTATAATAATACATATACAAACATACAATTTCGTGTCAAACGGGTCCTTTTACATACATACATATACAAACATACAAGTTTTGGGTCAAACGGGTCAAACTACTAACATTTACCAATTCTACTAACATTTATCAAACTAAGACAAAAGTCAGTTAAAGTTAGTTAGTGTACGTTACCGGTGTGAATTGTTGGAATTGCGGCAGTTGCGACTCCTGATTAGAAGCGGGTTCGGAAACGGGTTCTTTCGAAGATGCTACAAATGACAAGAACAAAGACACACAACATAAAACCCTATAATGCACAAACCAATTGAAGCTTATACATAATATATGTACTTTAATTCAAGCTAATATCGGAACACTCAACATAAATATGTCCTAAACTCTTGATGAAACCTCATAAACATTAAACATGAACTTTAATTCAAGCAAATTAAAAGGGATATTGTTTGAACTTGTATAATTTGATTAATAAGAAGCATATTTTTAAAGTAAATTCTAAAATCTGGTTGAATTACCTAACGTGTAAAATAACACAATCACATTCAAATTCATCAAATATTCTAACAACATTCAACAATGAACCTATGTCGGTTCAATCCAAAAAATTGTGACTAAATGTACCTGAATCGAGTGTAACAAGAGAAACTGAGTTCAAAGGCACGCCCAAAGACCACCTAAAGCAGTTGCAAACATCCATCAAAACTGCAGTTATACTTGCAAACATATTTTTTTTATTTCATGCATCCAAATAAACCCTCTAATCATCATAGAAAATAACAAACAGAACCAATCATTCCAGCTCAATATCACTTCTTTATTTCACGAGACTGACCAGACAGAAGCTCTCATGATAATGAACAAATCATACAAAAAGAAACCAACTAATGAAAAGAACATATAAAAGTTAAGCTAACCAAATTGGCATTAGAGCCTACGTGACTTATAAACCTACTTACAAACACAAACAGATTCCAATGGAGCACGATTCAACAAAAACAAATCAAACAAAAGATAACATGTCAAAGTTTCTAAACCAAACACACCCATTTTTTTCTCACAACATATAGATGACACTTTGATTTTTTTATTAAAAAATGGTCTTTGACATTACCTATATGCAGCCCTATATAATCAGAACACTTGAATCATTTGTGAACCGCATTATATTTACTTCTAAATCCAGCATTTTAAAGTACCTTCTACTAGAGGGGCAATACTGCGATACTAACCCTAACACTAAATTGTGTGCTTATTTGAAATTTTAATTAGAGGTGCACATACAAATAAACCCTCTAATCATCACATACAATAAACAAGAAAAGAAAAAAACACACAGCAGATCGCAAAATGGAAGAAAAATGCACAGCAACTCGCAAAATCGGAGCAAGTTTTGTACCAGACACCCCCATTTGGTAAATATTATGGAATGTAGAGCTTAAAAATGCACCTGATCGGAAAGGAGGAGAAGTACGGCGGCGGTTGTGTCGTAGAGGAGGAACTCCGGCGGCTGTCGCTGGTGTCGCCGGAAAGGAGGAGAAGTACGGCGACGGTTGACGGCGGTGGTGTAGCAGCGCCGGTGGAGAGGAGGAACTCCGGCGGCGGTGTAGCTCGATCGAGAACGAGGCTGAGAATCTTTTTGTGCGTTTTTCGTGGGGTTTTTTTTGGGAAAATGGAGACAATGGCGGCAATGGATAATAATTAACCCGCTATTTTTTAGGTCGGCGACACGTCGCCGCTACTTGTGTCGCCGCTAATAAGTCTCGTACGATCAAACCCTAGCCTTTAGATCGGAGAAGCAAATGGACGGACACATTTAATTAACGGGACTAGATGCGGATCAGGGGTAATAGCGGCGACAGGTCGCCGCTATTGAGTCGCCGCTAAATTACGTCGCCGCTATTAACTTAAGTCGCCACAAAAAGGTCGCCACTATTGCTTGTATTTCTTGTAGTGTATGTTCACCCTCTTTCTTAAGGGTTATGTATATAGTTTTTTTTACTTACGTTTGCAATTTTCTTAGCATTCTGGTCTGGTCTTTGCTGGTCAACATGGGGAAGTGTGTCAAGGTTAGTTTTATTTTTTGTTATTTATTTGTGTTAGCCATGAATAGTTACTGGCTTAGATTACAAGTTTGCTAAAGGTGGTTGTTTATGTCTTATGTTGTCTCATGTTGGCTAATTGTTGGGTTTAACTTAAACACATGTTCTATTTCTTTCTTATGGATAATTAATTAGTACGTTATAAAATGTTGTCATTAGAGAACTTTATGAGTCACTAGAGGACAATCAGATGACTTGCTATTGTAAAATTCTAACAAATGAGATTGCTTCTTTTAATTGGTGTTTCTTATATACCATATGTCCATGTGATCCTTTACTTATGAGCATTTCTTATCACATGGAATTAATGTTTTGGTATGTTAGAGTTTTTTAAATTTTTATTGGTGTTTCCCTTAGTTGTATCCAATTCATTCTTTACTTTTGTTTGGTTGATTGAAATTGGCTTCTTGGTTTTTTCTCATAGTTATTCCCCATTTAGGTGATTGCAGACTTGGAGTTTTGGCTTCTGAAGTGTATGTGAGTAATCTGTATTCTGCTTCTCATTTACTATTTATACTTGATAGTGGTCAAAAACAATAAATTCATCGTATCTGCAACTAATATATTTTCAGCTCTATTATATAATAAATAGTGATTGATTGTTTGGGAATATGTTGCTTCTTAAATAGGTAAAATGAATAAAATACAAATTTTAATAAAAGAGACATCACTTGAATAGGTAATGGGTTGGAAGTCACACATTAGGTGTTTTTAGGTAATTCGTTTATTCTTTTGGTAATGTTGATCATAGAGAATGGATGATGTCTTTTGGCTACATTTTTTCTTTGTTTCATCTTTCTGTGATCTGGTCTTCTGTTTCTTTATAGTTTTATCTATGTCAAACTTGATACGATGCATCATAATTTAAAGGTCAAGTAATGTTATTTGTACAATTTGCCTTTGGTTTATATTTGCAGCTCTGTGAATTTTATGCTCTGTGCGTTGAGGGACAGTTTCAGCACCTTTGTGAAGGTTTGTTAATTTAGAAAATTATATGGCTTACCTTTATGTGTATTTCTCTGTTCTAACTAATAAAAAGTTAGGTAAACCATGGTCAAAACTCAGTGAGGAAAATCAGTGAGGAAACATGGTCAAAACTCACCGGGTATTGTAGGATCGAGGTTAGGATCAACTAACCAAACAAGTTACTAAAGGTGTCAAACAAGAAAGGCGGAATCAGACTTGTTTGTTTTAATGTTTGAAATAGTTTGATCGAAACAGTAACTAGTAAACAAGAAGTAAAGTAGATAAACACAAGATATCAATTCCAAGCACTACTATATTATTACTTCACAATGTTTACAGAGAGTTACAGCTGATGAACATGAGAGAGAGTCGATCAACGAGAAACAAAGGAAATACAACTAATATATATAGTGCAAGGAGGAAATAAAAGATATTCTTTTATTTCCTTTTAGCTCCTAGGCTAAATAAACAAATGATATCTACTCCAGAGTTGTTGTAGTACAAGCATGCTTCTGTGAACAGTTGAGCAGACCTATCGGTGAACAGTGTACAGCATGGTGTAAAGTAAAACTGCTTTCTGACAGCTTTATGCATTGGAACTTGCAACCAGAGGATAAGTCAAAGTTCCGGAGTAACACTAGGAAGAGTTCCGGAGGAACTACTTAGTGTGAAGGAAGTTCCGGACTAACTTCCTTCGGAACTCTGACTTAGAGAATTTTTGCCTAGCAAAACATTCCCAACAGTCTCCCCCTAAGATGTTGCTACCAAAAACTGTTCTTCTGTCTGAATCTTCATGATGCTTTAACTTGAGCTCTACCATACCTTGTAATTAGGAGTTCCCATTATGGCCATGATGTCCATTTGATGCAACTTATCCCAGTCATCCATTCTTAAGTCTGGCTTCTTTCTTACTTCACCATTGCTCATGAAGAAGTAGTACATGTTCTCACTCTTATGCTCTTCAATCCTTAGCATACAGGGATGAGTGACTTCAACATTTGTTTTTGGAGAATCTGAAGGCTCTGACTCTTCTTCAGATTCACTTACTGCTATCTTCTTCCTTTTGGCTAAACGGTTTTTGACAGCCATGGACTTCTTTCTTCTAGAATAGGAAAGAGGAATAGGTTGAGTGGATGAAGGTTGCTGGGATGAGGATTCAGGTTCAGGTTGTGTAGGCTTTGGAATTTTGGGAGGTGGAGAGGATGGTGGAGATGGAATTGGTTGGTTTGGAGTTTGGAATGTGGGAGCAGTGGGGTGTGATGTTGAAGTGAAGGGTAGTGATGATGATGAGAGGTGAGGATCAGAGACAGTGTCAAACATTTGCTTGACAATGTTGATCCTAGGCTTCTTCTGTTGAGCAGTTGAGACAAGAGCTTTTCTCTTCTTGTCTCTGAGATAACTGAGACCTTCAGGGTGAAGAGAGTCAAAAAGAGTATACATACCTGGTGGTCTTTTCTCACCAGTAGTTCTCTCCTTTTCAATTTGACTCTTCCTGATGGCATCAAGCTCAGTTCTTAGTCTTGGCAGTTTGCAATAGTTGATCCTTTTTGGGTTCTCCATCAGAATTTCCTTGAAGTACCATTTGTGAATCAGCAAGTCATCTTCCTCAGATAATTTTTGATATCTGGTACCTTGCTTCTCTTGTGCCTTCTCCTGCTCAAGACTACAGTCAACATACCTCTTTACATTTAACTTCTTGGCTTCATCAGCTTGAATAGTGAGAATCATGTACATCCAATTCACCAAGTCATCACCCTTCATTTCATTTACCCATGTATCAGTAAAACACTCCTTGCTTCTGAGCATTACACTGAATTGAGCAAGGAAAATTTTGTTTTCTTCATTTTTCCTCATTTGAATTTTCCTATAGTCATTCCCTAAGACCCTTCTGTACTTTTCAACTTTGTCCGAAAGACCTTGCTCTTCTGCTCTAGCAATCCTTTCTTTTATGTACAGATCTGATCTCAGCCTAGCTCCATTGATAAAGAACATCAGGTCTGTGTTGCTGATAACATACCTCATAAATACCTACTTCTATGAGCAGTTGTTTTTGTTCTTCAAACACAGCAGCCTCCTTCTGTTCTTGGAACTTCTTCTACATTTCAACATTCTCCTTTTCCAGTTGATCAATCAGAGCCTTTGTAACAGGGTCCATTTCATCATTTTGACCACCTATGCTCTGATTATCATCTTCCATATCAGTGAAACCAGATATGGTTCTCTCATCAAGAGAATCACCATCAGCAGGCTTTGGAGACTCATGAAGTGAAGTTGTAGCATTTAGACTGGCTTCCGAGGTAACTTGCTTAGGAATAGTCTTAGTGCCAAGTTCCGAGGTAACTGCCTTAGGACTGACTTCCGGAGCAATTGGTTCCGAAATAGTCTTAGGCAATTCCTTGGAAACAACTTCCGAAGTAACTTTCTTCGGAACATTCTCAGTGGTGAGAAGTTCTTCCGGAGTAACTTCCTTCGGAATCTCCTTAGCCGAGGTTGTTTCTTCCGGAGTAACGTCCTTCGGAGTTTCATCAGTGATGATTTGCTCCTCCGGAGTAACTTCCTTCGGAATTTCAGTGTTAGAGGCAAATTCCTCCGGAACATCTTCCTTTGGAATTTCCTCTGTTACAACCTTTGCTGCAGAAGATGTAGGACTCTTTAGATGCAGTAAAGCTTCAGTCACCTCTATGTCAAATAAGTCTTCTTGTTGAGTCACATCTTCCACTGGTTTACTTTCAGGTGTATCAACCTGTTCTTCACTTCTTTCTCCTCCTTCAGCCTCAAACTGTTCTACACCTGTTTGAAGATACTCTTGCTCCTTTGCCAAGTAGACATCAGATATGAAGTTTATGACTTCTCCAATGTTTTGAGGGTGAGCACCTGAAGCAGCCATCATGAATCTTAGGAACTCCATGTGATTGACTTTGCATTCTTCAGGTGCAACCTGCATCAGCTGATCCATGTGAACATTAAGCAGACCTTCTATTGGGTTGAAGGGCTTAATTCCACAGATTTTGAATAGCTTTGTCTTCATCTTCTCAGGTAATCTCTCATTGGGATCAAAATCAATTTCAGAAGAGCTAGCAGAGTCTTCAGTTGGCTTGTTTCTAGCAGAAACCTTCTGAAAAGGTGTTGAAGAGCTAGTTTTCTCCCCATTTTTGGTAGCAACAGCTTCACCAGTTGGGTTTGATGCACTAACCTTCTCCTGCTTAAGCCTTTCAATCAAGGTGTCCTGCTGTTGAATAGTGTGAAGCAGGGATTGCATCTGTTTCTGCAATTCAGTTTGATTAGCCGTCAATTCCTTAAGTAAAGCACTGCCCTCAACTGATTTCTCAGTATCCTTGGGCGAAGAAGAGCCATCAAGCCTAGCTTGATCAAGCTCAACACCCTGGTTGTCTTGGCTCCTGGGATTCCCTGCAAGCACAGTTGTTGCCTCAGGTTCCATTTCTGGTTCCTTTGGTTCAAACTGGCTGCTGGTTGCCATAGATTGGGTCTTAAATATGTTACTACTGTCCAATTGTTCCAGTGGGGAACCAATTGTAGTAGCAGCCCTTTCTACATGAACATCTTCATCACTCCTGATGTTCAACTCCTTAGTAGGTGAATGGGGGTTAGGAGAAACATAATCAATATCCATCCAATCATCTTCATGAGGTGAGGTTGATGAGAAGATATTGTCATTTGGATTTAGATCAGTTTCTTCATCATTCACAGGTAGATCTAGGTTTAGGTCTATGGAGGTGAACAAGAGGGATGAGGGTTGTACATCCAATCTAATAGAAGATGAGGTCTCAAGTGAGATATCATCAGCAATATGGCTTAACCCTTGGCTTTGATGTTGAGCAGACAGTGGGTCATGCTCAAGGTTTTCAGGTTGGGTGGCAATAGGAGACACAGGTGGAGTAGACCCTGTCTCCTTTTCAACAACTTTTGATGAAGTAGGTGAGGAAGTTTTGGTAGTAGTTTTTGAGTGCCTGACCCTCTTTCTTATGTAGGTGAAATTTACAGGTAATTTAGCTAGAGGGTCAATTTCAGGTGTGGGTTCAACAACTGATGGTGTAGGTTCAGTGTTGTCACCTGGAGCAGGTTGCTCAGTTGGTTCTTGAGCCGCAACTGGTTGCTCTTGCACCATAGGTGCAGGAATAACTCTTGGATCGGGTAGTGGATGGTCATTTTCCACACCAAGACAGTTGGAAATTGCTGATTTTGAAAGCAAGTAAGAAAAATTTTTCTCAGTTAGGTTCTTTTGATGAAAAATGGTACCAGCTCTGGGAACATCAGGGAATTGTGTATCCAAAATGTGTTGTAAAAACCTGGGATACATATTAAAAGGTTTTTCACAATTCTCCCTGAGCCCATCAAAAATCATTTTTGAAAAATTGAAGCAATCTCCCCTGATCACAGCATGAAGAGCAGTAGCTTGGACTTCACCAAGTTCCTCATGAGATCTCCTGGGGGTTAGGCACACCAGCAGAGTATGGGCAAGAAACCTCCATACGGGTGGAATGTGACACTTCTTCACAGTTTTGCTTTTGGGGTTTCCTCCATAGCCGATGCCCATCAGAGTGAATTGGTAATCTTCTTTGGGAACAGTGAGAATACCATCTCTGTCTTGTAATTTCAAATGATTTCTGATCATTTCTTCAGTGATGTACACATTTCTTCCATGAACCTGGCTTTCGATTTGCATCACCTGCTTGCCGTTTTCACTGCCGGCACCTACTACAGCATTTGCCCAGAACTGAGTTATAGTTTCATCGTAAATCGTGGGATTTACAGTTAGGGCAAAATGAAGCTCTGACGCTGTAAGGAAGTCGATCATTCCATCAAACGGAGCAGACTTCTCTGTTTTCTCTAGAAAAGCTCTTTGATTGTGCTCGTTATGAAATGCGGATGCTGCCATTGTTCTGTGCTGAGTGATTGCTTTGAGAAATTGAGATGAAGTTTGATGAAATTGAGGGAAAACGAGAGCGATTGAAGAGAATTTGGGGATTTAGGTTTAGTAAGTGAAGGGTTTTCTCTGGAAGTGACAGTTAAAGGGTGAGGAGAGAGGGAATTGACGTTAACGGAAAAGGTGGAGTTAGTGGGGCCAGCAGTTAACCGTCACAGTTAATGTTTAGTGTAAAGGGTCCCACTTAATCCAATACAGCGATTAAGTCAATAAAGTTCCTCCGGAACTTTTCCTTCGGAACAAATTTAGTTCCTTCGGAAGAGTTAAGTTCCCTCGGAACTTCTTCCCTTAGAAATTTTCTTCATTTCTCCTGTAATACTTCCGCAGGAAATTCCTTCGGAGTTGCAAAATTTACTCCGGAACACCTGAAACACTTAGAAAACACTTGAAACCTATTAGAAACCTTAGAGAGTTCCCTCGGAACCTCTCTTGAGAAGGAAAAACTTCAGGAGTAAGTTGCTCCGGAACAATGTTGTTCCCTCGGAACTTACCCAGAAGTATCAAAATGTTCAGAAATGCTCATAACTTAGGAAATTTCTTAAATTGTGTGAAGAGTTGGTTATAAGGACATTTCTTGAAAGAGTTTTCATGATTTTGAAGAGATGGATGTTAAGATACACAAACACATAAGGTGACAGAAAGATTTATGTACATAAAAGCAACAATTGACAGCAAAAGTTAACCAAAGTTCATCATCCCAATAGCTGTGATAAGAAAGAAATAATCTTGCTTCATCAAATGCCTTTGTAAAAAGGTCAGCTAATTGAAGATCAGTATGAACCTTGTGTAACTTAATCAATTTCTTTTCTGCACAGTCTCTAATGAAATGATACCTTATTTCGATGTGCTTTGTCTTAGAGTGCTTCACAGGATTGTTGGTGATGGAAATGGCACTGGTGTTGTCTGCATACATAGGAGTTTCCAGAAATGTGATTCCATAATCTAGCATTTGATTCTGAATCCAAAGTACTTGACCACAGCAGCTTGAAGCAGCAATGTACTCAGCTTCAGCAGTTGAAGTAGAAACACAGGTCTGTTTCTTGCATTGCCATGATACAAGCCTATTTCCTAGAAATTGACATCCTCCTGATGTTGATTTCTTATCCAAGTAGCAGCCACCATAGTCACTGTCAGTGTAGGCAACAAGAGAAAAGTCATTGTTCTTTGCATACCACAAACCAAGTTTTGGTTGACCTTTGAGGTACTTAAAGATTCTCTTTACTGCCTTCATGTGGGATTCTTTGGGAGCCGATTGATATCTAGAGCATAGGCATACACTAAACATGATATCAGGCCTACTTGCTGTTAAGTACATCAGAGAACCAATCATTGCCCTGTAAGTGTGCTGATCAACAGGTTCACTTTCTGATTCTGAATTTAGATTGTGAGAGGTTGAGATGGGAGTTTTTGCAGAAGAGGAAGATAGCATATCAAACCTCTTAAGCATATCTTGAATATATTTTGACTGGTTCAAGAAAATGCCCTCTGCGGTTTGTTTAACTTGGAGACCCAGAAAGAAATTAAGTTCACCCATTGAACTCATTTCAAATTGATCTTGCATTAGGGTCTCAAACTCCTTGCACAACTTAGGATTGGTGGATCCAAAGATGATGTCATCCACATATATCTGAACAAGCAACTTATATTTTCCAACTTTCCTTATGAAGAGAGTTTTATCAATGGAGCAGGTAATTTGACAAAGTTTCATACCAAGTTCTTGGTGCTTGCCTGAGGCCATAGAGAGCCTTGATCAGTTTACACACCTTGTTAGGATGGTGTGGGTCTTCAAACCCTGGTGGTTGACAGACATAAACCTCTTCCTTCAGTTTCCCATAAAGGAAAGCACTCTTGACATCCATTTGATAAACAGTGAAGTTCTTGTAAGCTGCATAGGCAAGAAAGATTCTGATTGCCTCTAATCTTGCAACTGGAGCAAAAACCTCATCATAGTCTATCCCTTCTTCCTGAGAATATCCCTGAACAACAAGCCTAGCTTTGTTCTTGACAACAATTCCTCTTTCATCCTTCTTGTTTCTAAAAACCGATTTTGTTCCAATAGGTTGAGCATACACTGGTAAATCAACCAGTTCCCAAACCTGTTGTTTGTTGATTTGGAACAATTCCTCTTGCATAGCTTCAATCCAATGAATGTCTTTTAGTGCTTGCTCCACTTGTTTTGGTTCTTCTTGAGATAGGAAGCATGCAAATAAGCAGATATTTGCATCAGCAGACTTGCTTCTTGTAAGAACAGGAGCATTCACTTCACCAATCACATTCTCAATAGGATGAGTTTTGCTGACATTTGTATTTTGAAAACTTGGAAATTCGTGACTTTGAACTTGCCTAGTTGGTGGAATAATTGGGGGCAATAGAACACTAAGCTCAATTCCTGGCAATCTTTGTGAAGGGGGTAAATTTGATGTAGTTGCAGCAGAGACATGTTGATCACTTGAGTTGTTAGCAGAGTTGATGGTCTCTTCAAGAGATGAGTCAATGAAATTTGACTCATGAGAACCATCATGATCACCATATAAATTATCATTAGGAGAATGCTGCAAACTCCCATCATCACTGGTATCTGAGACATAACCATCCTTTTGTGATTGAGAGTCACTTGACTCAGTTTCAACCAAATTCACTGGAGTGGGATCAGTAACTTGTTGAATTGCAACAGTTGGCATGGTAGGTGGTTTGTAAGGTTGTGTGTTGACAGAGGAGTAGAAATGACCAAAATTGTAGCCATCCTTCTTTGCATTTGAGTTCTCCCCCTGAGACTGCACATACTCACTAAAAGACTTATCAACAGTAAAGTTGAAAGCATTGGTTAGTGAATCAATATCAAATAACCATGAGGGTTCAGAACTAAACTTATTTGTTGATTTTTCATTGAAAAACACATTAATTGATTCTTCAATAATTTTAGTTCTGAGGTTGTATACTCTGTATGCCTTAGCAACACCTGAGTAACCAACCATGAAGCCATCATCTGCCTTTTCAGCAAACTTAGCTAAGTTCTCACTGGTTATTAATATTGTAACAGGACAGCCAAAAACTTTGAGAAAGTGTATACTTGGTTTTCTTTTTCTCCAAAGCTCATATGGTGTCTTGTTTTTACCTTTGACCACAAGCACCCTGTTCTGAACATAGCAGGCAGTGTTCACTGCTTCAGCCCAGAAAGTTACAGGGAGCTTAGACTCAGCCAGCATTGATCTAGCAGCCTCAATCAGTGTTCTATTTCTCCTCTCAGCAACTCCATTTTGCTGAGGAGTTCTAGCAACACTAAACTGCCTAGATATCCCTTTTTCTTCACAAAAAGAATTTAAAACATGATTTTTAAATTCTGTGCCATTGTCACTTCTAATTGTTTTGACTTTGAAATTTGACTGATTTTCAAGTTGAGTGATTAAAGACTTTAAAATTTCAGGTGTTTCATCCTTAGTTCTTAGGAAGAAAACCCATGTGTATCTTGAAAAATCATCAGTGATTACAAAACAATATGATTTCTTGCCCAAACTCATCACCCTTGTAGGACCAAAGAGATCCATATGCAACAATTCTAAGGGTTGAGAAATTGAGTTTTCAGTTTTGGACTTATGAGAAGACTTGTGTTGCTTGCCCTTTAAGCAAGCAGTACAATGCTCATTACAGTTAAAGTGTTTTTGAGGCAAACCATTCACCAAACCTAAATTAACAAGTTTGTTCATGGTTTTGTAATTAACATGTACAAGTCTTCTGTGCCAGAGGTCAGACTCATCAACAGAAGCTCTTGATATCAGACAAGTATTGCCATCTAGAGATTTGGCACTTGTCATATCAAGCAAGTACAAGCCATCCTGTCTTTTTGCTTTTATCAAAATCATTTCAGCAGGAATTTTTAGACCAGGCTTAAGTACTAAAGCTTCTTCATCATTAAACAGAACATTCATGTTCTTATCACAAATTTGTGATACACTCAACAGATTAAAATTCAGAACATTGACAAGACTCACCTTGTCAAGAGTAAAACTTCCATTTGATACATTACCAAGTGCTGTAATGTACCCTTCATTGCTTCCAAAAGCAACGGGACCGCCATCATATCTTTTTGTGTTTTCTAGAAGGTTTTTATTACCTGTCATGTGACTGGAGCACCCACTATCTACAACCCAAACATTTGCTTGAGATTTATTAGGTAACCCCTACACAGGTAGAAGAACATGATCAGTTGGAGTATGGGACCCAAGCCTTTGTGGTCTTGGGTCTTCCCATGGCATCATTATAAGAGTAGTTTCCTAAAACAAGTTGTTCTGCAGGAAAATCATCATACTCAGAAAAATCACCATTTTTCTCATTTAAATTTCTGTTATAACTTTGCCATTTGGGAAAACCATGTTTCTTAATAAAAGCCTTCTTTTCCCTAAACTTTATGTTGCTTCTTTGCCTTGCATTTTCAAATTTTGGTTGAGCAGCAACTTTGAAAGTTTCAGTATGAGGATGCTGAGTTCCGTAGGAACTCACTTGTGCAGGATGATCATACACTTCATACTGTTCAGAAAATTGTTTTCTTTCACGAGGAGCAGATTTTGCTCGTGAATTTCCTTTGAAAGATGGGTGAATTTGATTAATGAACTCAGTGGGTTGAAATTCAGGTCTCTGTTTTGAAGGTTTAGAGGACCTGTGGTTGCTAAAATGTTCCGAGGGAACTGTATTTCTTCCGGAGGAATGTTCTCCCGGAAGAAATGAAGTTCCTGCGGAATGTTGTTCCTTAGAAAAATTGTTTCTTTTAACATATGAGAAGCTGTTATTCTTCTCATTTCCAACCCAAACCTTCTGAGTTTTTCCAAAAATCTTTTGATCATCATGTGATCCTTTTGGTGACATGTTCCTGCTATCCTTGGAATTCCTTGAATTTAACAGACTTTGATTTCTCCTTGGAGAAATTTTGACATTTTTAATTATCTGTTTGAAAGGATTGTAGGAACAGTTGACAGCAACATGTCCTAGTTCACCACAAATTATGCATTCTTTCACAAAATTGTGAGAATTTTGTTTTGATGACTCTGAACTGATTTGATTCACAACAGTTTTTGCTTTTCCACTCTTTTGAGTAGTAGAATTTGACAAGTGGGATCCATCATTTTCTAAACTCAATGTCTTAGTGTCTTTAAGAATTGGCATTGAAATTTTTGATTTATCAACCTTAGCAGAAGTGCTGGTTGATACAGTTGTGACACCAGGAAAACCAATAAAACTTTCAGTTCTCATGTCATCACTCTCTTTCAAACTTTCAGCTTCTTTGGAAAGGTCCTCAATTACAGGACCATTTGCCAATGGGTCAGGAGTTAAGGGGACACTTGTTTCTTTAAGTGTTAAAGTTTCAAGACAAGTGTATGAATCAGGGTTTTCAACAATTTTAAAAGATACCCTTCCCTTCCCATGTGTGTGCTCATGCCATAACTTTTCAGCTTTTTCACTTGCAATTTGAAATTTATCAGCATTGCAAATAGCTTCCCTCAGCTGATCTTTTAGGGTTTGAATGTCAAGCACATATTCCACATTTTGTTTCTTTGAAATATTTAGTTGCTCAACAACATCATCCATTTGAGTTATAAAATTAGTTTGTTGATGTTTCAAAATCCCTATTGTTTGTCTGAGTTCATCAGTTTTGGTTGAGTAAGCTATATCAGCCCTTCTTGAGTACTCTTTCAACTCATTTAGATTTTTTAGTTCATCTACAAGTGACTGATTGTGCTTTTTGTAACTTTCAACCAGTTCAATACACTTAGGTGTACATAGCACATTCTCAGGTTCAGTGTTGGAGTTAGAGTTTACCTCTGCAGTTGCAGGTGAAGAACCACTTGCCATCAAGGCATGGTTAGTTGGGGCAAACTCATTCATCACTTCTTCCCAGTCAACAAACCCTGTTTGGTTTGCTACAGCAGCAGTTGCTTGGCTTTGGGTGTTGTAAGAGGGCTTTGGTGGAGTAGGACCAGAGGAGGAGCTTGGTTTGGTATACTCTTGTTTCTTCTCAGCATTGTAACCAGTTTCTCTCCTTGGCTGAGAACACTCCCTAGCAAAATGTCCCAACTGATGACAGTTGTAACACTTGACTTTTGATTTGTCAAGGCCAATAGGAGCATTCTTGGCTCCATTATATTTTCTTCCAGTTCTCTTGTAGAACCTTTGTGCCCTCAGTGACACCATTGCAAGTTGGGTAGTGATGTCAATCTCTTCTAGATCATCTGCACTAATGCACTCAAGATCTGATCTAGTGAACCCTGTATAAGAACTGTTAGCAACATTAGCAAAATTTTGGTAGTATGAAACTTCATGTCCCTTAGGAGACTCAGGAAAAGATACATATGGTTCTGGTTCAGAATAGTTCTCTGAGTGAGCAGTAATGAGGGCCAAAGTGCCTTTGGAAGATGATGTTTGGTTCGATGATACACCCGACTTCTCATTCATTTCCATCTCATGTGCACTCAGCATTCCATAGAGATCTCCTAATTTCAAGGTCTTGAGGTCTTTGTTATATTTTATGCTGACTGTATAGACAGTCCAAACTTCAGGTAATGATCTTAAAAATTTTCTGATTATATCAGCATTGTCAATTTTTACATCTACACCCTGTAGTTCATCTATAAGTCTAACATATCTTAAGTATTGCTCAGACATTGATTCACCTCTTTTGTGACAGAAATTTTCATATCTTTGTTTCAAAATGTCTTTCTTGTTCTCTTTCACCTCATCTGTTCCCTCATACATTTCAATAAGAGCTTTCCAAAGATCATGTGCAGTTTTGCATCTCTTAAAGCCAATGAGTATAGAATTAGGAAGAGCTGCCTGGAGTGCCCACAAAGCTTTGTAGTCACATTCACAGGTCTTATGGTCATCATCAGAATAGTTCTCATACGCTTTGATAAGGTCAACAACAGGTTGAGTAGCAGATGGGGTGGTGATGACTTGTGGTCCATTGATAATGGAAGCCCACATTTTGTGGTCAGTGTTTTTACAGAAAATCTCCATTCTAAGTTTCCAAGTATCAAAGTCATCAGGAGTGAAGGTTGGAGGTTTGTTAGTGCTGCCATTCCTTAGTTCACTCATTTTCAGAGATCAAGAATCGAAACAGTCTTATCCAAAGCAAACAGAAACACCTTCAGTAAGAAAAGTTTTAGAAAATAGAATTTTTTAAAAAACTTTTTAAACACAAGAGCCAAAGCTCTGATACCACTTGTAGGATCGAGGTTAGCATCAACTAACCAAACAAGTTACTAAAGGTGTCAATCAAGAAAGGCGGAATCAGACTTGTTTGTTTTAATGTTTGAAATGGTATGATCAAAACAGTAACTAGTAAACAAGAAGTAAAGTAGATAAACACAAGATATCAATTCCAAGCACTACTATATTATTACTTCACAATGTTTACAGAGAGTTACAGCTGATGAACATGAGAGAGAGTCGATCAACGAGAAACAAAGGAAATACAACTAATATATATAGTGCAAGGAGGAAATAAAAGATATTCTTTTATTTCCTTTTAGCTCCTAGGCTAAATAAACAAATGATATCTACTCCAGAGTTGTTGTAGTACAAGCATGCTTCTGTGAACAGTTGAGCAGACCTATCGGTGAACAGTGTACAGCATGGTGTAAAGTAAAACTGCTTTCTGACAGCTTTATGCATTGGAACTTGCAACCAGAGGATAAGTCAAAGTTCCGGAGTAACACTAGGAAGAGTTCCGGAGGAACTACTTAGTGTGAAGGAAGTTCCGGACTAACTTCCTTCGGAACTCTGACTTAGAGAATTTTTGCCTAGCAAAACATTCCCAACAGGTATAACTCTCTAAAATTTCTTATACAAAGCATTTTACTTCATTCAACACTCCCAAAGTGACATACATAAACAAGAGTAGTAACAAAGATATGAGTTGATTATTCCAGCAAAGACTATATTTTGAAGAACATTAGTCTACAAATGCACATTTTGTAAATCTCACAAATGCCAATATATAGTTGGTAAAACAAAGCAGCACTTGAACCAGTAGACCTGCACATATTGTAAATTTCACATATGCCGATAACTGGCAAAACTTAAGGGTACTTGAAACAGTAGCCTGGATTTTTGTAACATCAACTATGTATTGCAACCAAAAAGACAATCAGCATTAGTATATTATCTAACCATATGTGTAAAAAATACAAATACAAAATCTAAAACAGGCAACGAGGGTGGCCTGCCGTAACGCGCGGGCGGGTCACCATCTCGTTACTAAAAAGGTACAACTACAAAATACTGCCAGAAACATCACCACGTATTAACATTTATAACAAAGTCTAAGAACTATTAGACTATGTATTTATGTATTAAGTATTTCGTATAGCCTAGTATATTGTGAGGTAGTCAAGTGTAAATATGTATTCTATATATAGGGCCCTTGTAATCTCATTGTGATCAATCAGAATATTTTCCAATAACCTTTAAGAACATCGTTACCGCAACGCGTAAGTTTAAAATTCTAGTCCCTGTGGGTTTAAAATCCTAGTTATATTACATAATGTAAGTGCTTTTTATACCAACATTTTAACAAATGCGAGACGTGACCATTTAAACCCTAGTTCGCAGCCCCCAGCCCCCCCCCCCCCTTCGCCGGTCGTTTTTTTTTTCTCTGCCGCCCTTCTTTGATCATGGCTGACACCGGAAAGAAACCCGACTCCGGCTCCTCCACCGAAAACCGTTCTTCCGCCGTTCACCCTGCTTATCTGGTTAGCAATATCCAGCATCGTATCAAGACGCTCGATGGTAAAACCATCACCTATTCGTGTTGGGTAAAGCTCTTCAAGATACAAGCCTTCGCTCACAAAGTTCTTAATCATATCGATGGCACTCCGGCACCGGAAACGGACAGTCCTGAGTTCGCTCAGTGGCAGGAGATAGATGCGTTGGTTCTGCAGTGGATATACTCCACAATCTCGACCGAGTTCCTTGTTCGCATGGTCGAGAATGATACAACCGCTCGAGCTGCATGGGTAAAGTTACAAAATATTTTTCTTAGCAACAAGGGTTCTCGAGCCCTTCAACTTGAGCATGAATTTGCCATGCTCACTCTTACTGCTTGTTCTTCCTTAGATGATTATTGTCAAAAACTAAAAGACATCGCCGAGCAATTAGGCGATGTCGATCGTTCTGTCTCGGAAGATCGTTTGGTTTTGCAGATGGTTCGTGGTTTACCGGCGGAGTATGACACTGTGGCGGCCATCATTAATCAAAATACCTCCACTTGGGATACCGCTCGCGGTATGTTGCAGTTAGAGATGCATCGGTTGCAGGCGCGGTCAAACTCTTCGGCCTCCAACCCCTCGGCGTTAGTCACCAACAACCACATTCCTCAGCCCAACGCCTCCACCCATACCCGACCCCGTGATCCTACCCGTCCTGTCGACCCTCAAACTTACCCCCCTTACGATCCCTCTCAATAGTCCCGCGGTCGCAACCGTAACCGTTATAACGGTTACCGTAACACCGGTCGCGGTCGCGGACGTGGTCGGAACAATTACTATAACAACCCATCAAACTACCCACCACAATATTCCAACCCTTCCCCTTACTACCCCATCCCTCCGCAGCCGTACCCCTCGCCACCTCCCCCTCCCTTCCCAACCCAAAATCCCTCTACCCCTTGGCCCTCTTATCAGGCCACGGCCCAACAGCCAATTCCCAATCATCCATCCTACCCTGCTGGCCCTTCCAATGTTCCGACCCAACCCCAGCCCACTGCCCTAAACGCCATGAACCCAAATGACATCGCCACCGCCATGCACACCACGCAACAATATTATCAAGATCCGCAATGGTACTTAGATTCGGGCGCATCCAATCACATCCCTGCAAACCCAGGTAACATTACTACCCCCGTGTCTTTACCTACAACGTCTATTTTTGTTGGGAATGTTCAACGTTTGCCAATTTTGGGTTCCGGTAACGGCTTTTACACCTTACCAAACAAAACTTTTTCCCTACCCAATATTCTCCATTCCCCTAATGTCCTCAAAAACCTTTTATATGTCCGTCAATTTACTCGTGATAATAATGTGTCTATTGAATTTGACCCATACGGTTTTTCTTTGAAGGACCTCCAGAGTGGCAACCTCATCTCCCGCCACAATAGCACGGGGGACTTATATCCGTTCACCGCACCGGCCTCCATTCATGTTTCGGTTTCATCTTCATCACCATGGCACAACCGTTTGGTTCACCCTGGCGGCACTATCTTAGATTTCTTGTCTCGTAATTCTATTATTAAATGTAATAAACATGAGTCCACTTTGGTTTGCTCTTCATGTCAATTGGCGAATAGTAAACACTTGCGTTTCTTTGATTCTAATTCCATTAGTTATGCTCCTTTTGACATTATTCATTGTGATTTGTGGACCTCCCCGGTTCAAAGTAATAACGGGTATAAATATTACATGGTGTTGATTGATAATTTTTCTCAATTTGTGTGGATTTATCCTTTAAAATTTAAATCCGAAACATTCACCAATTTTGTTAAATTTGACACCTTAATCCACACTCAATTCAACAGGAAAATCAAAGCGTTTCAGTGTGATCTAGAGGGGGAATTCGATAAAAATGAATTTAAAAATTTTGCCGATTCCCATGGCCTTGTCTTTCGATTTTCCTGCCCGCAAACCTCGCAGCAAAATGGTAAGGCCGAGCGAATGATCCGTCGATTAAATGACATCATTCGCGCACTTCTTTTTCACGGACACGTTCCTCCCACGTATTGGGTTGAAGCCTTACATGCTGCTGTCCACCTGCACAACATTCTTCCCTCCAAACGAATTAATTTCATTACACCGGCCTTCTCTCTTTATCTCCGTCACCCCTCGTATGATCACTTGCGAGTTTTTGGGTGCGCGTGCTACCCTAACCTCTCCGCCACCCAACCTCATAAGCTTGCACCTCGTTCCGTCCGGTGTGTCTTTCTTGGGTACCCGGCGAACTTCCGTGGATATCGCTGCCTCGATCTCTCCACTGGACGCGTCCACCTATCGCGTCACGTTGTTTTCGACGAGTCCTCTTTTCCTTTCGCCGACCCCCATGCCACCCACTCTTATGAGTTTCTCGACGACGCCCTACACCCTCACGTCGTCTCCTCTCTCCGCACTCCGGTAACCCAGCCTTCGGGCTCCACTGCTCCGGCTCACTCGCCAATTTCCACTACCCCCCAACTCCACCCGTCATACCTGCTGCCACCCAATCCTCTACGGCCCATGTACCACCATCACAACCCTCCTTCACGGCCCAAGCCCCCACTCCACAGCCCCACTCTCCCGCACACAGCCCACCACCCCACAACTCCCCTTTGCCGAACTCCCATACGAGTACCCAACCTGATGCCCCATCTCACCCCATGATGACTCGTTCCCGTGCCGGTATTTCTAAACCAAACCCCCGTTACAACCTTAACATTTCCTCCTCCACTGATATTTCCCCTGTTCCCACATCCTACCTTAAAGCGTTACTGGACCCTAATTGGCTTCGCGCCATGAACAATGAATTTAGTGTGTTGCAGGTGAATCACACATGGGAGCTTGTGCCAAGACCGTGAGACAGTCCAGTTATTCGTTGCATGTGGCTGTTTCGACACAAGTTTAAAGCTAATGGAACATTGGATCGATATAAGGCTCGGCTCGTCTGTAATGGTAAGTCCCAGACCCTGGGTATTGATTGTCTGGATACCTTTAGCCCAGTTGTCAAACCGGCTACTATCAGGACGGTTCTTTCTCTTGCCGTCACTCGGTCTTGGCCTATTCACCAGATGGACGTTAAAAATGCGTTCCTTCATGGTGATCTTGAGGAAACAGTGTTTATGCATCAGCCTCCAGGATTTGTTGATGGGCGTTACCCGGATTATGTCTGTAAATTAAAGAAGTCGTTATATAGGCTCAAGCAGGCTCATCGGGCTTGGTTCAACAGGTTTTCCACTTTTGTTTTGTCTAAGGGCTTTCGTCGCAGCATTTCGGATTCGTCCTTGTTTATATACCAGAATGGCCATCACACTGCTTATCTATTACTTTACGTGGATGATATCATTCTTACAGCTTCTGATCCGATTTTCCTCAAGAATATTATCACCACTCTTGCAGGTGAATTTGCATTAACAGACATGGGGGCTCTCCATCATTTCCTTGGTATTTCGGTTACCCGCTCAAAACATGGATTATTCCTGTCTCAGAAACAATATGCCAAAGACATTTTGCACCGAGCCAATATGACCAACTGTAAACCATGTCAAACTCCGACAGACACGTCCTCTAAGCTCAGCGCTCTTGATGGCGAGCTTCTTCCCGATGGCAGCGCCTATCGTCAATTAGCAGGCGCATTGAACTACCTTACTTTCACAAGACCAGACATCACTTATGTCGTTCAACAAGTGTGTCTCTTCATGCATGCGCCACGGGAACCTCACATGGCTTTTCTTAAGCGGATTCTCAGGTATGTTCAGGGTACGCTAGACTTCGACATTCATACCACACCATCCCCAGATTTGTATCTCATAGCTTATTCAGATGCTGACTGGGGTGGTTGTCCCGACTCTCGTCGGTCTACCTCCGGCTACTGCATTTTTGAAAACACGATTCGCTTTGGATCTAGTGATTTGTACACCGAAACCGGACCAAAAGTTCACCCGAAACTAAGAACACAAAATCGTAAATAAATCTCTGTTTATAGCTCCAATTGATCGATGTTTACATGATTTGGACTCGTTTATAGCATCTAAACATGATCTAATACACAAAACTTCATGAAATTCGAGATCAAAAACTCCTCCCTTACAAATCAAACTCAAAGAAACGGTTATGGCGAGAGTTCCCCTGCTCCGAACCTTCAAAACATATATATATAAGCATACCAGTTCGGAGCCCCCTTTGTCCGAACCTCTACTTCGGAGGTAGATCGGAGTAGATCGGACCTCCTTATTGAGTTTACTGAATCTCTTAATTTGTATATGAGTTAAATGTGAGATATATTATCTCACATAAAAGACCCTCAAGTATTAACAAACTACACATTCTACCCTCGACATTATTTAACTCTTCTAACTCAAACAACTAACAATACTAACTGATACACACACGACACACACACATTTTGCACTAACAATTTTTCTTGGTAATAATTTGATTTCTTGGTCATCCAAGCGGCAACCCACCATTTCCCGGTCCAGTGCTGAAGCTGAATATCGTGGGGTTGCCAATGCCGTTGCCGAGGTAAGTTGGGTTCGCAATCTGCTAACCGAGTTACGGGTTCCGATTCGCCGGGCTACCATTGTCTATTGTGATAACGTTTCAGCCGTTTACTTGTCTGAGAATCCCGTTCAGCATCAGCGAACGAAGCATGTAGAGATGGATATTCACTTCGTTCGCGAGAAAGTTCAGATTGGTCATATTCGAGTTTTGCATGTTCCTTCGTCGTCTCAGTATGCCGATATCTTCACCAAGGGCCTACCTCGACCTCTGTTTCAGGCTTTTCGCTCCAGTCTGAGCGTTCGTTCTCCTCCCGCTCCGACTGCGGGGGACTATTAGACTATGTATTTATGTATTACGTATTTCGTATAGCCTGGTATATTGTGAGGTAGTCAAGTGTGGATATGTATTCTATATATAGGGCCCTTGTAATCTCATTGTGATCAATCAGAATATTTTCCAATAACCTTTAAGAACATCGTTACCGCAACGCGTAAGTTTAAAATTCTAGTCCCTGTGGGTTTAAAATCCTAGTTATATTACATAATGTAAGTGCTTTTTATACCAACATTTTAACAAATGCGAGACGTGACCATTTGAACTACCACTTACTTAATGTATATTATATTTGAGAGGAGAAGACTCTCGAATTGAAATAAAATAAAGTTAATTAATATTCTTCAAGAGAGAAACATACTCACATCCTATACTTGAAAATGTAGATGACACGCCAATAGTCTCGAGAAAACAATGATAGGAAAAAAAGAAGAAGAAGAAGATGATTACTAGGCAACAATATTAGAGGAGTTGTTATATAGACACCCAAGGTTTTACTAAATTCACCAATTTCCTACGGTCGTTTTGGTTGAAACGGTCGTTTCAAGGTCGTTTCAGTTGAAACGGCCGCCACGTGTCGCGACGACGAAACCTTAAAATTCAGGGGGCCCCCTTTTATATTGACCGTTTCAAGGTCGTTTTGGTTGAAACTGTCGTTTCAAGGTCGTTTCACTTGAAACGACCGTTTGGTTTTGGTGTTTTTAATAAAATCCACGGGTGGATATAGCAGGAGCCTATTAGAGTGATCAAAACCCTTCTTTATTGTAAAAACAATTAATAGGGTTAATTAGGTTAAACAGATTCTCCTTCAATTCTTCCCAGGATGCAATTAACGGCGTCAGCAATTTCATCCACCGTACTCAGCAGGCATCCATCCTCAAGCTGTCCAACACCAACAAATATAAACCATACATTAAATTTTTTTTTTTTAAAAGAAAAAACCTAATGTTGTAAAAAGACGAAACTAACCTTGACACTAAGACTGTAGAGTACCATATGATCAACGGTGGTAACATTAAGGTGGAGAATAGTGAGCCATAAACATTGTAGCTCAGCCACCAATCTCAAGAGCTGCCCATGGCGTTTCTTTGATAGTATTTTGAGGTTGGCATGGTTCTCCACCATTGTTACTTCAATCTCCGCCATAGCCGGTGCTCTATTTTCCGTCACAGTGGCGGAATCACCGACACATTCGTTGGCGGCAGATCGAGCAGTGAATTGTGGGAAAGTGAAGAATTGACGAAATGGTAATGGTGGTGGAGGGTAACAATTGTTGTGGTTTGTTGGTTGATGCATGCCTCTCTTTTGTACCTCTAGGTTTTGTAGTTGTTGTTCTAACTCCTTCACAAAATTTATAGCTCCTCCAATTATTGATGCTTGATCCCCCTGGAAATTTAAATCATTAATTTTCATTTAACTATATATAATCCATCTAATATATACTAGAATGTTTTCAACACATGAACAAATGTTACATTACGAGACTTGAACCCTTACCATTATAATTAGGATAAAAACTCGATACCATTAGATCGAGTGGCCATCGACAGGGACATCAGATACAAAGAGTTCTTTACATACAATGATTAATTTGAAGAATAGATTAAAAGATTCAGTGATTTAATATCTAAAATATTGGGCAAGATTAACCAATGGCGAAGGATAGTATAAAGGGGGTTTCGTCCAGAGTATCTATTTTTGTGATTTTTATGTAAAAAAATTTATATGTATTCCGTATTGCCTCCTCGAAAATATTTTATATGTGTTGAGTATCGCCCCTCAGTCGAACTTTTGAGTCTCGCCCCCGCGGGGTTTTGTTTGAAGCTTAACTATTGAGATTAACACATTAATATGATATATCTTCTCTTAAAGAAGTTATATATATGCATATAACATGCAGAATCATAAAGATAAACTTAATAAGTTGATTGAGGGAATGACAAATCCAATAAAACGTATGCTGAAAGGAATGGTTTAAACACCATTATTAGATTAATGTTTAGGAGATATGTAACATCTCCAATATATGATTATTTAATATTTTAGGGCAGACATACAACAAAAGAAGCACATTGTGCAAAGCATAAAAATATAAAAATTTCCAGGTTATCATGTTTTCTGTGTCAGGAAAAGTCTTAACAATTATTTTATCATCATCATAATATTTTGTATATATATTAGTTAATTAATATATTGTAATTCTTTTGGCTATCTAAATTGTAGAAACCATTTCTATAAGAAACAGATCCAACTATATATAGTCCCTATATTTTCAATCTAATTTCACACCGTTTATATATATATTTACATTCTGAGGGAGAGGCTGCATATAATGTTAGTTGGAAGCTAGGTTGAATAATCGTTTTAGGTTGTATCAATATCAACAGTCGTTTGCATATAAAGTTTGCGTCCTATCTGCCTTACTTTTAAACTGGCGCTTGATGTTATAACTCATACTTGTCTATAGTCGTTTCTATCTATTTTTAAAGGGGCATTTAAGCCAATATAAATAAAGTTAGCATACTCAAATAAAATTACCATCTATATAACTATAATGAGTTTGCACATTTTCTAATAAGAATCTGTAATACCGAACACACAAATTAAATAGACAACCAAAAGTATGCAAATCATTTTTCACATTCAGCAAGTAACATTTTTAATATTTAATATTAAAATTTTAAGACGAAATATAATATATATATATTCATATCAGTGATTTGACTCTGTCTGCTCTGCATTTTAAAGTAACATCAATATTCTGTTAATTAATTTCAAAAGTATGTGTGATGTAACATCTCTTACCCATTAAAAAAAAATTAACATAGATTCAAAGTATATATGCAGAAGTTGTCGAACCGAGAAAAAAAAAAAAAAAAAACCCTTCTTTTTCTTTATAAAAATATAAAAATTTCAAGACTTCAAAGAAACTATATTAGCAAATTTTTCTTTAAATAGTAAATGAATAAATAAAATTACTAAAAGTGAAAGAAATAGAGCAAATAAAGAGAACATATAATAGTTTTACCCTTTGAACGTATGAAGATGGCATCAATGATCTGATCACAGCAAGATACTCATTCATCTGTTTTCGGCGGTTTCGCTCCACCGTGATATGAGTCATCCTCTGATTCTCGAGTTCTTCTTGGTTCTTTCCGTTCTTAGTGCGCCTTCGCTTTCTCCTACCGGCCGCTACCACTTTAGTGATGGTCACTGGTTCTGTCACGTGTGACTCCATAATTAAATCATTAGAAATGAACTCATCACTTGCGGCCCCACCGCCAATGCAATCATCGGGCGAAGAACTAGTACCCCAATGACCCTTCATATCATACATGTCGTTATTATGCATCACCGAGGAAGATGAACAGTAATCCAGGTTATTTGCAACAACCCTTTGATAAAGGTTGTTATTTTCCAAAAACCCAGAGAAATTTTTATCTTCTTGTAACAAATAGTTGTACCCCCAAATGCCAATTTGATCATGTGGGTAAATTACTGTGTCTAACGCCATCTGTTCATGAACAATATGATCCCTAATCTTGATCTTGATCTTGATCTTGATGTTTTTCTTTTAACTCAGATGTGATGTTGACCAACTGGATCTATTGGTTTTACGTGTGAGAAGAAGAAGGAGATCAAAAGATCAAAACATGATGGGCCACACTTCTTTTTTTATTTTCTTGATGGTGAAAAATGAATAATGGAGAGCTATCTAGCGCAGGGGTATGTATATGTTGGTGTGAGTTTATCTTTCTTCCTTTCTCTCTTTCTTCTATATATAAAGAGAAAAGAGAATCTCGACTATGTTACACGTGACATCATAACCTTGACTGATAATATTTCCGATGACTAAAGGAGATGATGGGTTTACAAGTTTTTGTTTTCTTTCATGTGTGTGTATATATAGGGTGAGGTTCATTGTAGACACTTTCGCATGTGAAATAGCTCTTTTTCACATGTGAAAGTTTCTAATTAATGAGAAAAAAGAAAAAAAGAAAAAAGAAAATTAATCATAACCATTAGATCTAGAGATCTAATGGTGAAAAAGGGTGTCTACCTGTCTACACTTATGGGGGTGTCTACAATGAACTTTTCAATATATATATATATATATATATATATATATATATATAGAGAGAGAGAGAGAGAGAGTTGGGTTATAATACAAAGTACTTTTTACGCGAGAAGTGTGAGAAGTGGTTGATATGTTAATTTTTAACACATGATATTGTCTTTTTATTATATTTTAGGTAAATATATGACAATCCTAAAATAAATACACCATCCATTCAATTCCAAACACTACCAAACACCATTTATTAAGAATTATTAAAAGGGCACTGTGTTAGGATATTATTACACTGTGTTTACATTGTGTTATCATTTAACTCTAATTTTGATAAACATATGACATTCTAATATGGAATAAACAATGTATAGTGTTATATATTTACCAAAAACATAACTAAAAGATAACACAATGCATTAAAATCTAACACATCATCCACTTCTCACACTTCTCACGCAAAAAGTACTTTGTATTATAACTCTACCCTATATATATATATATATATATATATATATATATATATATATATATATAGGGTGAGGTTCATTGTAGACACTTTCGCATGTGAAATAGCTCTTTTTCACATGTGAAAGTTTCTAATTAATGAGAAAAAAGAAAAAAGAAAATTAATCACAACCATTAGATCAAGAGATCTAATGGTGAAAAAGGGTGTCTACCTGTCTACACTTATGGGGGTGTCTACAATAACTTTTCACTATATATATATATATATATAGGGTAAGGATCATGTAAAAACCACATCTTTTTGCGAAAACCTAAAAACTAATACTAAAACCTTCATAACTTTTTCATATAATCTTATTTTTTAAAAAAAAAATTGCACCAAAAACCTTAGAATTATGAGTTCTTTAATTCTGGAAAAAAATTTAAAAAAACTTTAACGTCTCATCGTTTTTTTATTAGTGCACATGTGCACTAATAATAAAACTCATACATATAGTATGCATTAATATTTTTTTTAGAAAAATCGCATCAAATACGTTATAATTTTGTTAGTTTTTCGTGGTTTTTTATTAGTGCACATGTGCACTAATAATAAAGCACTTTATACGTGTCGTATACATTAATATTTTAAAAGAGAAATTGCACCATAAATCTTATAATTGTGTTATCTTTAACTCTGAAAATATATTTAACGTTTTAAAATTTTTTAAATTTTATGCTACACATGTGCACTATAACTAATAGTTAGAGTGCATATGTAGAATTATCATTAGTTCTATGAATATTTTAGTTTTTTTAAATGTTTTTTTAACCTAAACAATATGTTTTCGCATGACAATTCTCATTTGTGTAGTACTAATAAAAATGGTGCACATGTGCACTAATTTTTTTTTCTTCGAAATATCAATTTCTTTTTCAGAATCAAAGACAATAGAATTTTAAGATTTTTGGTGCAAGTTTCATAGAAAAATATTAACGTATGTAAAAGTTATGAAGGTTTTAGTGTTAGTTTTTAGGTTTTCGCAAAAAAAGAGTTTTCATAGGATCCTTACCCTATATATATATATATATATATATACATGGTGAGGTTCATTGTATACACTCTCATAAGTGTAGACAGGTAGACACACTATTTCACATGTGAAATTACTTTATTTCACATGTGTTTTCACATATGAAATTTTCTAAACAAAGAGCAAAAAGAAAAAAAAAATTAATCATAACTATTAGATCAATAGATCTAATGATGAAAAAAGGTGTCTACACTTATGAAGGTGTCTACAATGAAATTTTCACTATATATATATAGAGTCGAGTTATCCTACATCCAGCAAAAACGCTACATCCATTGCGGATTGATCTGGGGCGTCCATCAAGATCATCCAACAGTCATGATCTATGGTGTTTTCCGCCTATGGCGTTTTCGCGGAAAAAAAAACGCCATAGGCGGAAAACACCATAGATCCTGGCTGTTGGATGATCTTGATGGACGCCCCAGATCAATCCGCAATGGATGTAGCGTTTTTGCTGGATGTATTTTACCCTAAACCTATATATATATACTATATATATATATATATATATATATATATATATATATAGGGTTAGGTTCAAATGAGAACCAATTGCTTTTAAGAACTTTTGAGAACCATTCTGGACCACTAATTTTCATGGAGGGACCACTCAAATTCATGGGGGGGATTTCCCTATGATAACTAGTGGCTCAGAATGGTTCTCAAAAGTTCTCAAAACCAATTGGTTCTCAAATGATCCTCTCCCTATATATATATATATATATATAGGGAGAGGGTCATTTGAAAACTAAATGGTTTTAAAACTTTTGAGAATCATTCTAAGCTACTAGTTATATATAAGGAAATCCCCCCTATGAATTTGAGTGGTCCCCCCTTGAAAATTATGGCTCAGAATGGTTCTTAAAAGTTCTCAAAACCAATTAGTTCTCATTTGAACCTAACCATATATATATATATATATATATATATATATATATATATATATATATATATATAGGGTGAGGTTCATTGTAGACACTTTCGCATGTGAAATAGCTCTTTTTCACATGTGAAAGTTTCTAATTAATGAGAAAAAAGAAAAAAAGAAAAAAGAAAATTAATCACAACCATTAGATCAAGAGATCTATTGGTGAAAAAGGGTGTCTACCTGTCTACACTTATGGGGGTGTCTACAATGAACTTTTCACTATATATATATATATATATATATATATATATATATATATATATATATATATAGGGAGAGGATCATTTGAGAACTAATTGGTTGAGAGAACTTTTGAGAACCATTTTAAGCCACTAATATATTTACATATACCTCCCTCCCATGAATTGTAGTGGTCCCCAACTGAAATTAGTGGTGGAGATTTAGTTCTCAAAAGTTCTCAAAACAAAAAGTTCTCATTTGAACCTAACCCTCCCATAGAGAGAGAGAGGGTTAGGTTCAAATGAGAACTTTTTTCTTTCAAAACTTTGAAGAACCATTCTGAGTCACTAAAATTCAGAGGGGAAACATTCAAATTCATGGGGGGAATTTCCTTATATATAACTTGTGGCTCATAATAGTTCTCAAAGGTTCTCAAACCCAATTGGTTCTCAAATGATCCCCTCCCTATATATATATATATATATATATATATATATATATATATATATATATATATATATTCATCCGCTGTGCATACACTCATCATTCGTCCTCCTTTTAGTTCTGTAAGTTTCTCTCTTTATATATATTAAAATTTTTACTTTTTACCGTACCTCTGAACCTAAATGGTATTAGAGCAAGAACGATTTCAACGTCTAAAAGACTGAGACAGGCTCTATTATGGCTGCAAAAAAGCATAAGTCCAACTATTTATAGAGAACCCGCTCAGTTGAGGATTATGGGATTTGTTTTGCTCTATATCACAATAATATTGTGTTTTATGTTTTTATGTTATGTAGTTAATTAAAGGAATATGGGAAAATATGTTAAGGGAAACCAGGGATAGGATGTCTAACTACGGAGTCGGAAATTCATTAAATATTGATTTCGTCCAACCAAATACCTCAAATTTTCTAAGAAAACTAGATTTTCTAAATTTAGAATTCTCTGAAAAAAAAAACAGAAATAAATAATATAAGTACCAGCAGTTATAATTTTACCTGCAAATTTAAGGAAAAATTTAAACATAATCTACATACAGATAACACAGACCTAAACGGTCTAACAGATTTAGTAATAAATTTAGAACACAGTTTACAAAAAGAATCCAAAAACAATACAAATACATTAGAAAAGTTAATAAACATTACAACGAAAAGATCTGAAGAAATTAAAAAACTCTCAAAAAATATAGAATATATTAAAGATCAAAATAATCAAATAATAAAAGAAATAAAAGAAATAAAGAAAAATATTTTAAATAAAAAAGATATTCTACAATTAAGTCACCAATTAGAGAATTGTAAACCAGAACAAACAAAAAATTTAATATTAAAAGTAGAAAACCAGGTTATAAATCTAGATAAATTATTAAACACAGTTAAAACCATTGTTGAATGATAAAAACTGGAAAACTCAAAGGAATATAAAGAGGCAATAGAAAAAGTTAAAAAATACAAACCAGAAGACAACAAGGAAGAAGTCACAGGTTACACTTCATATTCAGGAACTAGTAAAAGTGATAAACAATATCCACTTTTATTCAATTTCATTATAAGTCTATTACTACAAATAATAGAAAAATTAAACAAAATATTAAATATATTAGAAAAAGATAAAACAGAAGCCAGTGTTACAGACGATATAGATAAAATAACAGAAGCTATAAATAAACTAAATATAGAAGATATAAAAATTGATAGAAATCCTAGGCCATACACACATTGGGCACCAAGAAAATGAGTGATCGAGATAATCGAAACTTTCTAGGAAGAAGTAGAACAATACAGGAAGCTAGAAACTCAACTAGTAATATACAAGATACTATATCATCTGACTCATTCCTAAATAGATTTATAAGGAGAGGTTCAGGGTCTAGTAGTTCACAACAGATAGTACAGTTAGAAGAAGAAATAGATCTAAATAGAAATATAGACCTATACAACCAACACCAACTAGATATCCTAAACCCAAGGATTCTATACCAAACAGGTATGTTAAATGTAAATACAACATTAATAAGAAGCAGTAGAGAAGAAAGCCTAAGGGTGGTAGATAGAATGGTAACCATAGACTTATTCTCACCTGAAACAATAGAAAGAATTAAACAGTCAAGAAAGAACTTTGTACATACAGGATTAATAGTAATAGGAATAAAAGCCTTAGGAAGAAAAAATTTAGGAACAAAATTACTAGCATTATTACTAGATAAAAGCTGGAAATGTGAGCTAAAAAAGGCAATAATATCAGGAATGGAAGTTGACCTTAGCCAAAATACATCACTATTTTATTGTACACCAGGTCTCTTAAAAGATATTAGAGATTTACAAAAAATAAAAATAGCATTACAAACAAAAGGTTATAAAAATTATGAAGGTAATAATATAGTTATCAGTATAGGAGTGCTAGGAAAAGCAAGTAACAGATCAGGAATGAAATATAAAGTAAACATAGAAGGAATAGTTAACACCATAGCATCAAAATCAATACAAATGATACATCCAGTAAAAATAGATCCAGAAGAATTAGCAAGATTAGAATGACAAATAGATGATTTTAAAGAAGAAGAATGTAAGGTTAGTACCAAAAAGAAGTTATATATATGAAGGAACTAATGGAAAACAAAGCCTAAGATTTACAGATTTTAAAAAAAGAAGAAAAAGAAAGTGAAGACAGTGAAGAAACAGAGTATAACTTTATGAATACTATAGATATTAACGAAGAATATAACAAACCAATTTGTGATACAGAAAATGATGAAATTAATACAGAATTCTATAAATTTGAACAAGAAGAAACAGATTATAGTTTGCTAGAATATTTAGAAGAAGAAGAAACCATTACAGGATTCAAAATAGAAGAAACTAATAAAACCATTGAACAAATAATAAATAGAAAATTTACAGAAATAAATATACAAGAAGAAGTTGATGATATGATTATAGAATGTATGTTAAATCTAGGAATGACATATGAAGAAAGTTATAATAAGTTACAAGAATATTCTAACCTACCATTAGTAAACAACATTTTACAAGGAAAGACAATGATTTCAGACTTTTATAAACAAGAACAATCCTTTATGGATCAAGATATGAAAAGTCAGTATAAAAGAGGCAGAGTGGATTGGAGTGAAGCAGGAACCTCAACTGCAAATGTCATGGGAAGAAAACCATGGACAAAACCAACAGTAACTTATTAACAAGAATCAAATATAATTGGACATGGAAGTAGATTACCTATAGGATACATATACAGTAGCAATATGTTGTTATTAGAACAACAAAAACCATAATTATGGAACGATGAAATATTAACATGGGAACAAACAGTGGTAAGAATGTGGAAACAAATAAAAAAGAAAGCATGGATATGTTTTCATACTTAGAAACTGCATTAGGACCAACAGCTCTAGGAATCTGGCAAAGTAAAAAAGCTCAAGATCCAACAGAAATGAACAGAATCAAAGCATTAGGAGACAACCCTTATAATTTCACATCAGAGATAGAACGCTCATTTTAGGGGTAGACCCAGCAAAAAATAATAGCTTAATTCAAGATACTGTCATTAGAAATTTAGAACAATTAAGTATTGCAGATATGAAATATATAAATGAGTTTACCTTAGATTTCACAAGATTATTATCACAAACAGGTTTAGCCACAGATGATGACTTGTGTAACAAATACTTTATAAAATTACCAGGTGATTTAGGAAAAAATATACATGAACTATGGAGACAAACATACAATGATAAAAAGAATCTAGGAATAGAACCTAGAATAACTTTCACATTTGGAATACTAGAAGAAAGATGTAAGGAGGTTGCTTTACAAGAAAAATTAAAAAGAAATGCATATGCGTTTTGTAAAACAGCAATATATACACCACAGGCATATGGTTAATATGATAAAAAGAAAAAAGCTTAGAAGAAGTACTACATACAAAAAGGAATATAAACCATATTATAAAAATAAGCCTTACTATAAAAATAAATACGTTAAAAAACCTCAAACAAGACAATGTAAATGTTATATTTGCGGAGTTGAAAAACATCTAGCTTGCCCAGACAAAAATAAAAATACCGAAAGAAGTAATCTAGTAGAACAACTAAATGACTATGAAATAGAGGCTGTAGATACAGATCATACAGATAATGAATCAATTTATAGCATACACAGCGAAAATGAACAGTCAGTTACAAAAGTAACATATACATATATGAATACAGAAGAAGAATGTAGTCATAAGTGGATATCTAACAGGGGAAATAATTATATAAAATATTATAATTGTGGATATTATCCAAGTATAGAAAAAAGATCACAATGTAATATTTGTTTTAAAGAAATATGTTATATATGTCTAAAAAAGATATACGATGAGGAAATAGACACACCAGAAACAAGTAGTAATATAGGATCAAATAGTCAAGAACAATCAATAAAGAAGCTTGAAATGATAACAGAATTACATAGTCTAAAAATAAATAGTATAGAAAACAAAATAAAAGAAATTGAAGAATTGGTCCAAAAGAAAAAAGAACATGTTGAGTATAGTAAGATGTCAACAGAAACACAAGAGC
Source organism: Deinandra increscens subsp. villosa (assembly GCA_039602395.1). Classification (NCBI taxonomy): domain Eukaryota; kingdom Viridiplantae; phylum Streptophyta; class Magnoliopsida; order Asterales; family Asteraceae; genus Deinandra; species Deinandra increscens. The sequence continues at coordinate 6,403,395 of JBCNJP010000013.1, forward strand.
AAACATACATACAAACACAAGGATGTGTAAATATGATAAATATACAATGTAGACTATGGCTAGATAACAATAAAGTATTAGATTTACCAGCCCTAGTAGACATAGGAGCAACAAAGAGTTTAATATCTTACAGCTTAGCACCACAACAATATCATAAAAAATTTGCTTATAATCTAGTTATTAGAACTGCAGAAGATAGATTAATTTCAATAACACATTACTTAGAACCAGTGGGAATTCAATTCTTAGATTTTGCTGGAAATTACAGTGTAAAGTATGACCAGGGTTGTAAAAAGCGGCCCAGGCGGCCGATTAATCGGCGCCTAGGCGCTATGCGGGCATCGTCCGTAGTGCTTTTTGGCTAGGCGGGCTGTCTAGGCGCCCTGGGTCAAAATTGGTCAAAATTGGTCAAAATCGGTCAAAGTCGGCTAGGCGCTAGGCGGCTAGGCGGGTCTTATGCGGGTTCTAGGCGGCTAGGCGGGTTTTAGGCGGGTTAAATTAAAAAAAAAATTTAATTTCTTTTTTTCACTGATATATTTATATTAGAAGTCTTTATTACTACTAGTTTTTGAAGTGTTTTTAGTATTTTGACATATTACAATATATAATCTCTAGAAAATTTATAAATCTTTGTAATTTACTAGGACCGATTAATCCCCGATTAATCCCCGCCTAGGCCGATTAATCCTAATTCCCTAGTTGGCCGCCTAGGTACCGCCTAGCGTCTTTTGCAACATTGAGTATGACATACCACAAGTAAATATCAACCCACAACATATAAAGTCAAAAGATTTTGTACTTGGTTTAAACTTTTTATTTGGATTATATGGAGCAATTACATTAACAAGAAATTTTATAACACTTAGTAAACATGTTTATAACTTTCCAACACTAAGGTACAATAGTACATCTGCATTTGCTCAGAAACGTGGAGAAAAAGGAAACCTAGACTTTTAAAAAAATAAAAAAGAACAACACATAGAAAATGAAACTATTAAATTACTTACAGAATTCATGAGTCATGAATTAGAAAAGGGAAAAGATGTTACAAAAAGTATAAATCATCCTACAATTTTACATCTAGAAAAAATAGGTCTCATAGGAGAAGACATTAAAAACTCAAAGATAAAATATACATGTAAGTTCAAAATAAAAAATCCAGACATCACTATTAGAACAACAAACATAGAATATAGCCCTCTAGATAAAGATGAATTCAAAAAACAAATACCAGAAATGTTAGATCAAGGACTGATTAGAAAATAAGAAAGTCCATATAGGACAGCAGCATTCATAGTAAAAAATCATAGTGAAATAAAAAGAGGAAAAGCAAGGATAGTCTATAACTATAAAAGGTTAAATGATAACACAGAAGATGATGGATATAACATTCCAAATAAAGACAGCTTATTAAACTCAATACAAAGAAAAAAGGTTTTTTCAAAATTCGACTTAAAATCAGGATACAACCAGTTACAACTAGAAGAAAACTTTAAGCCATGGACAGCCTTCACATGTTCAGAAGGACAATTTGAATGGAATGTTCTTAGCTTTGGATTAAAAAATGCTCCTTCAATATTTCAAAGGTTTATGGACAGCATATTCTTACAAAATAATTTCTTTTTAGTTTATATTGATGATATTTTAGTTGCAAGTTAAACAGTACAGGAACACGAGAAGCATCTACAAAAGGTTTTTGAAGAAATAAAAAAGAATGGTATAGTAGTTTCAAAAAGAAAAATGGAATTATTCAAACAAAAAATATAATTTCTTGGGTTAGAAATAGGAGATGGAAAGATAGAACTACAACAACATATCACTGTAAAAATTCTAGATTTTCCAGAAAAAATACAAAACTTAAAACAAATACAAGCTTTTTTAGGATTAGTAAATTACGCCAGAAAATTTATACCAAACTTATCAAAACTAGTAGGACCATTATATAGTAAGACGACAACAAATGGACAAAGAAATTTTAATCAAGAGGATATAAAGTTAATAAGAGAAATAAAAATTGCGGTTAAAAAGATTAAACCATTAGAATTACCATTAGTAACATATTATATCATTATAGAAGTTGATGGATGTAAAGAAGGATGGGGAGCTGTTCTTCTTTCTAAACCCAACAAATATAGTCCAAAAGAGAATGAAAAGATATGTTCATATACAAGTGGAAATTTTAAAACATGAACACATTGGACAAGCTTAGATTTTGAAATACAAGCATTACTTAGTGCTTTAGAAAAATTTAAAATTTTCCTACATAAAGAATTTACAGTAAGAACTGATTGTGAAGCAATAGTAAAATTTATAAAAAATGATCAAAGCAAAAAAGATGAACAGGACAAGATGGGTTAATTTACAGAATATTATACAAGGGAGTGGATACACTATAAATTTTGAACATATAAAAGGAAAAAATAATGGGATAGCAGATATGTTATCTAGAAACATTAACAAATTGTTGTTTGCAGATGGACAGAAAAAGTAAAGGAAAAGATAAGCTTATACAGCCTATAAAGCTCAAAAGATACTCTTCACCAATGAGCATCTCCTCAGAAGATGAAGATAACAACACAGAAAAACTCTTAAACCAGTCTATGCAAGCAGATAAGATATACAGTCAAAGACAAGCTGCTTCTTCATATGATTGCTTAGAAAACATTACACAAGTTTTCCTTCCTACAACACCAGTTCACAATTCCACAAAACAGGTTTACAGTCCTACAAGTGTTGGTTATAATCCTACAGAGATATATAAACAGTCTCCAACAAGACGTTTACCACCATCCATAAAACCAAAAAAAATTACAGTTTAAACAAATGGATACAAGCCCAACAAATCCAGTTATTACCTTTGGTAATTATGCATTACCAAAATGCAATGATCATAATACAAAGTTTAGGCCTATAATAGGTTTAAGTTTGATAGAAAAACAACAATGTCTATTAGACAACCTATGGCATATTCAAACCATGCCACAGGCATCTTCGTTCAAGGTACAGGCCCTCAATGCTCTTAGTATCTATTTTCAAGAACAAATTGTTAAAATCCAAGAAAAACAAAAACCAAAGTTTACACATTATATAATTTTCCGAGGAAATAAACTTGGAATTTTTAACAAATGGGAAACAGTGGCAAAATATATAAATTGCTATGGACCTATATACAAAGGTTACTACAGTTTTGCTGAAGCGTTAAAAGCAGCAAAAGATCACTTCGGTGTAGACAGCTTCTTCATCGAAGCTGAAGAGGTCCCAACATTTTCAGAAATTGCAAAAACAAATCCTGAGCAACTCATAAAGACTCAAGAAGATGTTATTGCAAAGTTACAAGAACAACTGATACAACAAGAAAAGAGTACATCTATACATGTTCAGCTTAAAAACAATGTATTAAAGCAAAAAATAACTATTCTAGAAGCAAAAAATACACAGCTTTTGCAACAACTAGAAAGGAAAGAGGTATTTATAAACAGAGATTTTAATTCTTTTAAAGCTAGAATCCTTGATACACCATGGAAAGAATGCTTTAAAAAAAGTTGCACAACACTTCCCAGAGTTTGAACAGATAGTCTCACAGAAGATTTGTACAGAATTTCCTATTGTGTTGTATGAGCTACAACAAAAGTTGGTAAAGATAGCCTTCAATGAAGAATCTTATAAAGGAATCAAAGTTGTAGAAAGAATTGATAAAGAAGGAGAAGGAACTGGTCTTCTGCTTCTACAAATAAGCCTGCATATAACAGATATGCCAGATGAAGAAATAATTCAGTTTTACCACAATGGTATGATTGATTATTTCGATTTCCGTTTAACAGCTAAAACAGAAAAACTCCTAGATCAGTTTGGAGAGAAATTTACTTTAACAACAGGAAACATTGCTACACACACGTTTCCTCCAACAATAGGCTGCAAGATGTTCTCTTCTTTGCCTAATACAAATGATCACACATACAGACCAGCTAGAAAAAGAATATTTATTAGCCACAAAATAACAGTTCAAAATTATTTAGACAGTTTGGCTATTAAAAAAAATATAGATTTCTCAACTCTTTGTTGGCTAGAGAGTATGGGTGATTATGACAATTTTAAAGACTTATAATATCAATCTTGAAGTTCAAAGAAGATCCGACGAAAGCATTTATTACAAAGAATCAAAAAACTCCGGTCTTACCTGAAGGACTCAATTGGAAAGACTTCAAGTTACTAGCAGAAGGACATTATACACAAGTATGGACACATAAAAATTGGAACATGCTCTTACCTTTCATTGGGGAAGGAGATAACTTAGAGCTAAAACACATTCACAATGATGATGACATAGAAGACTGTGACACAGACCCAGGTTCAGCACCTTCAATCGACAGCACACATAGAGACTTCTAAATATGACGTCATCTATGACATACTCAACCAATAAACAGACAAGATGGACAGGCAATATGGCAAATCAAATTATGACTCTTATCCAGACATCATCTATCTACTTTAAGTCATTTTTAAGCATCTTCTTGTTTTTTAGTTTTGTTTGTGTCTTTCTTTAATCCCCTACCGTAGATTTAATTTGTCAAGATCATTGTATAGCATAGTTGTTTGCCTATAAAAGGCATTTCTTTCATCAGTTGTAAGCACCAAACAATTTTACCAGAAATAGCAATACTATCAAGCTTTTATGGCACACTAAATTTCCTTTCTGTACTCCTTAGCAAAGGCTCCTAGTCTCTGAGTTCTTTCCAAGTTCTTCATACCATATTCCCTACAAAATATATATATAGGGTTAGGTTCAAATGAGAACTTTTTCTTTTGAGAACTTTTGAGAACTAAATCTCAACTACTAATTTCAGATGGGGACCACTATAATTCATTAGGGGGGGGGGGGGGTTCCATATATATAAACTAGTGGCTTAGAATGGTTGTTTTTAGTTCTCAAACTAATTGGTTCTCAAATGATCATCTCCCTATATATATATATATAGAGTTGAGTTAGGCTACATCCACCAAATTCCCTACATCCACTACATCAACCTTATTTTTCACAAAAAACACCAAAAAACACTTTCTAACAAATTTTTTTTTTTAAACACTATACCTCTAATTGCTATGTTAGCTTCCTAAAACACTCTTTTTTTTTTTTAAATTCTTGTGGTGTTTTTTTCGGTTTTTTTTCTTCAAAAAAAACACCAAAAAAAATACTTTTTGTTAATTAATTTTTTTTTTCTAAAAACACAATTCTTCAAGACGCACCAAAACACACATTTTTTTGAAAAAAAATTTGTATATTTTGGCGTTTTTTTTAAATAATAAAAACGCCATAAAAATTAAAAAAAAATGTGTTCCAGAAAGAATATATATCGATTTGACTTATGATGTTTTAAAAAAAAGAGTTAATTATGGTTTGTATCCCTGTGGTTTGTAAACTTGTTTGAATTGAGTACAAAGGTTTAAAAATTTTCATTTCGAAGTCTGTGGTTTGTATTTCTTTACTATTTGAGTCCTTCTAACTAACAAAGTTAATTTTTTCTGTTAACTCAAAGGGTATTTTAGTAATTTTACACCTAAGGGGCTAGTTATGTAAATTTGTAGGTTTAAAAAAACAGAGGACTATTTATGTAATTACCTAAATAGCCAACCGGCCACCCCATCCCTAAGTAGAACCAGTCTCTATCTCCCCCATTTCAGTCCACCGGCAACCCCAAAAGCACCCTCTGCTTCCCTATTCTTCTCCGGTGACCCTCACCAACGACAACCACGAAAACCAGGTTGATCCATATTGTGATTTACTCTAAAACCTAAATCAAATCTCACCAGGTTGATCAATTCCGCTGCTTCCCTGTTCTTCTCGGATGACCACGACATCAAAAAAATCTATCGTCACCCTCACCACTGTCGGCCTAACCTTCGTCTGCACCATCCCTCCTTCTTCTCCTCATTGTCGCCGCTCGCAAAAAGAAAAACGACATCAGAGTTTACGGACACAGTGTAACACAGCCGGTGTGAGGTGACATACATGGTGGCCGGATGCAGAGGTGTTAGATCTGAGTAACAATCAGTTGAGGGCTTTGTGTCAGAGTGTTAAATCATTGTTGGTGCTGGTGGCGACGGTTGTAGGGCGATGGTTGGTGGTGAGAGTCCGGTGAGAAAAAATTATGTGACAGGGACCAAAAAGAGAAGAAGAATGAGTGCGAAATCGGTGCTTCGCGGCCACCGCTTGTTCATCATTGCTCGACAGGATGGTCGCCGGAAGTGCTGCCGGAGATCAGCCGGCTCTCAAGCCTCTCGACCCTTTCTCCTGATTCCTTCTCTAAAGATGACGCGAGGTCCGGTTAACGGTGGAACACCGAGAGAACTGCAAAGTTTTGGTGGTGGAGGCATGTTTTTGTTTGTCGGTTCTCGAGTTCGGATCGCCGGAGATGGTGGAAGTCACCCGGGGTGGGGGGCTGGGGGCAAATGAACAAATTTGTTGTATGTGGTCCCATTCCATTATCATTTTATTACTTTTGAATATTTTATTTTATAACTATTTAAGATAATACATAAATAGTCCTTATGGTTTTAAACATAATATATATAACTTTACATAATCAGCCCTTAGGTATAAAATTACTAAAATACTTTTTAAATTAACAGAAAAAATTAACTATGTTAGTTAAAAAGACTCATAAGTAGTGAAATACAAACCACAGACTTCGAAATGAAAATTTTTAAACCTTTGGACTTAATTCAAACAAGTTTACAAACCACAGGGACGCAAACCATAATTAACTCAAAAATTTTTTTAAAAGAAAGTGTTTTTTTTTTTTAAAAAGGGGTTGATGTAGAGGATGTAGGGATTTTGGTTGATGTATTCTACCCCAAATCTATATATATGTATATATATAGACAGAGATGATCATTTGAGAACCAATTGGGTTTGAGAACTAAAAAGAACTATCTCAGCCACTAGTTTATATATATGGAACCCCCCCCCCCTCTCCCATAAATTATAGTGGTCCCCACCTAAAATTAGTGGTTGAGATTTAGTTCTCAAAAGTTTTCAAAATAAAAAGTTCTCATTTGAACCTAACCCTATATATATATATATATATATATATATATATAGGAAGAAGATCAATGGAAAACCCATCATTTTTTAGAAAACTTGGAAAACCTCTCTCCACCAATCATATAATTTCCTTTAATTGTTTATTTTTATTTTAATAAAAGGGTAATAAGGTAACTTTAGTTTTTCTATTTTAGTAAAGTATTTTTAAAAATTAATGAGATTAACTACTAATTTGAGATTTTGTAGGGATTTTTCATTATCATATATCTAGAATTCGTAAATCACTGATTGAAAACCCTAATTCCCATGTTTTTTTTTCACGTCGTTCATCACCATCACGTCGTTCATCACCACCCATCTCCATTGACATGCAAGATCAAGTTCAGAAAGGTAAAAATCAAGACCGCGGATCAATTGATGGTGTCGAATCATTCAATCCAGTATCTAATCCATCCTTTTTAATCAAGAACATGAATCCGGCAACTGTAGTCGCGAGGTGAGAACTCTCATGTTCCATAATTACGTAACTTGTTTTCCTTTCGTTCGAACCACGATCCACTCATGCATGTCTCAGTTTTGATCATTATGTACAGATTTGAAGATGGGAGATGTTTATCTGGGTTATAATTTCGTCCAGTTTGGCGTTTTTTTATATATTGTTTATAGTTGTTACAGCGGTGTAACAACGACTTTGAAGAACAAAGAAGATGATGATGTACATGAAGACGTTAATGAAGATAACGACGATGCACAAGAAGAAGACATGTTACATTGGTGTAACCAAGATAATTCAAGTCTTCATCTATTATATTATATTCTGTTACTTACACTTGTGTAATCAGAAGTTTTCAAGTTCTAATTATGAAGTTATGAATTCATTACACTGATGTAACCAATTTTGTTTAAAAATGATGTAACTTTAGTCTTCAACATGTGATTACACTTGTGTAACATGTGATTACACTGGTGTAATATAGGTTGTATCTCATCTACATCTCAATTGGAAAACGGTTACATAAGTGTAACTTTAAAACAGTGATTACACTGATGTAACAATTTTTTTGTAACTTTAGTCTTCAACATGTGATTACACTGGTGTAACAAATTTTGTTTCATCTCAACTTCTCATAACAATGTTGACGATAGTAAAGATAATAATGAACGGGTGATACACTGGTGTAACAAAACTTGTTTCATCTCAACTTCTCGTCATAACAGTGACGTTTTTTTCTTCTTCAAAAATATACCTGAAATTATTGTTACACCTATGTAACAACAGTGACGAGAGTAATGAACTTATGATAAACGTTTCTTTTCTGTAAAGTCTGTTTGAAGCTTTTCTATAACTTGGTATGAAAATTTAAAATTAAATGAGAGATAGAGATAGAGAGGGAGAGAGAAAATGAGAGATTTTAGGAAATAGGAGATTGGAGAGAGAAAACTAATTAAAACATTAATTAATACAATTATGATTTGTCTATTATGACCTTCATTAAAAAATACATTTTACAATCTTGCCCTCTTCTAATCTCAACCATTAATTTTAAATCAATGGCTAAAAAAGAGTTTTCCAGGTTTTCTACAAAATAAGGGTTTTCCATAGATCTCTACCCTATATATATATATATATATATATATATATATAGGTAAAAGATCCGTGTAGACCCCTTATTTTTTGTAGACCCCATAGACCCCTTATAAAACTCATTAAAACTCACTAAAAATAAAACTCAATTTTGTTAATTTAGTTTTTTTATTTGCGATAAGCTTTTAAGAACAAAAAAAGACAATTAAAAAAAAGAAAAACGAAAAACACTAAAAATTGAACATTTTAAGACAATGAGTTTTAAAAATCAATGAGTTTAAAACTCAATAAACTCAATAAAACTCAGTGTTGCGTTTAAAACTCATTATTTTAAAACTCATTGTCTTAAAATGTTCGATTTTTAATGTTTTTTGTTTTTTTTAATTAATTAATTTAATTTTTTGGTTCTTAAAAGCTTATCGTAATAAAAAAACCAAATTTACAACACTGAGTTTTATTTTTATTGAGTTTTATAGGGGTCTACGTGGTCTACAAAATTTAAGTGGTCTATAATGAACATTTGACTATCTTTACTACTATATAATACATATTGGTATAGGGGTATTTTCGTCATTAAATTTTCTGGATTTTAAGATTTTTACAACTCATTTTGCATTAAGTACAAGTGTCTATAGCAAGACATTAAAACCCTTCTTAATCTTAAACCATATCAGCTTACTTTTAGGGTTGTTATGGTCATTGACTCCTAAATCATCGATTATATACATGTATGCTTTCCCTGTACCTCAATCATCCCTTCAGCCGACCTTGGTGCCCATGCTTCTCTAACCACCTCTCTCATTTGATTGGCAAGCTCTTCATCGTTCCTCAAGACAGCCGTGAGATTTTAATGATGGTTGATTGTAAGGCCACGATTGGAATTGGGATTCAAATTGAAGACGCCCAATGCCGATTTTAGCACTGTATAATTTTGACATTTCATTCTCCATTTCGTTTCACCAAATCCATTCCAAAATCGAGTTCAGGTAAAGTTTCTATAGTCTTTGTTACATGTTTTGCTAATTTATCTTCTGGTTGGTTTCTAACAATGGAACCCTTGCTATTTTCTTTCGTTTGTGCGATTAATAACTTGTGTGTTTCATCTCCAGATTTCCTGTTCCGTAAGGCTATCCTAAATGATTGGTTTAGGGCTTGAATATTTTCATCCTAAGAGCTTGAATAATTGAATTTGAGCCCTAATTATTACTAGCAGTGCAGTTCTTCGTATCTACCATCACACTATGCCCTCGAGATTCAATTATCCAATATCCGGTAAGAATGTACACTTATCATGTATGAACCCAGTATCTCACTCTTATTCATCATCACCATTATTTGAATTCTATCAATTTGATGTTTTCTTTGACAATTAGTTGAGTCAGTTTTTTCTCCAAGTACAACTTTTATCTTGGGTATTCCTTTAATCCTTCAAGGTCCAATAGCCTTGCAGCTCTAACTTCTTGTTTTTTATGTGTGTCTCTTAGCATTATTACTTGATTCAGGTTCATCTCCTGATGGTTTTGAGGAAGTTGTTATTGCAACTATACTGCAGTGAGGTATTAAAGGCACTGGACTATCTTCACGATCATGGCCTCATTCATCGAGATGTCAAAGTGAGTTTTTTTTAGTTCTCATTCAAATCCAAATGTCTCATAATTTGTATTACCATACACATTGTTTCCTTTTGTGTTTGTGTGTGTATTCTTCACCTTAATCGAAGTTTTTTTGCGTTGTTATGATGCCTTATACACATGTTGAAACAATTTCTGTTACTTTGTTTTTACCTTTTGTTGTCCATTTTCAAAATTAGATATGCATATATGTCAGTATGTGTGGATGATATATTTACATGGACCTTGTTACTAATGATAACTTATAACCTTTTTTTTTTTCAATTTAGACTATATTTAGTGATAACATGTCAATCCAGGTGGTTGGAGCTACATGTTACCTGTAAATGCATGAATAGAGTAAACCCAAATTAGTTTTTAGACATAATTTGTATACTTAACTACGTTTATATCGTTATTTATTGTGTGTGTGCGTGTGTAGCTTTACAGCATATTAACACTGAGGCATGGATAGGAGAAACATTATAACCGCAAGGTGATGCCTATGACTTTGCAATCTTCTTATGAGAGCTCATAAATAATAAGATGCCATTTGAGGCTTAGCAGGTTTCATCTCTTATCATTTAAAGGGTTCTTTATTTTCAGAATGTTGTAATGTTTTTTTCCTGATTTGTATAGCATTTCATGATTTGATTTAATAACATCCAGTAATAGTACAGAATATAACAGCTTTGAGAGGGGGGGGGGGGTATATGTTGAATAACAATAGAAAATAAACATGTGGATTTGACCGGTATCTATTATCAATTCAATAAAGATGCTGGAAAGATTCTGACTATCCAAGTATCTCATAACCACTTTCAGTTCATGCATCCAAACACTGCTTTCGCACTCCTTTGTTGGCTGTATAATAAAAACATACTAATGAATTTTGTTGAATTTCAGGGAAACGGTCCACCTAGCTATCGATGACATTTGACAAGTATTTAAGCTTCAGAGATCAACCCTAATGAATGATTTTTTTCGAACAGCCGCAAACATTGAGGTACTATCCATTAATCATGTTGTTTTGATATTTCAAATAAACATTTGGGTTCAGAGGTATGCTTTTGTTATTTGTTGAAGGTGTTTGGTTCGGTTAAAATATTATCACTTGATATATAGAGTTAGATTAATGAATGGGAGAAAGCTGATAGTTTAATACACAATTACAAAGCTCTGTGCTCATTCTCAAAAGTTGAAAACAAAACTCCAATTATGCTAATTCGAAATTTAAATCAGAGATGTGGTCTATGCAATGGTACTAGATTATTAGTCCCACAATGTAGAAACCGGGGTCGGTGAGCCAAGCCAAACCCCGATGGCACAGCGGAAACGGATCGGAGACTTTGTGAGCTTCGTCTTTGTAGAACAAATAAACACCAAGAAGAACATAATGGACCGGATCTTCAACAATATATGGTGTTGTGAGATGTGATGATGATGATGAGGATAAAATAGAAGTAGTGATAAACAAGATGAAGATAAACGAACATAACCGAAAGATTGATTACATTTACCTATCCCACTCATGCTAGGTTCATGAACAAGTGTTCATGAACCACACACAACTTCAAAGTATCATGACTAAGCTCTCTCACTCATACAATCATACATGCTTAGTCTTTCACATGAGAAATACTATATATACTAACCTAACAATGGCAAACTAGTAAATAACCAACAACTAGTCTAGTGACAAAATAAATAATGCTACAATAAATAATAAAGTCACTAATGCCATGTCTTTGGTTAATGAGAGTCTCGAGTCATAAACTTCACCGTGTTGTGCGAACGGTCAAACGGTAAGTGGTATGTTGAGTTTCATCTAACCAAATCTCGAACTCGTCGGTCTCGGGAATTCCCAACAATCTCCCCCTATTTGGTAGATGAACAAACGGATAAATAACTCAACTCTTGTGACACTCGGTTCCCTTGTATTCTTGCAACTTGACTTCAAGAAGATCTTCATACGATTTCAAATCTTTCATTTAACCATTCTCCTTTGTGAAGCTCCCCCTAAGATAAAGAATTGTTCTTCTTCTAGCCCCATACCAATAAAAGGCCCATAGGGTGTTTACCAAAATTAACAAGCACACAACGTTTAAGGATGTCAACATCATCCTAAGTGTGGTTAAAGGTAAACAAGATAAAGGATCAAAGAAAAATTAGAGAATTAATCCCATAATTCAACCGTCTTGAAAATACTTGCCAAGAATACCAAAACGATGCATCACCCATGGAAAGTACCACTTCAAATAAATTACCTCAACAAGTCATAAGCTCTAACTTTGCCTTTGTTTTTACCATCACGGTTATGGCTCAAGGACTCTTCAAAAGCTAGAACATAATCCAACAAAAGCAAACAAATTCTTCAATGTAGAAAAACCCAAATTTGTGCACATTCTTCAATTTTCAACCCACTTCTAAACACGTCTGCTTGTAACGAAGAGAGTCTCAAATAGAAAAATAATTTGATTTCTACAAGTGTACCTTAGTTATACACCAATTTGTTACGATGGACATTAATGACTCATACCCCGTTGACTTGTAGTAATTTTGGCAAGTGTTCCGGACTAACTGGTGCACCAAGTGACTTCCTTTGGAAGTTTTTCAAGTTCCCTTGGAACTTTTAAGTTCCCTAGGAACTTTCTCCCTTAGAAAATTTTCTTCACTGAAAAGTTCCCTAGGAACTTTTTGGTTACTCCTAAACTTTTTCCTTAGAAAAATTTAAGTTCCCTCGGAACTATCAGGTTACTCCGGAACTTTTAGTTCCCTAGGAACTTTTTCCTTAGAAAAAATTTCAGTTACTCCGGAACTTTTAGTTCCCCAGGAACTTTTTCCTTAGAAAAAATTTCAGTTCCTCCGGAACTTTTAGTTCCCTAGGAACTTTTTCCTTAGAAAAAATTTCAGTTCCTCCGGAACTTTTAGTTCCCTAGGAACTTTGTCCTTAGAAAAAATTTCAGTTCCTCCGGAACTTTTAGTTCCCCTAGGAACTTTTTCCTTAGAAAAAATTTCAGTTCCTCCGGAACTTTTAGTTCCCTAGTAACTTTTTCCTTAGAAAAAATTTCAGTTCCTCCGGAACTTTTTCCTTAGAGAAAAAAAAAATTCTTTCGGAATTTTTTTTTTCCACGGAACAGAGTTATGCCGGATGTCAACATGTTGAAATAACCCCTTTTCTCTCGATTAAGAACCCGTAAAAACTCGGTGTTACAAGCTGCAGTCTTGTGAGTTTTTATTCTTCCATCACTTTGTTAAAAAATAATTAACAATAAACATCAACAATATAAAATATGCCATATAGACTAAAAGGTTGAGTGTTTGGGTGATGAGAGAGAAAGTAGAAAAGGTGGTTGACTAAAAGTGACAAAAGAGTTGTTACTTTACAAAAGTCAGTAAAGTGGGTATGGGGTACAACTCTTTCACTATTCACCTTTATGGGTTTTATATTTTAGTTTCCTTTTATTTTAATCAAACAAAAATTAAAACAAACAATCTTCCAAGGATGAAGATCTGGAAACTCATGAACTTGGGATGAGTTTGAAGAAACTCAAGAACTCATATTATATTTGTGTGACAATTTCAACACAAAACCCAAAGTTCAAAAATATAAACATCTCTATTTGTTACAAAGATAAGCAAACTAACACAAAGTTGAAGAAACCAACCGATTTGTTGCGTTTTCTTCGACCATGGCTCTGATGCCAATTGTAGAAACCGGGGTCGATGAGCCAAGCCAAACCCCGATGGCACAGCGGAAGCGGATCGAAGACTTTGTGAGCTTCGTCTTTGTAGAACAAATAAACACCAAGAAGAACATAATAGACCGGATCTTCAACAATGGTGTTGTGAGATGTGATGATGATGATGAGGATAAAATAGAAGTAGTGATAAACAAGATGAAGATAAACGAACATAACCGAAAGATTGATTACATTTACCTATCCCACTCATGCTAGGTTCATGAACAAGTGTTCATGAACCACACACAACTTCAAAGTATCATGACTAAGCTCTCTCACTCATACAATCATACATGCCTAGTCTTTCACATGAGAAAGACTATATATACTAACCTAACAATGGCAAACTAGTAAATAACCAACAACTAGTCTAGTGACAAAATAAATAATGTTACAATAAATAATAAAGTCACTAATGCCATGTCTTTAGTTAATGAGAGTCTCGAGTCATAAACTTCACCGTGTTGTGCGAACGGTCAAACGGTAAGTGGTACGTTGAGTTTCATCTAACCAAATCTCGAACTTGTCGGTCTCGGGAATTCCCAACACACAACTTTTACCTCAGGTGATTTCTAAGTTTGTAGTTTGGTTTTGATTTTGACTTTTGGTTTGTCAACTGTATTCTTTCACGCTAAGGCTTCTGTTCTTCATTTTGGGTTTATTTCTAAGCTTGTAGTCTACATTTTGTGAATTGCATTCTTTTGTAGTGAATGTCGCACCCCAACCGATGGCGGAAGATGTTGGGATGCGATGATTGTCCAAATGAACACAGCACTATTAATGTTGCGGTATTCTTAATTAGCCCATTTCTTATAATTCAAACAAGGTAATACAATACAATCATGTAGCAGCAATACGATGCAATTTAGATTGATTAATTAGGTCACGCTAGGTCCACATGCAATCCTAAGGTGTCAGCATCATGATCATCGAAATCAAACAGCAAAGCATGCAACATGTACAAAATACGAATCAACTACAAGTAGTTGGTGAGTAACACATAGGTTTAGTATACTACAATAGATTAAAGTATTGCGATTCAATGAGCCAGGTGTAAATATCTAAATCATGATTAAAAAGTATGAGTGATGTGCACCAAACCTAGAAAAGTAAGGAAGCAATCACCCGACGCCCAAGCCAAGGCAGGCCAGGTGGGTTGTCAGCCAATAGATCTATCATTGTTGTCACGGATCGATGGTTAATGGTACACAAGCGATTAGCGATTAGCGATTAACACAACAAATAATCCACAAGTATCACATAATCAAAGAATCACACATAGAGCATATAGAATTGCATGTTTGGTTCCATAATAACGCATTTAGAGATTTTTGAATACCGGTACATGTTGCACCCCAAAACATTAAAATGAAAGAGGAGCTTTGAATACTCACTTGATATGGAGACACAGAGGAAAGAATGGCACCCTGACTCGAGACGAATAAATCCGAAGACGCAATCGGCAACTAAACCAAATGGAAGAATAAACGAATAAATAATAAATAATTAGATAGACAGGTAAATAACTAAATAAATAATTAAATTTTTACGACACAAACGACTCTACGACACGTTGGAGGTGAAACAATAGTAAACTACGAACGTTCAAGGTCGAAGTGATGGATTATTTGAAAACTGACTACAAACGCTATATAACTATTGTAAATATTTTATGATCATCATCAGAATAGTTATCATAATTTTTTACGATATCAACACGAGGTTCAGTTAAACTTTTTGTGGTTATGACTTGAGAACGAGAACTTACTGATTCACATTCTGTGGTCAGTGTTTTTGAAGTAAATTTCCATGTGTAACTTCCATGTATCAAAGTCAGTTGGATCAAAAGTTGGTGATTTGTTAGTACTGCCATTCTTTGGTTCACTCATGATTTGAGTTCAAGAGAATAAAACATATTTAACTAACAGAACGATTAAATGAACAAGTAACAAAGTTTAAAAAAAAGGTTTTGCTTTAAAACTCTAGAGCCTTAGCTCTAATACCACTTGTTGGATCGTGGTTATTACTCTCTTATAACCTAACAAGATTACTTTTTTTAAGATTAAAAAGGCGGAATCAAGTTAATCTTATCTTTCACTAACTTTCACCGTTTACAAGTATGTAACGAATCAAGTAATGTAAACAAGGAATAAACCAAGCACTACTATTGTATTAGCTTCAATGTTAACAGTTACACTGCAAAGAAGTGGAACAATAATACAAAGAACTAAGTACAATATATAGTGCTAGGAGGAAATCAAGATCTGCCCTTGATTTCCTTTGTGGTCATCTTGACCGTTGAGTACAATGTGATCATACTAAATCTGATATCTTCTAAGTTTGGTAAATGCGTTCGTCCTTTCTCCATGCTTTCTGATACAAACAGAGGTATGGAAACTGAGCACACTGCAGGAATAGTGCTTCTAACAGACTCCGGGACTTGTGTAGCAAAAGTCAATCAATCCGGAATAACTAATGCTCCGGAAGAACTCAAGTTGACTCGGAAACTATTCTTCATGGATAACTTCAGCTTCCGAGATAATTAAGCATCTTCTGGGTTAAGTTGATCTTCCGGAATAAGTGTTCCTCCGGGATATCTTCCGGAATAACTTCTCTTGGAAGTTCTTCCGGAACTCCACTTCTGTCGGAAACTCCATACTTACAGAATTTACAGCTCAGGAATAGAATATTTCTAACAGATTGGTTCCCATGTTCTTCATTTTTTTGTGTTATATAAAAGAAAAAAATGGGAAACTGAGAAACCAATTTTTAAAAACCATTATCTTTTAAAAAATGGCCAACTTTTTATGTGTTTTGTTTTAGAAATGAGTAATCAATATTAATTTACATGTGAATTATTGCATTTCACATGTGAAACATTGAAAATAGATTTATTTTTCAGTTTCCTATTTTTTTAGGGTTCCCAATTGAACCTTCCCCTTATACATATGGAGTGTTCAAATGATCATGTGTATTATGTCTAAGTTGAGTGTAAAGAGATCTTTATCTTTGATGAAACAAATCGATGGATGAGACGGATGGAGGGTGCTAAGTGGACATCAAAAAGGCTGGAAGGGTAAAGCACGGATTATAACTATTGTTAACTTTTTCAAGTTTCCCCATTGGTTTAAATGACCATAACTTTTTATACGATATTATTATCAAAAAATAAAAATAAAAAATTCATTGTAAAAACCAATCACACTTTTATCTCTAGTTCGAGTATTAATTTATTAAATTTGAACAAACTTTTTTCCAGATATTCTTTGATTTTTTGAAAAATGTTAAATCGCAAATTATTAAATCGCTTTCATACACTTCAAAAAAAAAATATGCAAGAATACCTGTAATTCTTTTTACTCGATAAATTTATTAAATTTGGACAATTTTGTTTCTTTTATTCGGGTATAAAGTTTTTATTTTTGATTCAAGTATAAATTTGTAAAACATTTTTATCTTCAATTCGAATATAAATTTGGATCCTGAATATTCTTGCATTTTTCGAAGTGAGTGAAAGCGATTTAACAATTTTCTAATTTTTAAACCTTAATTCTAAGTGAACTTATTTATTTTTTCAAATATATTAATGAGAATCATTTGTAAAGTAATCGTCACCTTAAAGTTAAAAGATTTTTTAAAATTTACCTTTAACTTTTTTTTATTTTTTTTTTGCTCGTATGAAGTTTTAAAAAGATTTTTTTATGTTTTTAAAAGGTAAAAGATTAACTTACAAATATCAGGATGTGATTAAATAAATTTTAAAAGATTCCAGAATTTAAATGTTTATTTTTAATTCCGTTTAGGTGACAACAAGATGGTGATTCGTCCGCGTTTTGCGGCGGGCCACCCATTTATCCGTCAGTTTAAGTAAAAAATGTTTTATCGTGGTCAAATTATAAAATTATAAAAAAAGTCGTGAACAATTTCAAAAACTCTAAAAGTATATTAAAAACTAAAGTAGAAAAGTTAAGGGAAGGGGTATAAAAGGTAAAAATTAAAAATTTCATTGTCAAAGTGTAAAAATATAAAAATTATACTAAAAAATAAAAGTAGAAAAATTAAGGGGTATAAAACGTAAAGTCGAATAATTTCGTGGTCAAAGTATAAAACTATTAAAAAAATTAATGGTCAAAGTAAAAAATATACTAAAAATGAAAATAAAAAAGTTAAAGGATATAAAACGTAAAAGTTTAAAAGTTTCATGGTCATAGTATAAAACTATAAAAAGTATACTAAAAGACGAAAGTAGAAAATTTAAGGGGTATAAAACGTCAAAGTCTAAACCTTTCGTGGTAAAATATAAAACCATAAAAAAATATGACCAAAATTAAAAACCCTAAACTTTGTGTTCAAAATTAAAAACAATGGTCAAAGTGTAAAAGTATAAAAATTATACTAAAAATATTTAAAAAATTAAGGGTTATAAAACATAAAGTCTAAAAGTTTCATGGTCAAAGTATAAAACTATAAAAAAAATTATGGCCAAAGTCGAAAATATACTAAAAACGAAAATAGAAAAGTTAAGAGACATACAACGTAAAAGTCTAAAAGTTTCGTGGCCATAGTATAAAACTATAAAAAATATGTTAAAAGATGAAAGTAGAAAAGTTAAAGGTTATAAGACGTAAAAGTCTATAACTTTAGTGCTAAAATACAAAACCATAAAAAAAATGGCCAAAGTTAAAAAACCATAAACTTTATGGTCAAAGTTTAAACACTAAACTTTAGATGGCCAAAGTTAAAATGCTAAAAGTTTGTGGCCAAAAATAAAACTTAAACTAAATTTTGGTAGCCAAACAAAAAGAACCTAAACTAAATTGTGGTGTTCAAAGTTAAAATATGAAAAGCTTGTGGTAAAAATAATAGAAACCTAAAGAATACTATTAATCTATTAAATTTGATTGTTATATATATAATTACTTTATAGATGATTCTCATTAACATATTATATATATATATATACAATAAAAATTAGAACATGAATAGTAAATTTTTTCTATCTTATTGTTTGGCCACGATACTTTGGATGTTTGATAGTTTCTACCCATTAAACTTTCACACTATTTTTTCTTTAACGAAATAGTAAACTTTTAGCTTTCAGAGTTTAGTCAAATATGTTTCATACTTTTACGTTTTATAACCTTTAACTTTTAAAGTTTTTTTTGTTTTAAGTTTTGTTTTCTTCTACTTTAACCACGAAACTTTTAACTTTTTTACTTTCGTTTTTAGTATACTTTATAGTTTTATACTTTCACCATGAGACTTTTAGACTTTTAGATTTTACACCCCTTAACTTTTTAACCCTCTAACTTTTAATGTTTTTTTTTTGTTTTAAGTTTTGTTGTATTCTACTTTCGCCACGAAGCGTTTAACTTTTCTACTTTCGTTTTTAGTATACTTTTATAGTTTTATACTTTCATCACGAGACTTTTAGACTTTTACGTTTTGGTAGTTTGAATGTTTGACAAATTCTACCCTTAAACTTTTACACTATTTTTTTTAACGAAATAGTAATATATTTCATACTTTTACGTTTTATACCCTCTGACTTTTTTTTTTAAAGTTTTGTTGTTTTCTACTTTGGCCATGAAACTTTTAACTTTTCTATTTCCGTTTTAAGTATACTTTTATAGTCTTATACTTTCACCACGAGACTTTTAGACTTTTACGTTTTATACTCCTTAACTTTTTAATGCTCCAACTTTTAAAGTTTTTTTTTTCGTTTTAAGTTTTGTTGTCTTCTACTTTGGTCACGAAACTCTTACCTTTTTTACTTTCATTTTTAGTATACTTTTATAGTTTTATACTTTCACCACAAGACTTTTAGACTTTTACATTTTATACCCCTTAAATTTTTAACTTTCGTTCAGCATACAAATTCAACCCCGCAGCAACGCACGGGGTGGTAAACATCTCGTTTTAAAAGATAAATAAGTTTTGTTCACTACTAAAAACAGCAAAATTATAGATTTGGTCGGAAATTTAAAGAAACAAGGTTTTTCCTTATGTATTTTCGGCCAAAATATGTGTAGGGAAAACTCCAGTTTTCTACTAGTAGCGTTCAATATATAAAAAAAAGGTTTAAACGGATTTATTATATAAACTTAACGGGGAAGCACAACAAATATGAAATAATTGATACTAATAGCAACACCCTATGAAAACCGTTCATTATATATACAAGACGTCTTATATTCTACTGAAAAGTTAAAATAAAAAAAATTAAAAAGTCATACTTCGGAAGTATGTTTTTTTCATGAAAACATGAAGGGTAAAACTCAGAAATGAAAAGGGTTTGTCGTACCTTTATACATGGCTACACGTGTGTCATGAGCTTTACCCAGTTACCCAAACGAAGGGGTGGTTTGGTAATTTTCATTGCAAGAAAACAAAAAGGTTGGCGTACACTTGCATTGTTTTGAGATACATTTTGTACTATTAAAAAAGACGTGCCCGCAATTCATTTGCAACATTTGGTTTCGTTCGAATATAATTTGGCCATTGGAAGTTTGGAACACACCATCTTTGCTTTTAGATCCATTTAATCCGTTTAGTATATAATTTATGTTTTGGTTAAAAATTCATAAAGTGATTTCGTATTTCAAACTTAAAATATAAGGTAGTGTGGTTGTTAATATGCTCGAAATGTAAAGTTGAACACAAGGATTTAACGAGAGAAAAATTTAAGATCCTTTGAGTTGCCTCTAGGAATCCTAGCAAAAAAATATCAGGAGCCGGCCTGAAGAGCCTGCTTCCTTACTATTTTAATGATACGAAACTGGAAATTACAAGAGTTTTGGAGTTGATCGATCGATGTTAAGTGTTACAATGATTGAATGCTATCAGAGCTAGAGTGTATCGGTGTTGTGTGTGTCTAAGTCGGACGAATCCTCGATTATATAAGGATTAGAAAAATAACTAACTATCCGGGACTCCCGGGGTCTCATCATCCAACTAACTTGACCGTTAGAGCCTTCTCGTTCACTTGGTCCACGATCTTCTTTAGCTGGAGCTTGAATCTTGGAGGTAGTTGATGACTTAACGATACCTGGGTCAAATAAACACGTGGCAATTATAATGGTTAGTCGAATAAAATAAATCAGAATACCTGAACAAGTGGGATTCCCAAACTGTAGTAAGATTCCTAAACTATCTGAGCTTCCTGGAGCATCCTGAAAATACACCCTCAACAATTTAAACACTCTATTCTTAAAGAAGATCGAATCAAAGATAAAGCATCAATTACTCATGAGTGTTTAATTTTAGAAAATCTTGTTCAAAAACTTTTATTTTTTTCTTTTAAAATAAATATAATGGGAACTAACTAAAAAAATAATGTGCTTTCTAATCCTAAACTAGATTACTACTTTCGTGTTGTCACGAGTATATCGTGGATAGACAAAACTCTTGTCTTATTAAAACGCAATGTAAAGAAAAGAAAAATACAAAATGATTGTATAACAACTTCAAAGTTAGGAGTCAAACATTAAAATGTTATGTTAAACGACTCTACACAATTAATGAAAACTAGTATTCATTACAATAGAACTTTCATATATATTTCATATAATATAGAGATAAGAATGAGAGATTTTAGTAATTGGATTCTAAATTAGAAAGAAAAAAACAGAGATTTTTTACCCTTAACGACTAAAAGTAATTTGTTAAACTTTCATTTAATTATAATCATTCCATTGATTGATTGTAATTATGATCAATAGTGATCTTGAAGCTTCCTTTGAGCAACCAATAAAACAATCAAGAGGCTGAGAATATGATGGAAGGGTTGCATGCTTATCCTATAATGTTATTATCTATCTATCTATACTACTATTAAACACAAGTTTTTAAAGTACAAATGTCATTTTTTAAAGTGTGCCACATAGGATAAATCCTATGTGTCAATTTGTGAGATTTTTAAATTAAATAATTCAATAGAAAATTAAATTCTTTTCACATAAAAACTATCCATATATATATTTATTTTTAAAATAACACAACTTTAATTCATCATATCTCTTTTATTTCTCAACAAAAATTCAATCCGTAAATTGCTTTGGATTCGTGACAGAAAACCCAACAAAACTAGATCCATATTGCTTAGGTTTTAATCAACGAATGATTGTGAACAAATCAAAAAACAAAGTCACAGCCTCGGGTATTTACCCGGGTTACTGACTAGTTATATGTATATATTACCAATCATTTTTAGATTATTTTTTAAAAATAAATCAGTACAGCTTAGAGTGCTTAGAGGACTTGAATTGGTATTGTTTTGTTTAATTTACCTTCAAAATATTTTATTGAAAACATTAATAATTAATTAATTATTATATATAACCAGATATTGAATCCTTGTGTGTTGCGGTGGGCAACCGTCTAGAATGACCTAAATATAACTCGCACATATTGAATGTTTTAAGTATAACATGCATTTTGTGACGGTTGTCGTAACCATCTTGACTGTTTTAAATAGTATTTACCACATGCGTGTTGTCGCGGGGATGGTGCAGTCACACAAAAAATTTGCATTGTTATAACATCACTGAAAGAAAAATGAATTCATAAAAGCTTAACGACTGAAACACTTAAAATATCGAGCATACGACCTAAAGCTATGTTACACTACTATATTTATAATACAACAAACTCTCTTTCTAAATTATTTGAGATGGAGAATAGGAAAAAGAAGAAAAAAAACCTATGTTACACGACTATACATATCACACCACAAACTTATGTGCTAAACTGTTTGAGCTCGAATAGAAAAATAAAAAGAAAAAACTAAAAACAAACCATCACTTTAGCAAATAATAAGCAATAAAAAAAAACTAAAAAATTTTTTATTGTAACACTGTAGGAGAATGAAGAATTTAAAGGATAAAAAAAGAAGAAGATAACGAGCTCGAATGAAAAAAAAACTAAAAACAAGCTCTTCACTTTAGCAAATAATAATAAAAAAAATATTGTATGTAGCTTTATAGCTAAAAAAAGTCTAAGTGTCAAAACCCTATTGGATATTATAAGAAATAGTAAAATATATGAGTATACCTCAGTCATTTTTGTAAGGAAAATTGGATTTAAATAATCCCGACTTTTAACTATTGTCGAACAATAATCCCAAATTTGAATATCCTTCCCAACAGTCCTAACTTTCACTCATATTTTTTTAATGGATTCGTCGTTAACTTTTTTAACACCGTTAAATCAGTGCTGACATGACATGCTGACATGTAATAACTTTTTTTTTAATATGTTTTTCTATGTCAAGTTACAAATCAGATTTCCGCTTAAACCTCAATTAAACAAATCGATCCAGCCATCCCTAAATAAAAAAATCAATCGGCCTCCAAATCCAAATCCCTAAACTACGTTGCAATACGTTGCGATCTTTCTAACCTCCTCCCCCCCCCCCCCCAAGTCACTATCGATTCTGGTTCTTCTCCATCGCATACTAGTTCATCATTGTTGCTATCAATTCCTAACTCTTAGTTGCTTCTCCATCGCATACCAGTTTACAACCCAAATCCACAAATCCGTAATCTCAAATCGAATTGTGAATGCAACAATTGCTTGAAGAAGGTTGTATTCCAACACTGGTGCAATTTATCGAAGAAGCTACGTCTGTAAAAGCGAAAGATGGTGGTGATGTTATAGATGTGTGAGGGGGTTAACAACTGTGGAAACAGATGGTTGCTGGTCGGTGATATAAAATTAAAATCTTCAATTTGAATTGATCTAAAATTATAAATAGTTAAAAGTGAAGTTCAAACAATTATAGTTTCTGTGATTTTTTAAATTATTTTAGAAAGTGACAACCAATTTCATGTTAACCTTCGGTTCGGGCCACCACCTTGGCGCGCCGTTCACATCGCCAGAGTCCACCGAAGTTCGTCGGAGTGCTCGTCAGAGGACCAGGCGCACCGACCCTCTTTTGTCCAACTGGTGGTCACATGATGTTTGTGGTGAAATTATCCATGGATTGCCACATGTGTAATTAAAGGGGGTTAATAATAAAAATTAAATAAATAAATATCCACATCAGCCACGTCAGCAAAAAGTTAACTGTGTTAAGTTTTTAACAACATAACCAATATCAGTAAATAAGGTAAAAGTTAAAACAAATAAGAATGATTATTGAATGTGAAATTAGTACCAGTCAACACTAAAATAATCATTATTTATATCCATTTTTTTAATATATATAAATATCCTTAATGGAATAATTGTTGTACCTACCATTATTAATTTTTTATTATATTGAAAACAACCTGGGTAATACCCATTAGAGAATAAAAAAACAAAACATTCTTTTGGAGGAAATGAACGGCTGTCCGCAAAAGACGTGGGGAATGTGACTATGTATTTGGGAATCAAGCATGGAACTGTGAGAGGGTCTTGTACATGCAGGGAATCCATGTGAGTATGTGACTACACAAATAGTACTTCATGCTTACACTTTTCATCTACTACCCATATATAATTTTTTGGATCATAAAAACAGACAATTTAAATATACTATTAAAATTCAACTATGGCGAATATGGCGAAATGTAATGTTTATGGGGTCGGTGTGGTTGCTAGGGAAGTCGATAGATTGGCATCTTCCATGGGGTGTTCCGCGGGGTCTTTTCCGTTTGTTTATCTTGGTGTTCCGGTGGGCGAAAGGATGAGTTTGATCAAATATTAGGACCCGATTGTGAAAAAGTTCGAGAATCGTCTTGCAAAGTGGAAAGCCAATCTTCTATCCATCGGTGGGCGCCACACGTTCATCTCTTCGGTGTTAGGTGCGTTACCTATTTATTATTTATCCATTTTTCGTCTTCCAAAAGCGGTTAAATTAAAACTTGAAAACATTCGGGCAAATTTTTTTTTTGGGGGGGGGGGGGGGGGGGGGTTGATGATCATCGGAAAATTCATTGGGTTAATTGGGATGAAATCTTGGGGGATAGGGACAAGGGGGGTTTGGGTATTGGGAGCTTGGATGCTTTGAACAAGGCGCTTCTCCTCAAGTGGAAGTGGCGTTTTCTTAGTGATAAACGCCACTTATGGGTTCGGGTGATTGAGTCTTTATATGGGTTGGATGGGGGGTTCGATATTTCCTTGGGTTTGGGTGGGGGGGGGGGTTTGGAATGGGATTCGTGGATGTGCTAAACTTTTACATGATAGCGGTGAAGTTCCAAGTGGTAGTTTTGTTCGAGTGATGGGAAATGGTGATTCTATTAGATTTTGGGAGGATGTTTGGGTGGGAGATACTTCTTTGGCTTGGAAATTTCCAAGGATTTATGCTCTTGACAACAATAAAAGGTGTAAAGTTTCGGATCGTCTCGTTGGTAACATTAGTATTTGGAGTTGGAGAAGGGACATTAGAGGAGGTATTGAAGCCCACCAATATTCGGTTCTTATTGACATTCTTAATTCGGTGACGGTTAACAATGCTAGGGACGGATGGTCTTGGAAACTAGATGGTAATGATACGTTTGAAGTCAAACATATTCGCAAATATATTGAAAGAAGTTCTCTTCCCGGTAATTCTTTAAAGACCCGTTGGAATAAAATCATTCCAAAAAAGGCTAACATTTTTCTTTGGAGATTGCTTCGAGATAGGCTCCCGACTAGATGTAAGTTGATTGAAAAGGGTGTTATTTTGTCGGATTTTAGTTGTGTTTTTTGCGGGGACCGTTTGGAATCAAGTGACCATGTTTTTGAGCTTTGTTCGGTGGCTAAAGCGTTGTGGAACAAGCTGCGATCTTGGCTGCAGCTCGACAGTGGGTTTAATGGGAATCCGAGGGAGACTTTGGATAAACTTGATGGTTCGGTTTTGTCTAAGAAGAAAAAGGCGGTTTTAGATGGTATCTTTTGTTGTGCTTGGTGGTCAATTTGGAAGATTCGCAACGAGGTCGTCAACAATAGAAACGATTTAGACAATTTTGATATTTTCGATTCGGTTATTAGATTTTCTTATTATTGGATTTCGGCTAGAAATAAGTGTTTTATTATGTCGTTTAGCAATTGGCTAGACAATCCTTTATTGTATTTGTAACTTTTTTGCTTGTTCGGTTAGGTTTTTCTAACCGGCTCGCGTTTGTTTATTCAAGTTTTCTTTGCTGTTAAAAAAAAAAATCAACTATTTTATATATAGATACATACTAAATATTAATTCTTTTGAGGTCGGAAATTTTTAAGTCAGTATTTAACACTAAATATTATTTTTCTTGACCGGCAAAATCATGTCGGGTCAGGTTACATTCTAAAAAAGAATAATTAAACCTTCGGATACATAATAAAACTTCTGAATCTAAAAAAATATATCCGTTGTTAGAAAAAAAATATATACATAATTTTTATAAAGCAACATTATGTGTCACGAAATCCTATATGTTTTAAAAGAATAAATAAGTTAATTTATTAACCAGTTTCAAATATATAATGATAAAATTAATAAAACTAAACACTTGATGTTTCTGAACTAGAAAATAAACATACACAAACATTCTAAGGGGAAAGTTATTGTACAAAAGGGAAAAAGTGTGTTAAGCGTGTGAAGGGATCTCAGCCACTGATCTAGGTTATATTTTCGAATCTGGCGGACAAAAATTGTTTGGGACGACACATATTGAGTTTTAAACGGAGAATTAAACAAAATGGGTAGCGCCGTTATTTTAGAACCAAAACCTATTAAATACACCCTCGTATCACGAAACATAATCGCAATTCACAAAAAAAAACTCGGAATAAAAAAGGCGGTGAAGAAGTTTTTTTCAAATCATTGAATTCGAGAGCTCCCAAAACAGACTATGGCGAAGGGTGATAGTTCAGCGCAATCAGGTTGATATATATGATTTGGAAACAATTATATAAGTATGTGGATTTAAATTTAGATTGAAGTTTATGCATGTTGAAAAATCCAGGTAAGGTTAAGGAGATAAGATTGAATAATAAGAACGACAAGCAGATTGTGAGCCAGACAATAAAGGTTTAAAGTTTGATTTCAGTTTAAATGTAAATTTGATAAAATAATGTTCTGGTTGACCTAGATTTTGCGTTATATGTTGTTATATGTTGCGCGATTTGTTAATAATTGTTATAGTTTTTACGTTAAATTTGATAAGATAATGTTCTCGTTGACCTAGTTTTTGTGTTATATGTTGTGCAATTTGTTAATAAGTGTTGCGTTATATTAGATTGTGTAGTTGTTTTTCATATTTGTGTGTTTTGTATAACCTTGCGTGATTCCTTTGTACGCTTAATCAGTCGATGAGAAAAGAAGGTAATGTTGCGTTATAACAGATCGCGTAATTTGTGCTACTGTTTGCGTGGTTTTATTTTAGGTTTGCGTTATTTTATTTTATGTTTGCGTGATCTCTTGCTACCGTATTTGTTGGTAATTTAACCTTATTTAGCTAATGAGGAAGCTGATAAAAAAACAAGACATGAGAAGCAACATGTAGATACATGAATCCTGATCGTCATGTGAAGTATCAAATACAAGACAAGATGATGCAAGTTTACTATGGGCCGAACCCTAGGCGAACTTAGAGTTCGGACCCAGACAAACTTGGTCCAAACCTAAGGTTCGACTGGTCGTGTTTTGTCTAGTATAAATAGTTTGTCTTGTGTTGTATTCAGTATTTCCTGGTCAGATCTTGTATGTGTACTATGTGGTTCTCTGTGGTCTAATACAAAGCCGTTTGTATTTACATCTTGTCTCATTCACGTTTTACATTGATTTTGATACGACCGAGTAGACGATCCACCACTCACGCATTTTCACAACAAAACCAAAGTGTTACCATTGTTAAAGAAGGAAAACAAACAACAAAAGAAGATTTAAGAAAGAAAGTTATACATGTTCTCGTTGATGATGATGATGATTTCGAAATACCATTGAAAAAAATAAGAGAAAAGCAAGGAAATATGAAATCAAAGCACCCAAGAAGCCTAGAATGCAGACAAAAGGTAGTGATGATGATGATTTTGGAAAAAACCAAAGGAAAAAACCATTCTTACAAAACATCGGAAAAAAGTTTTGTAGAGTATAGAAACATAAACATATCAATTGAGATGCTCAGTGGAGAACATTTATAATGCATTGACGAAATTCAATGACATACAGAGACAAGAAGTCACTGACATGGGCTTTGGCACCGTTTTTTTATTTGAAAATAACATCACATGCAGCAACATTGGGCTACTGGCTGGTTAAGAACTATGACCCAACCAACCATGAACTGAATGTGGGTAGACACATAATCAAAGTCACAGCACAGAAAGTCCATGAGGTTTTTGGCATACCTATGGGAAAAATAAAAATTCTAGAGAAGAACAAGCCAAGAAAATGAGCAAGCAAGTCAACTTGATGATTTCAAGGAACAGTTCCCAAAACCAGTAGTAACAATCGCTAATGTGGTTGGCAAAATTCAAAGGCAAAAGCAAGGTGGGAGAATGTTTAAGATAAACTTCCTTGTTCTTTGGAATACCGTCATGGCATATATTACAAAGTCCACAACAATGAATCAGAGGTGAAAATGCGTGAGCGGTGGATCGTCTACTCGGTCGTATCGAAATCAATGTAAAACATGAATGAAAACAAGATGTAAATACAAACGGCTTTGTATTAGACCATAGAGAACCACAGAGTACACAAATAGAAAAATATGACCAAGAGCTTACAAGAGCTGTACAAGACAAACTATTTATACTAGACAAAACACGACCAGCCGAACCTTAGGTTCGGGGTTCGTCTAGGTCCGAACTTGGAGTTCGCCTAGGGTTCGGACACCAGCAATCTTGTACGTCTTTGTCTTGTACTTGATACTTCACATGACGATCAGGAACTATGTATCTTCAAACTTCCCCTCGACATGTGCAGTATCAATTACCTCTTAAAACTTATAACTTATATCTTCAATCAAAATCTCCCTCGACTTGACGATGAGTTCAAACTTGAATACTTGATATTGCATCGTGTGTAATCTCTTTATCAACAATCTTATGAAGACTTGAAGTTGTGATGTTCTCTTTCCACTTAGAAACCTGCCAACATAAATAATCTTGGCGCAAAACGTCTCTTCGAGACTCCAAGATATTTTGATTTTGAAATTTAATTTCATATTCCGTGTTGATCAATCGAAAAGAAATAAGACGTAAAATCTTTTTGATTTTTTTAGAAACTTTACATCAAAACACACCTAAAATCTTTTTGGTATTTTCTGATATGAAATGTAAATGCAATATAGAATCAGACACTATTTTTGTCTTTTGTGAGAAAGGTCACAACTTGGGATCATATTGGACATAACATGATGAACAACACTTCAATTTTGATTATTGTAGCACATAAGCTATGTCGATTGCAGATATAGTTTGTCCAACATTAAACTCAGGCAGAATCATACTCATAACATCTGGATATATTAAGGTATTGATTAAATTTGCATTGACCAGTGTATCCCGCTCTATCAGACATACTCAGATATGCTTTGCTTATCACATTTTGTGATTTTACTTGTGCTTTTAACACATAGTAAATGTATTCATGATATAGTCAACTGTGTTCCATGCAAAAAAAAAAGAACGTTAAATCGTCTACCTTAAGGTCGATCTTTCGATATGCAAATAAGGCCTCGGGTTTAACAAAATAAGAAAATAAACAAGTTGAAATTGTATAACCCAACAACAATCAGGTCGGTGCTCCCGCACACGTAGAGAAAGTCCGATGAGTATATACGAAACACCAAAGAAAATAAAGCAGAACGTCAAACAAACAACGATCAGGTCGATCTTTCGATACGCAGAGAAAGTCCGATCGTTGGACAAAATAAAGAAAATCCAACAAGTTTAAATCTTTGCAAAATGAACACATGTATACACAGTGACTTCTCATTTTATTTTTACATATCTTTTTCTTGATATATCTTGAGATATGTATCAAGATGTTGTCCACTAGGTCAAGCATCAAATTTAGTGTATATCACATTTGAATACTTTCTGATTTGCCGAGGCTACCTTACACATCGATCAAATGGTCTTATGGCTTTTTCATCAATTTTATCCATGAGCCAGACGATGTAAGCCAATGTACCATCATTTCCCAATCATGTCGTTTTCAATATTTTGGATTTTTGCATTTTTCAATGTTTTTGTCTTTTCAAATTTCTCCCCCTAAAAATGACAAACTCTATTTTTAAATTTCATTTTTAACATTTGAAAAACAAACTCCCCCTCAAAATGAGACGGAGTGAAAAACAAAACAGAAATTGATCAACCAACACGAATACTTGCAGTTTAGCATTTGGAAAACAAAGTGGATTTTGAAATTCAATTTTAATTATCACAGATACTCCACAATCAGCAATTTTCCAATCACCGATAGGTCTTCCTGAAATACCTGCTGACACCAGTTAAAACACTAGTCGCATTGGAATCGACCCGATTCAACAGCGTCGGGTCGCCTGGTGTCTTCCACCTAGTCATTTTTGGCCTTAGAAACAATCTTTGGTTTCCATATCTTGAAAGATTTTGATTTTTGATCAGAACCGGAATTAGTATCAACTGGCGTACTCGGTTTAGACCAAGACGACTTACGAGTTGATTTGACCTTTGGAAACCATGGCTCATCAAAAATCTGACCTTTGTTATCCACATATTTAGCAGTGTTGTGGATATATGCAATCGTTGGACAATCAGCAGCAAGATGTCCAGGTTGACGACATGCATAACAAAGTCGTTCTTGAAAAATATTTGAAAAACTCTTTGAATTTTGAAAACCAGATGAATGTTTAGAATCAAAGTTATCAAAGAAATCATCATAGGAATCATACCTAGGAGATGGACTCCTTGAAGATGATGACCTTCCAGAATAATAAGATTTGTCCTTCGGAGGAGGTGATTTCTTTGGAACCTTAACTTTGGAAATCTGCTTAGCTTTTTCTGGCTTCTTAGATTGATCTGGTGTTTCCTTGACTTCATAACCCGATCCGTTGTTCTTGAAACCCGGGGTCTTTGATGAACCTGAAGAAGAACTAGAAGCTTCTCTCCTCTTAGCTTCTCTAGTGAATTTAGCTTTGATGTCTTTAAGTTTGTTCCTTTCAACCAAAACTTTTTCTTCTTCAGTTCCAGACGAAGTACTCGAAGAACCCTTATAAAAAACCTGTACATTTTCCAAGAAAATAGACTTAGAATTAAACTTTGGAGCTTCTCTCAAAGGTTTTTGCTTTTTCTTAGACTTTGATTTCTTCTTCTTTGATGGAGTGACAAACTTTAAATAATCATGCAAATCATCTTGAGGATCAAGTTGAGTAGATGTAAATTCAGATAAATCCACCAGTTGAGGAACCATGTGAATATCATTCTTCTTAGAACTATCCTCACTCCTATCCTGTTTATACAAGAAATTCAGCAATATAGGCGACAAATTGCAATTCTTCACTTGCCTTTGTAACTCTAAAATTTCCAACTTTAATTCAGAAATTTTTTATTGAGCAACAAACACTTGTTTTTGGGACTTGATGAACTTATCATTGAGATCATCATACTCATATGTTTGCAACTTCCGGATCTCACATTCAGCAGATAATTCCTCAAGCACACTTTCTCGTTTCTTCTTGAAAATTTCAATGTCTTTTGTCAAGACTTCATTCTTATCACGATAAAGAACATTTTCATCTTGAAGTGTAGAAGTCTTATATTGAAGTTTTTCAATTTTAATAGCCGATTCAACCACAAGAGCATTAGCTTTTTTATACTTTTGTTGTACCGGATAACCTTTCTCAAATAGATTCTCAAAATCTTGTGCTACATCTAATGCTTTAGCTTTGACTTTTTCACATTCTTCAGCCAATTGACTATTTTCTTTCAAAACACCTTCATGAACATGAACCAATTCATAATATTTCTTTTAAAAATCTTCCAACTCTTTCTTTAATATCATCACTTCTTCCGACAGTAATTCAAAATCTTTCTCAAGACTTGCACTCTTCTTACCCAACCTTACACATTCAAGACATTTTGATTCTTCGACCTTAACTTCTTTGATCATTGATATTGTCGAATTGGAATCAGAATCAGTCAAAATATCATCATCATCATCATGAAGAGCAATCAATGCAACAGTAAATGGAGCATGTTTCATTTTTACTTCAGAATCTGCATTCCAGGCAAATTCATCTGGATGCCAAAACATTTCAGTCTGTTTTTCGTCAAAGAAACAAATTTTCTCTCAACCGTGGGAGCTTCATTTGGTGAATGAATAACCAAATGAGCATGTTGACCAGACTTCAATCTATTTTTAGTTGAACTTGGGCATTCTCGTGCAAAATGTCCATATACAGAACACTTATAACATTTAACCTTTGACTTGTCCAGTCCAATTTTTCCATCCTGATTCAATCTCTTCTTGCCAGTTTTATTGAAAAACTTCTTCATTCTCCGAACCAACATAGCATATTGCCAGTTCAAATCAATTTCTTCTAAATGATCATAATCGATTTGATCATAATCTTCATTGGTCAATTCTGCGTTACTTACCAAACCAGTAATAACACCAAAATATGAAGATACCAATGCAGATATTAATGCATTATAATCATCGGTAGTTTGAGCAGACAAAGCATTCTGAGTTGAAGAACTAGGAACTGAAACAGTACAACTAGCAGAATAACTGGGAGTTTCATATTTACCTGCAATGAATGTTGTAGGAGGTGCGGAACTAAGAATACTAGATTTCCCAGCATTCATGGTTGAATCATTGTCACCATAATACACCGCAGGATTTTGAACTTGTGTAGGAAGTGACTTGTTCACCATTAACTCCCTATCCCTTGCTTAGATTCTTTGAATCAAATCATTAAATGACAATCCTGAACATTCCTTATCATGAGTGATCATCATCACAATTCTCCCATTTCTCAGGTAAAGCCTCCAAAATCTTTTCTTTCATATTAGCTTCTTCTTTTGTAAGATTCACCAGACGCATTTCACTCATTAAATGTGCAAATCGTGCAATTAGATTTGGAATAGTTTCATTCTGATAATGCTTGAAACTATCAAATTCCTTCTTCAAAAAATTTTGTCAACTTTTCTTATATTGGTCATTGTCTTCACATCGCTTTTCCAATGCATCCCACAAACTCTTCGATGTATAGTTACCCGAGAATTGATGTAGTAACTCTTTAGGTAATGCCATTATCAAAGTACCATACGCCTTTTTCTCAGCTTGATATGCTTTCTTTTGTTCAGAAGTAAGTTTTCTTTGAAGAATTGGATCCCCGGTTTCATCTTTAGGATAGACATATTGATCAGAAAATGCCAACCACATATCAATATCATTTGTATCCACATACGCTTCAAACCGTTTAACCCAACTATGATAATCTTCCAATTTGAGCAATTTGGGAACTTTCTGACTTGTTTCGATTTCATTATCATAGTTCATCATAGTTTGCATCGTAGCTTGCACCGAATTCTGAATTGCTGCAAACGCTTGAAAATCACTCATCTTGTCTGAGAACTTGTACACCAAAACTTAAACCCAAAAACGAAGGTCTTAGAAGCAGATTTTGGGTACCAAAACGGAGGGTACTGGCTGTTAGGCGAGTAAAAATATAGATCTTTCCAATACGGTCGTTTTAGCTGGTATTGGGTTCCGTAACTCTTAACGGTTTTCAAGTTATGTCAGTTTCCGTGAACCCTTCCAAAAATCCTGATCACTGTTCACCCGAACCTCATCCGAATTTGATCCGAACGTCTTCCAAACCTTAACCGAACTTGGTTGACCGAAATTCAACCGAACATTATCCGAACTTAAAGAATACTCGAACGTCAGCCAAACTTCGTACGAACGTGAGCCGAACACTGACCGAACCTACAGAAACAGCCGAACGTTATCCGAACATCGAGTTTGGAGCGGTTATGTAGCCGAACCTCAGACTCTAGCCGAACTCGAACGTACCAAACTCATTTTCGACTCAATTTTTGTGAATTTCAGTGTTTTTGGATGAGATTTTCGACAGGAATTCAAGTAAACTCAATAGAAACAATCTAGGAGAAGATTTTTCATGAAAAGCACACTCAAGAAAATCAAACGAACTAAAAAATGAGTAACATTTTCGCAAAACTTGGGGTTTTTGACTCAAAACTTCGAGAAACAAAGATTTCCGACCGGTAGATTGAACCTAATGCTCTGATACCACTTGAAAATGCGTGAGCGGTGGATCGTCTACTCGGTTGTATCGATATCAATGTAAAACGTGAATGAAAACAAGATGTAAATACAAACGGCTTTGTATTAGACAGTGGCGAAGTTTGAAAATGTCAAGTGGGGGGTCGGGATCTAATTTTTTTTCCTAACGCCAATTTTTGGGTAAATGGGGGGTCGAAACCGGAGTATATCGAAATTTTCTACACGAAAATTATATACCCCCTACATCGCAAAAAAAATTCAGGGGGTCGGGCGCCCCCTCCCGCCCCTTAAAAGCTACGCCTCTGGTATTAGACCACAGAGAACCACAGAGAACCAGAGAGTACACAGATAGAAAATATGACCAAGTGCTTCCAAGAGCTATACAAGAAAACTATGTATACTAGACAAAACACGACCAGCCGAACCTTAGGTTCGGACAAGGTTCGTCTAGGTCCGAACTTGGAGTTCGCCTAGGGTTCGGACACCAGCATACTTGTACGTCTTTGCCTTCTGCTTGATACTTCACATGACGATCAGGAACTATGTATCTACAAGAGGTTCCTTGTCAGTATTAAAGATCTATCAGAAGTAAAAAACATGGACTGGTGCACATATATGATAGATATATTGGATAAAACAAAGGAAGCGTGGCATAATGATCTGCAATACAACGGTCCTTTAACATTCCTCACGGTACGTTTTATTCAAAATAAAAAATTATTTATTACGCATAACAGTAATATCCACTAATGTTTTTAAGCCTATCTTAAACAGGTACTTTATACACATGAGTGGCAAAAAAGGCACAAGGCCTTAATTGATCCAGTACAAACACCAGCAATCCTCTACATTACAGATGACAATTTAAGTAGTATGCAAAAATACTTGTATGACAATGGCCCATTAATAGATGTGGAAGATGAGGAAGAGCCTGATAATAATGTCAATCAAGATAACAAAAAAGAAGAAGATGCAGCCAAAGTCTTGGAAACCATGAAAGAGGATGAAAATGTTGGAACAGAAAAAAGAAACAGAATTATTTGATAAAGCAACAACAATGAATGAAGCTGAGAATACTAAGCAATACAAAATGATATATCAGAGCGATATGAGCTTCAAAATGATGATGAATTATATGAATACAGTCCCTCTTCATCATTAAATATCAAAATGCTAGTGGGAACATCCACACAGAAAATCATTGACTACTACATTACACCAAAGGAAAAAGATACACAAGCTGAAGAAACTGTAAGTTTTCATGCAACCTATAAATAAAATCAGGCGAGTTATTTATTATATTATTAAAAACTTATCATGCAAGTTATGTACGAACATCACGCATGAAGTGCTGATAAAAAGTTATCCTTAATATGTTTCAAGGACTGGATGAGATCCATGGATCAACACATGGACGTGTTTGACAAGGTTGTTGCTGACATTGCAACCTTAGTTGAAGAAGGGAAGATCAAACACGATGACAATTTCGCCTACATCGAAATGTATGCAGAGTGGAAGAATAAGCTAAAAAATCTAACACTGCCAGAAGAATGTACAACTAAATATGAAGATCTACAGATAATAGAAGTATCTATAGCTAGAAGAAGAAAACCAAATTGTTGAACAAGAAAACATGGGCACAGGATATGAATATGTCCAAAAAGGTGATTTGAATATTGTTCAACAAAATGAACAATATGAAGATAATGTCGTGGTTGAACATGAAGATAATGTTCAAGTTGAAGATGAAGGTATAAAAAAAAGTTTGAATAATAACGCAATTTTTAATAATAATAACGCAAGGGTATAAAAATACCATATTTTTATACACCAACAGATCTTAACATCAATGGACCTGAAGTAAATGAAGATAATGTTGAAGATCAATATGAAGGTATTAATAATTTACTTCAAAAATAAAGCAAGCAATAATGTAAAAGATTTCCTTTCCAATGAAAATACAGGAGCAAAGACAGATGATTCTCAAAAAGAAACACTCGAAGTCATGGAGACACTACATGTTACCAGTGTAGAAAAACAGAGACAAGCAAATGAAACAATCAAAGGTAATAACATTTCAGTTATTCATATTTCAAAATTTCCATAATTTCATATAAAAAAACGCAGAAGACAACAATGTTTCCATTGAGGATATCAATGATAACATCGTCGAAGAGAAAAACCAACAACCAACATCACAAAAAGAAGGTAAATACAAAATAACTTCATTGTTTAAGTATTAACACAAAAATATTCTTAAAAATAACACTATTGCTATTGTTTAAAAAACAATAACAGATGCTGGTAAGGAAAGTGATGAAGCAAAATCACATGATGTTGAAGCTTTAATAAAAACAATGACATTCTTGCAACCATCTTCCCCAGAGAAGGTCACAGATGAGCTTAAAGAAAACATCCAGAACATAGATGTTACAAGACCTGAGGATAAAGAACACAATGAAGAAGGTAATTAGAAAATATATTCATGATAACTTCAAAAGGTTCAAAAATCACGCATTTCCCTAACTCTCTTTGAAAAAAAAACAGAAGAAAACAAAGCTGTTGCTGAAGAAAAAGTGACAGATGAGCTTAAAGAAACACATGGAAGAAATAAAAGTTATAGGCCTTGAGGAACAGAAAAATGATGACAAAATCACATAAAAAGAATAAAGCCTACAAATGAAGATGAAAGCCCGCAATATTCTCCAAGAACAAAAAGAAAAGTGAAAATAATTTAGCTCTAAGATCATCATACTACAAAAGGAAAGTTGAGATAACAAATAAGATGCAAGGTGTAGAAAAGTTGATAGCAGATTGGATGTTTGCACCAGTAGAAGATCCACTTTAAGAATCTATCCATCCTAAAATTTTAAAAAATGAAGATATAATGATTTCATCACAATTTTTTTGTTTTTTTAAACTTATGCAGATTGGTTGTGTACGAATCACTCTATGACGACGACATACGTCACCATAAGTCAAAAACTAAAATAACTAACTTAAAGTTTTTAGGCGCATGGCCATATGTTGTAAACTAAAATAATTAAATTTAGTTTTTAGTTTCTTTTTAATTTTATAATGACGACAATGTAGAGGAAATGTCGCCCATACAAAGTTGCCATATGCTAACAATAGCACACTACTAGAAAAAGGGCCTTCCTTGACACGCGAACAATGACACATGCTACTATTGTGACGCGCAAAAACGGGTGTCATTAAAAATCTGTCGTAATTTGAAAAGTTCAAAGGGTAGATGACGCGCATTTTTGGGCGTCAAGAAATTTCTGTCATTTAATAAAATAAAAAAAACACGGAGTACAGTTAAAATATGCGCGTCAAAAAAATTTTGTCGTTTTATAATTTTTTTCCCGCCAAAGTCTGTCCTAAAATTTTAATTGCCGCTCATTGCTTAATTCAACTTTTCCCCAAAATTTTTGCCCTAATTTTATACCTATTCCTGCTCCTCGCCTCTGCCTCCTTAGATAAGACAAAGTCACCGACTCACCAACGACAAACTCCGCCTCTTCTCATATCCATCTCCTCTAATCCGCTGCTTCTTTTGCTCACTCGAAATCAACCCTAACCGAGGGTGAAAAAGGAGTCGGGGGTCGATTATCCCAGAGGATTCCTTCTGTTCGGCCCTCGTTCTCTTCCCCATCGAAGAATTCAGCCCAATCGATTCTCGTTCGAGGCTTCATCCAAGACAATAAGTCAATCGCGACCCAGGTTAGTTTATCCCTTATTCATGCGCTAAAAGAACAACAGAGATGATTGAATGATTTTATTAATTCGATTGGGATAAGCCGTTTTGTAGATCTTGTGAGGCTGATAGTAGAACTTATGGATTGAAGAGCGCTGGAGTAGAATCTGTTTGCTTTGGTTCTTCTCATGGTGAGTACTTTAACCTGAGTTTCAAACTATAGATGCCTATCGTTACCTTCTTGAGTTTCAAACAAAGAATCCTCAAAGGTATTGTTTCATGGATGAAATTATAGTGCTTTTTATTTGGGTTTCGCAGTTAGATTTTTCATGGTGGTGTAAGACACACGTTTTGTATTTAGAGATTAGACCATTTAATTTTGGTTTTCTAATCATCTTAAAGTGTTATTTATGGTGTGATTTTGTTATTTCATCTATAAAGATGTGTCTTTTATTTGTTAATCAAATTATGTTTATGGATATAATCTTCTGTCTTTGTAAAGTGTAGTGTTTTTTTAGGGTTTTGTATACTTGCTTGATTTGTTCTTGGATATAATGACTCTTAAATACGCTCATTTGTCCTAGGTCATGTTACTAATTCAAGTGCTTTTAATATTTAAACCGTTGGATTGTTAACATGACTCTGCCTTAATGTTATTTATTTGTACATAGGTATAACATAAATGATATTTGTTTGTACATAGATACAACATCTCTTACAAGTTGGTGTGATTGATTACTTGATCAGGCAGTAGCAAGAGGGCTGAAGGATCCTTCACTCCGGGTGACTCAAAGTCATTTTGCTGTTTCTGGAAACCTTGGAGATGTGGCAACAAAGGTACAGAGGCAAGTTTAATTTTGAAACTTTGATGCTTGAGGAATTCTATATTTGCATATACAATTACAGAAGTTCTGGAATGTAGTATAATATATTTGCATATACAATTACAGAAGTTCTGGAATGTAGTATAATCATGAATCTGTTCATAAAATTGTGTGTGATTTATATATGATACTGTAATTTCCTTCTCTAATTTCTTTTTGTTTTAGCATGCTGCCTCTGATGGTTAATTTGCTTAGAATAGGTCCCAAGTGACGAGCTCATTTTTTTGGCCTACATGTTGTGTTTTTTATTGGTTCGTGAGTTTGTCCCAAATTATGATTACTGTGTTTGGCCATTTTTTGGCAGGCCATATTCTCTGAAGAAGGGCACACTGCTGCCCAAGTCATCGCCAAAACTGCATCCATAGAAGTTCCAAAAAAAGAATGGCCAAACATAGTAATCATAATTTGGGACACAAATAACCAAGAAAGGTGCAAAGCTTTGGAGGTTGTTTAGCTTTTAAAGGAAAAGCATCATGAGGGGAAGTGCAATGTTGCAATTGTTGGTAGGGCTTACATGTTATATGCAAGTGAAATCATCTACACAGCCAACTGTTTTCTCAATTCCAATCACCCAGTATGGAGGTATGCTTTTGTTCATGTCATGTATCCATTATGTATTCTTTTTTGTTGTTTAATTCCTGCTATTTTTTATTTTTTACATTACCCTCTATATAAAAGCCCATTAGATGTCACAGTAATTTACAAGTGCCACAACCACCTTTACCAAATCTGTAGTATTTGCAGATCATAGTATTTCGTCGGCGCTAATCAAATCTGCAATTAGTTCTATAAAGGAAACAGAGAGGCATGCAGAGGAGTATCTTATTCTACAGCTTCGGCGTTCTCCTACTCGAACTGCTAACTGGGAAAGCAATGGTCCAGTCAGCAATAGCAGCAACAGCATTATCGAATCAAGATGAAGTGGCGGACCTCCTAAAGTGGGTCCAGTCGGTCGTGAGAGAGGAGTGGACCATGGAGGTGTTTGGTGTTGGCATCACATAATGGACATGGCTGATTTTTTTACTGTGACACCTCGTCCAAAAGTCAGGTCAACGCTCTTTACTTTGACTTTAGATTAGACCTTATGTGCTTATCTTACCTGTGATTAACTATCGGTAAGTGTACGTAACCGATGAAAAACCGGACGTAAACTGATTCCCACGTTTGTATTGGAAAACACGCCCTAATAAACATTAAAGACCATTAAGGAATTAATGGAATTTTTGCAATAAGAAAACAAATATAAAAATGTACTTTTTATATATTTCTTAAACATGTGTCACGGACATTCACCATCGACACGAGAACATTTTAAGCGATTACGTGACTAGAAACAACTGGGATTCTAAGCACTCATGGTAATCGAGCTTAAACTGACGCGAACAAACGAAACAGTCTTCGTTGCATTCACGCGTACCAAACCGGATCAACTTGAGAAAAAAAAACAAAAAAACAAAACATGTCAAACAAACTAAAACTGTTTATGTGAACCAAAAACGAATTCAAAAACTTGTCGTTGTCAAGACTTAGCCAAACAATATAACCGTTAACCCTATTGGGCCCGGTTAGGCCCAATAAGCCCAAAATAATCCGAACAAACCCGAAACTCGATCCGAAAACTCAACCCGACTAACCGAGCATTCGAGCCGACCCGGAAGCCCGACCCGCGGCCCAGATAGCCTTAGGCCGAACCCGATCTGTTTTGCGGCCCAAACCGAGAGCCAGCCCAACCCGATTTCGATGGGCTTCGGCCCAGTCCCCTTCCCGATTTCCAAAGGGCTTCGGCCCGGTTTTCCTTTGGGCTTCGGCCCGGTACCCAAACCAAATATAATTTAGGCTTCGGCCCACTCCTAAACCTTTTTAAATAATGTGTTTTGGCCCAACGGTTTTATAGAACTAACCCAATCGGTTTTATAAACTTTTGGCCCAAATAATTATTTAAAAACTCACCACCATTGTATTAGATTATGCTTGAACTAAATTTATAAAATTTATTATTTTTATAAACTCCTAACCCCTCTATATTTTATAAAAGCTCCCAAACTTTTATAAAATTTATAAAACTAATCAAGAAAGCTAGAAGTGTTGTGGTGTTGACAACACATCAACGTCCAATGGTTTTTAGTATACAATTACCATGAGACTTAAGCTTTAACCAAGAGACATTGACCACCCATATGACTATAAAAGAGAACACACCCCTCACTCCAAACTTGCACCTTCACCAAGCACTTGCTTCCTCCTCTCTTCCTCCCTCCCTCTTGGCCGGCCTCACCACCGCCGCCCAGCCAGCCACCGGCTGCCACCACCGACCACAGTACCGCCGCCGCTGTCCCACCGCCGGACCGCCCACCGCCGCCGCCGGACAACCACCAACTTGCACCGATTTTCTTCCCTTTCTTTTGTGAGTCTCCTAGCTCATTTTCTTAACTATTTTCCACCCATGAAACCCTCAAGTCTTGACATTAAACAACCAAGTAAACCAAGAATGCTTGTGTTTTTGTGGATCAACTAACAAAACTCTTCTCTTTACTTCCTTTCTTCCAAGATCAAGCACTCTTTTTGGTGTCTTTGAGACTTAAAATTGCCAAAGGGTGTGGTGAAACACATTTGTGAAATCGAATGAAACTAACAAGTGTGCACCATAAATCTTGTATTTATGAAATCTTGATTTCATAGTTAGTTGATTTGACAAAACTCAAGCCTCTTCATATAAATGAAAATCATAAATGGTAACTAACTAAGATGATGAAATGATAAATACTTGTATGATTTATATATTTGGTCCTAACACTTGAAAAAGTGTTAGTAGATTGCATTTTAATTATTTGTCCTAACACTTGGAAAAGTGTTAGTAGATCGTCATTTACTTACTTGTCCTAACACTATGTGTTAGTAGATCGTTATAAATTTCATTAACTTGGTCCTAACACTAAAAGTGTTAGTAGATATGTTTACATTACATATTAACATGATAAAATG